>VYZV01014730.1:118917-131572 GCA_013401275.1 Pandion haliaetus | reverse complement strand
TTCTACAAAATCCTGCTGTTTTCATTGGGCTTGGCTACCTAATTAAAGATCAAGTCAACTTCCCAGTGTTGAGATTCAGGATGAAATCTACCACATGCAAGGATGATGAGCCTATCCAGCAAGGAAAATTAAAGATAAAAAAAGTCAAAGCTGCTGAAAGAAAGGCAAGGCCACCCAGCAAAGTTTATGAAAGGCACACTCTCACTTCCTATGTGTGAGCTGCATAGCCTTAAGAACTAATCAGCAGCATACATTTCAGACTGGGAGAACCAGTTCTCATTATGCTTTTGTCAGCTCTGAGAATGAGAAAGATGTGGTGTAAGCACTGGTCTGGATGCTGGAACTCATGAATTCCAGTCCTGGTAATGACAAAAGATCACTGTGTGGGCAAGTCATTTAACCCCTCTGTGGTTCTCTTTTTTCAGAAGTGAAAAGCGAATAGTATTTCCCACTCAGGAATGTGGAGGAAGATTAATTAATGTTTGAAAAGCCAATCTTGCAGTGGGAAGAGTTATATAAGAGCTTAAGTGTTTATTAATGATCACCCATTTATAGAAACTACTTCTTAGCACAGTGATATGGTAGATTAATAAAATGTGCTCTATCTGGAAAATAAGAGATTAGGGTGAATTCAGGAAGATTCAGTCTGTTGGAGAAACCATGAAGTTCTGACTTAGCTTTTATTCTAGGGAAGTCTCACTGAAGCCAATCGTTCTTTTGCCTGACTAATATCATGATACCCTTTTCCCCCTGAAGAAGTCTAATTTGCTTGGGGAATAGGAAATCCCTGCAGTTTCAACTCATGGCTTCGCTTCGGACTTTTTCTGTGACAGAACATGCATTTGAAAGGTGGAAAAGTCTAGACACCAGGAAAAAAAGCTGCTGGAAGCTGCAAAGCTTTGGTCCTACAAAGGATCTGCTGGGACTATGTAAACAGAACTCCTTTGCCTCAGCTCTGGTCCTCCGAATTCCTTTTTAGCAAGGCATGTCTCAGCTTGCTGCCACCCTTGAAGGCCATCTGAAAGAGTTTGGCAGTGGGAAAGTCTCAGCTGCATAATTACTACTGCCTCAGCTTATATCAATACTTGCTGTTTTTTCCTGGTGAGCTGATACTGTTTTGCTGGAGAAGGGCAAGTCTGCAGACCCATATGATTTCCTATGCCGTCCTAAACTCCACAGCTAAAATCTCTGCAGGAGCCTGTAGGGAATGGAGGCAAGGCCACAGCCTTTGGTCTTCCTGCTGGAAATGCAAGTTTCCTTTTGTGCATTGAAGGAGAAGGATGCATGAGACCTATATTCAAGGACATGGTGCTTTTGTAAGGCAGCAACAGTAGAGCTAGACTTGTGGGTATGTTTTCAGGTAGAGCTGAATGAAATGAAGCCTAGTAGAATTTCTAGAAATATTTTTGTTTTGAAATTTAAAACTCCCTCTAATAGGTAAATGAAACTAGGGTTTAGAGTTTATCTGATTTTGCAGCTAGGTTAGCATTAACGCAGGATCAAGCTATATAAAAGCAAGATAGAGTTGGATAGTATGTATCACACAGGTATTAACTCCAAGTGCCTCCTCCTTTGTCAGTACAGCACTGATCACCTGATAGTGCTCTGAAAATAATTTAAGTAGACAGAAGTTTTTGAGCACTATCAGTAATTCATAGCAGAAGAATTATTTTTTAACTTTCATCTTCAAATACACACAAGGGGGATAGAGTGGGATACTTAGTATGATACTCAAATAATCTGCTAGAAATGTAAATCTCTCTCTCCATTCTAAGAAATGCTGTAACATTTGTGTAATTAGAGGGGGTTATCTTTCTGAAATAATTTAAGCAGTGAGCATTTTGTAGCTTTCTTCGGTTTGTTGATTACTTTTGTGTTACACTTTTTCCCATATTCAAAAAGTGGAGGCAAAGTGATACGGAACTGTGGAGATCTTGTTGTTTGACTTTCTGTCAGCGTCTGTTCCACTGCTTGTCCTTTGCTCTGTAGGACCGCAGAGGAGGAGGAGTAGTTTCCCTCTCCAGAATGCATTAGAAGAACACATGGCTGGTGCTAGAAGAAGGGAGACCGAACTGGCATTTCGTGGAAAGCGTGCATCTAACATCAGTCTAGCTATTCAAAATGGCAATAGAATTAGGTTTACATATGAAACGAGGGCAGATGCTTCAAAGAACGGATGTGCATATGTAGCTGCACATTTTATTTCTCCTCAACTTTCCCCCCTCCCTCCTGCAGGAGTTCTCATTTCTAAATCAAGGGTATTCAAAGGGTTATGACACTGATGACTGTGTGATCATCACCTTACAGGATGGAGAAAACTGGGATAAAAGTATCTAATATTCCAGATCACTCATCTTATTCATATCATGATGTTGTTTTACATGTTTCTAATAAGGCAAAGTATTTTACTTGAGGGAGTTTGCAAATCAGCTAGAAGAGATGGAGAATGAAATATGGTATCGTGCTAGGCTTTGATTTACAATTTTCGATTATCTGTTCCAGAATGTGGACCATCAATTGGCTTTTTGTGAGTAGTAGCAGAAAAGTATAAGAAATGGAAGTTTTATTATATGTAAATGAATAATTGGGGCGGGTCTTTTTTTTTTTTAATTTATTTTTATTTATGGAGCCTTATGATGTTCCCAGACTCAGGTGTCTGGGGAATGGGAAGTAAGTATTTATATACATTGCAGGATACCTTTTCAGTATCAGGGCTGAGTGAAGCTTTTGGGAGTGGATGATGACTTCCCCCTTAGAGATTTTTTCAAGGGGTCTAAGAACAAGACAGAGTACTTAGATACTGCTGGGTTCTGTTCTCTCTTCTGGCACCACTTCCTTTGCCTTCCTAAGCGAGTTATGCAGGACACACTACTGGGCATGACATTTATTCCTGTGTGAAATCCTTGAGGTTAATGAAGCTAATAAAGTGACTGAAGATGTGGCTGGGAGTAAAAATTTGCAGGAAGGGCACTAGGCTTCTTTTCCTTTGTTTCCTAATCTTTTAAAAAGGCAATAATTGTATTTGGTAGACGAAATAGCTGTATAAAAGAAAATGGAGATTCAGAGACTGCTTTGAAGATGAAAAGAGATAACTTTTAGAGACAATAACATGAATTAAAAAATTTATAGAAGCTGAATTTATATGTAATGAATCTTATGATGAAGCTTGCCCTTGTGGTGAGCTCCCTGTGAATGTGTAGACCTTTCATCACCCTGAATTGTTTGATCCTGTTCTTAATATCTGCTGACTTAGTCCTAAAATAAACAAAAGTTCAGAAGGAGGATTCTCTGTCACGCATTGTATTATTTATTGGGATGCTGAATATGAAGTTTACCTGGGCAAATAAGTATCACTACTACATCTTCTTCTAGCAAGAAACTGTGGCTGATTTCCATCTCCTTGTCTTAACTAGGAATCTGTGGATAAAACTATTTATTACCCTTTTACAGAAAGCCTTTTTAAAAAACCCCAACTGTTTCCTTTGCTTAGAGATCAGTAATGAAGAAAATAATGTCCTTTCTTCTCAGTCCAGTTCCCATTGCTGTGCATTGTGCAGCACCAACATCGGAACTGGCATTTCATTTAATTTTATGTGCAATCTTGTTAGAAATCTTAACAGAGAGGATTAGGGCTGTATGAGCTGCAGAGACTGAATGTGCATTTGCCTAGGCCTATAGAAAGGACTGCTGGCAGCATGGTGGGAAGAAAGCTTGTCTGGGGACCTGTGGCTGCAGGGCTGCCCTTCTGTCACCTTTCACCGACATCTGTTGGAAGAATTTCGGGCAGGCGCGTGGAGTGTGTGGTGCTGCTCTCAGGGGAGAAGGGAGCATTATTTGAGAGGATGCTGGCATTGTTGCAGATCACACTGATGTTTCCATTCTCTTTTCCCCTCCCTCCTATCTCCTTTCCTTCCAGTCTGTGGCAAGCGTTACAAGAACAGGCCTGGGCTGAGCTACCACTATGCTCACACCCACCTTGCCAGTGAAGAGGGTGATGAAGCCCGTGAGCAGGAGACCCGCTCTTCCCCTGTCCACAGAAATGAAAACCACAAACGTGAGTAATATTTTGCCTTTGCCTTTGAGATCCTTTTCAGGGATGTTGCCTCCACCCTGTCTTTGCCTTGCGGAGGCTGGCGTGATTGCCTGGCTCCGTTGTGAGTGATTGGGACCTGGATGCTTGGAGCTAATCAGCTGCAGCTCACACGGGTGCTGGCTCAGCTAGTCAGAAATTCATTTCAAACCCAGCATTATCTCTGCAGCAAGTCACTTTTCCATTACTGCTCCTGTGGGGAGGAGGTGGCAGGGAGAGGGGGGAAAAGAAGAGATGCCCAACCTGCCCATCATCAAGCAGCCTCCCAGTGGCTGTTAGCAGGGATGTCAAGGAAATACACATCTAGTAGTTTGAGGGGGCTGTCTTTGTTTTGCCTTTGAATAAGAGACATTTATCTATGTCTCAGTTTTTTACGTATGAAATTCACAGCACCTGTCCCCCTTTATCCCTCCATCTCCTCCCCAAATGGCTTACCCTTAACTTTACCAAAAACCTCTTCTTAGTTGCAGTTTGGGAAAATCTATGAAAAAGCATCAGCACTGATCTGCAAGAAGGAGAGCTGGAACATGAAACGAGAGAAGAGTTATGTGCCTAGATTCCCCACACTGATACAGGGCTGAAAGAAATCTTAGTGGTCTGGATGGCTCTATTTGACTGTCCTTCCTCTGCTTCCAAGGCGCAGGACTGGGAGTCAAGGAGACTGTGTTTTATTACTGATTTTTGCAAGTCTCTAAGCCCCTGTTTCTTAGTTTTCCAGTGTGCAATACTATGTAATGTTTGCTTTCACCTTGCGATTTGTGTAGATAGCTTTGTCCACTTTCAAAAAGTCCTTTCAGATCACCATGTGAACTGTGTTATTTTAGTTCAAAGTAATGAACAATGTGGACAAAGCAATAAAATGCTTATGGGGAAAATATCCAGGCAAACGCTTTCTAATACATTAAGAAGAACTGGGAGAAATATGGAAGTAGGAAAACATTTTCTTTCTAAGCAGGATAATTGATAATTGTCCCCAGGGAGGTGTGGGAGGGGGTTTCCTTCCTCCAAAGCATCTGCTGCTAGCCACTGCCTGAGCTTGAATGGCCATTTAGTGTGATCCCATTTGGCAGTCTCTGTGTTTCTGTCACTTTTATGCTCTACCTTTTAGTTATTCACATGTTTTGTATGTTCACAGCAAAAGTAATTTTGACTCCTCCAGCTGTTGGTAAACTTGAGCTGTCAATGCACTAAGAGGGACTGCTTGGGCAGGCTGGAGAATGTCAGTGTTCAGCCAGTAGCTTTTGTTTACTTAGCATTTACATCATCTCTGTTGTTTTTTTTTTCCTGTGCCTGCAGTAGTCAGTAATAGTTGCATATCTGAGAGGCATATTGCAAATCTGTATTGAATTAATATTGATAACGGCCTTGCACAGATGCCCAAACAAAGAAGGGTAGTGTCCCCTGCCCTTCAGCTTGTTATAGAGGGCTAGGACAGTCTCAGTCCTTAGGTTTCTGGTGCTTAGGAAATGATAGAAGTTAGCAAGAAGAGGAGCTAGAAAAGCTGTGGTAAGGTTAGGAGCAGCCAGCCTTGGTCCGTAGAAAGAAAGGTGCATTCTACACTATGGGAAAGGGTAGAGCGGGAGCTGCCTAGGCTTGTGTTTCCCCAGAGCTCCTGTGTGATGCATGTGGCAGAGGGAAGCTGCTGATGCACAGATCCCCAAACAGGCAGAAGTTTAGAGCCAGTGGGGTAAGCCACTCTGAGGTCCAGATTCCTGAGCAGAAAGAATCTGCTTAACAACCAGCCAGGAGCCAGTGAGGTACGGGCAACAGCCATGCGAATGTGAAGATCACCCCTGGGGAAAGTTCCAGACACCGGAAGGTAACTCTCCCAAATGGCTTAGCTGTCGCAGTGGCTGTTTGTTCCTTTTTGCCTGTTTGTTTGTTTACAGCCTTGAGCTCAGATCTTGCATCTTTGCTCTTTCACTTGGCAATATTTAATTTATGCTGCCATTTATCTTCCATGTGAATGCTAATTGTCCACATTGCTAATGTGCAGTCATTAAATGGTCCCTTTGTACTGGGAGATGGTGGGGAGCCAGGGCATCAGATCCTCTCCCCTAAGAACTGGTAGGCATGTGTTATGAATTAGACTTGACAGGTCTGCAGCATTGCAGGGCTCGGGCTTCAAGAATCCTCTCTGCATGGGCTTTGGGGGGCAGGGGGAGGGAGAGAGGGAGGGAAAGCGGCGGGGGGATGTTAATCCAAATGGCTAATCTGCAACCTACTGAACAGGAGGACCAGAGATATGGTATAGAGCAGGGTCTGGTTATTTGCTTAGCAGTGTGTCAGAGAGATATGAGCAGCCTGATTTAGAAAAGGCAAGACAAATTCAAACCAGCCATTTGGAATTTGCCATGCTGTGGGAGGTGAGCACTGGGTCAGCAAAGTTCAGGCGGACGGCTGCAGCATGAACTTCCTTGCTTTGTACCCGCATCTCCTCTGCAGCCTCCGTTCCTTGCAATACCTGTGGTAACAGCAGCCGTGCTGATGCAGGAGGGAGTTTTCTGGAGCAGGGCTTCTGCAGGATTCAGCTATTGATGCCCTGGCTGGTGCCAGCTCAAAAGCTGATGGCCTCTTGTCTTTCTGCACACCCAGTCCCCTTTATCTTTACTCCTCTCATGCACAGAACAATTTGGGTAGTTCAGTAAATTATATAGGGACTGGAAAAGAGATGTAGATAGGAGGAACCTGCCTGAAACTGAGAACCACTGAATAGATGTGTGTCAAAGAACAGGGACTGGCCCAAGCCCCAAGTCTCACCTTCTTGGCACATCTCGCTGTTCTTGACTGTTGTAGAAGGTTTGTTTATTTACATCTCTCTCTCATTCTGTCCTTCTTCCTCACCTGTAGATTACCCTTTGCAGCATGGAAGATAGTTCACCAGTCTCCTCTGGCCTTTGCCTTTCCTAAAACATCTTAGCCTGTGCTTTGTTTGAGCATTAGTTGCTTTGTTTGTATGTCTTATCTAGCCCTTTGACACAGATAAATAGCCCTTCCTCAGTGCCTACTCTTGCCCCTGCCTACACACACATTTATTTTTGACCTACTCTCTGATTTTTTTTTACCTAAGTATGGAACTGTGAAAAGGAAGTTATAGAAAATCCTTAAAAAAGACAACTCCCCCCTTCCTCAGCTCCACTGGTAAGAAGAAATGATCCCACACCATTCTCAGCCTTTTTTTTCTGCTGGCTTTTCCTCCACATGTTGGCACCGAGAGCGTGAGATTTGTGAGCCCAGGGTGCATCCAAGCCTGCCACAAAACACCTGCTGTTTTATTCCATCTCACTCCATGGGTACCGGCCAGCTCTGGGGGCAGCTGGTGCTCACACATTTAGAGACACTTCTGATATAGGAATTACATTAGACTTCTATCTATTGAAATGTGAATGAGTGTACTAGTATAAATGCTCTTCCTTAATTCTTGGGAGAATAGGATAGTGTGTCTACATGGAGAAAAACTTCCTCTCCGTTAAAGGAGAAGAGTTTTTAGTGGCATTTTTCTGTGTGAAACGTTGGTTACAGGCAGCTGTGGAGTAAACAGCAACTGAACAGATCTTATGCCCATAAGCACTTTGGCCAATGACAATCGTAAATAAAGCACATTGTGGGGGCTGTCACTGGCCTAGCTGCCGTGTGCAGGTTGGTCCATCCTACAATGTCCGTAGTTAATGAGAATGCAGTTGTGTGCCCTCCTGTGACTCTGCTAGCTTGCACATCTGACCTGCAAAACCACCTGTGTACGTTATTTCATAGCATCAGCCTGTTGTGCCCAGTTCCATCGCAGATTTTATGATGTGGATAAATCTCTACCGGAGAGACCAGCCAAAGTTGTTTGTGTACTCTAAGCATAATTGGATACCCAGTCTCCAGAGATAAAAAATTAATGTGCTAACCTCAGTGTGCCTCCAAGCTGTCCTCCAGCTCCCCCACACAGTCATCTTTGAAACATTTTTATTTCCATCCAGGCAGGGGGCTGGCCATGAATAAATGACGAGAGTCAGCCCCTCAGTTGGAGACGAGCTGTTTGTTCCTCTCCACAAGCAGCATCAATTTGAAAAGCTACATCAGGCCTACTTTTTCCCTGCCTCAGTGCTGATCCTTGCTGGGGTCATGATGGGAACTACTTCTGAATGCAAGGATGCATCAATGCCCACCTTGCAACAAGATACCCTGCAGCAGGTGCCTTTTCAGTGAAAATATGTACATTACCTTGAGTTGACTTGTCATTAGTTTAATCTGTTTGGTTTTTTCTTTTCCAGAGCTTGTTTTCATAAGGAAAAAGAGAATACTAAAAGAAACGGTAGTGATTGCAGAGTTTGGGACTGTGTAATGATTTCCACTCAAACCCTGTTGGCAGCTATAAATTTCTCAGACTTTTGTGCCTGTGTTTTGGGATGGTGAGGAAAAAAAAAGTTAGAGTTTTGGAATAGTGGAAAATCCCAAACTTGTCTCGTATGTACAGGGATCCACAGGGGACATTTTGTTGTTTTGTTTGGAGTTGTGGAGGGGTTTTTTGGTACTTTGGGGTTTTTTTTGATATGCTGCTTGGCCAGGACCAGTAATATTGTTGTCAATGCACAACTCCCATTGAAGAGAAACACCTAGTGCTTCTCAGTAGTTTGTGGGAAAACATTTCCAATTTGACTAATAAGTTTTTGAAAACCATGTGTTGCTTCAATAACATGTCAGCTCTTCAGACAGAGTGATATCATTTATGTATTTATAATTTTTTTTCCTTTCTCACTATCTCCTTGCTTTTTTTCTCCTCCATGTAGAATTTGAACACAAGTGAAACCCAAAAGTTTTGACTGAATTTGAACTTAGGTGTTCTGCCTTCTCACACTCCTCCAGTGAGCAATTTCCAGATCTAAAGCCTACAACATGTTGCAGGGACCCATTTCATGACACTGGCCATTCTTACCTGAATGCTGAGGGATACTGCTGGACAGGGCTGTATATTTGGCACTATAATCCCTCCTTGAGTTCCCTGAACTGATGGAAATGATGCATTTCAGTGGCCATAGGCCAAGTCTCAGGAGAGGTACCCCTCAAAATCAGGAAATCTGTATGTCAACACATCAGACTCTTTTGTCTGCCTTCCTATTCTGTATCTCCTACTGTTTATTGTCATGAGTCACTAGACAGTTACAATGATTTACTGTGAGCAGTGGGATTTTGGCCCATACTTTAGCTGTTCCCGCAGAAGACTCTGTAAGATCAGTGCACAGACATTTCTATGAAGTGCTGCCTTACGGTGCAGGAATGCTGACTCCCCAAATCTACAAGATCTGATCAGTTGATGCTGTGTTTTCCTAGCTGTACCCTCCACTGCCCACCTCCCAGCTCATTCATTAGCTGTTCAACTTAAGGGCCATATCGATTCCTGTGAAAGACATGATCAAATGCTCTTCCTTTCCCTACATTCAGAGGCTTCCTCTGACTCCTACAGATGTACCTCCTTCTTGTAGCACTTGTAGCTTGTAGTTCTCCTTGGCCGTGCCTCTCCATGAGCAGGGGCTGTGAGAACGGCAAACCTGTCAGAATTGCTAAAAACTGTGCAAAGGCAACGGCTTCTTCTATCCTCACAGCACCAACTCACTCAAAGAGGAGGTAAAATCCAGTTACTAAGGAGAACTAGCAATACTTTGGGTGGGTGGTTTGCAGCACCTCTCTCAATAGCATAGCCTGCTTCTCTGGCTGCCAGAAAAGGGCATGCCCATGCTGTGCGGGGGAGTGCAGCGTGGGGAGCCTGAGCTAGCGGAGGCCCATTGGGCTGTGCAGGCTGATTAGCTTGACTCTGGGAACAGAACAGCAGCTGTTTCCCAGTGCTACGCCCAAGTTCAGAGCTTACTCAGTTGAATACTGTGCCACATTGACACAGATGTGTTGCTGCCAACCTAAGCTGCACTTACAGCCTGCTGGAGGGTCTATCAGGTGCCCCAACACTTCCCAGTTTGGGGTTAGCCAACGTGCTTATCTCTGGTGTTAACGACGGAGTAAATGTGCCCAGAGAGACTGGCCATTTCCTTTCATTCAGTTTGATTTACATTTTTTCCTGGAAAACTGCAATGAAAAAAACCTGCACTTAATTCACCGGTGAGGAGGCTGCAGAAATGACTGTGCACATCTCTGTCTGGCTGCGTACATGTGAGAGAGCAAGAGCCTTGAATGCATTTCAGCTGTACTTGGCCTGTTCCTCACCACACCAGGAGTTATATATATGTGTTTTTCTTTTATTGTTCCTTTCCAGGACAGGGTCTAGCCCTCAGCACAGAAGCACCTCCACAACCCGCCTCTCTGACTCCCATCATTGCTCATTACACCCCAGCAATGATGGGGGCAGAAGTGGGTGCATGCCCACCCAGGCATCTCCCTCCTCATCTTTCAGGAAAAGCCACAGTCCAAGTGCCGCTTTTCAGTTCCCTTCTCCTTAAAGCCACTTTTTAATTTAATTATCATGTTGTAATTTCTTGCACAAGCCTGCCTATCCTCCACTGCATTTTGAGGAGCAAAAGAAGGGGCCGTGTGGCAATTCCTTACACTTGAGAGATGAAGCAATAACAGGTGGCAAGGCCAGAGGCAGCCGTGGCAAGGCCAGAGGCAGCCCTGGCTGGGCACTCCGGTTGCCATGGAAACGGGTCAGGCCTGCCAGGGATGAGCGCTGGGGGGGGGCGGTCAGTGAAGGCACATGGGGGCACTTAGGCTATAGGTTGGGATTACATGTCATCAAGTCCTCCAAGGGGCTTGACGACCGCAGGCTCAGGCTCTTGGCTGGCGTTTTGCTGCGCAGGAGGCCAAACGGACTTGCACTTCGACAGCGGGGAAAAAGGGAGGAGTTGGAAAGGAAAACCAGGCTCCTGTCTCAGACAAAGAGTCTTGTAGATTTAAAAAAAAAACCAAAAAAAGCAAATCTGCCCCTTTTCCTCCATTGCAAAGTGCATTGACTTGATTCAGGCCTACATGCGGGTTCCCATGGTCTCTATTGTGCTCTGCAAATTTTTGTTGCAAACAGAGTAAATGGCCTGATTCAGAGATTTTCGAGTTGAATTGAAAACCTCCAGTGGACTTTATTGGTTTTGGATCAAGCCCAGAAGAAACAGGTAAGAGCTGGACAAAATGTGCTAGGAAAAATCCCTTTGGGAGCACGTATATATCCAACTGTAGCCAATTCACTGTAATTGTTTAAATAAATGACCAACAGCAAGGTACGCACTCTACTCCTCATTCTCCACTGCCTTTCCAGTGCTGTAGATATCATAAAAAATAGGGATAAAATGCTACCAAACCTAGATGCACAGCTTAAACTATGGTTAAGTATTATGCTGTATTACCTACAGGCTGAAGAAATATATGTGACTGTGATTTGGTAGCAAGGAACAGAGAAACCAGTTTTTCTTTTAAGCACTGGTTCCAGCTCAAAGTTTTTAAAGATTGTGATCCAAATCATCAAAATAACTTAACTTAGAACTCAGAAAATTAAAAAACTACAAGGTTTTATTTATTTGAGCTTTTGTCTGTATGTCACATTTTGAAGAAAAGCTATTTAAAATATCTGTATTGTGAATTTTCTGGTTAAAAAACAGGGGCAAGAATTGCTTCTTTTGAACTCACCTACCATTCAAGATATTCTCTGCAGCCGTGAGAGCTAGAAAACTGAGATTCTTATTGAGTCATGTGTCTCCAAGAGATGATGTAGAAAAGAAAAATCCTAATTTTTTGATGTTATTTCTCTAGAAGGAGCTTTCTTTTATTATTAAACTGAAACCATGAGGAAGATAACTTCCAGGTTTTTTTGATTACCTGGGGAGGGCAGAAAGGAAGCTAGAACTCTGTTTAGAGCCCCTGCCTTCAAAATCAAGATGGCACAGAAGTTATTTTAAATATATAAACTCAGTCAATTTGTTTAGCTTTTTAGGTTTTGTCTATAGAACAAAGTTACTGTGTGATATACTACAGAATTTATTTAATTTACAGTACTTATTTTGCAAGAAGACTCTTGTGAATGATGGTACCATATTTTAAGTTTGTCTTTATTCTGCTTAGCTTGGTATAGTTTGAAATTAATTTGATTAGGCTAAGAAGAAAAAAAATATTTCAGAATAAGTGCATACCAAAGTTATTTGGAAATATTGACTTCATTCTCAGACTGCATCCTGTTTTCACATTAATCAACTTTCAGGTACAGAGAAACTATCATTTGAACTGTGCAGGTCTTTCTGTGTCTCTCTGGGTCACAACAACCCCATGCAATGCTACAGGCTTGGGGAAGAGTGGCTGGAAAGCTGACCAGTGGAAAGGGACGTGGGGGTGTTGGTCGACAGCCAGCTGAATATGAGGCAGCAGTGTGCCCAGGTGGCCAAGAAGGCCAATGGCATCCTGGCTTGTATCAGAAACAGTGTGGCCAGCAGGAGCAGGGAAGGGATCGTCCCCCTGTACTCGGCACTGGTGAGGCCGTGCCTTGAGTGCTGTGTTCAGTTTTGGGCCCCTCGCTACAGGAAAGACATCGAGGTGCTGGAGTGTGTCCAGAGAAGGGCAAGGAAGCTGGTGAGGGGCCTGGAGCACAAG
>VYZV01014730.1:90570-118794 GCA_013401275.1 Pandion haliaetus | reverse complement strand
TCACTATCCCTGGAGGTATTAAAAAGATGTTTAGATGAGACACTTAGGGGCATGGTTTAGTAGTGGACTTGGCAGTGGTAGGTTAACGGTTGGACTCGATCTTAAAGGTCTTTTCCAACCTAAATGATTCTATGATTCTCCTTAATCCATTTTTTAAAGTATTTAAAAAAATTGTATACTCCATTTATTTTGCAGCAGATGCAGATGAAGACAGGGCCTTTGATAAAACTAGAAGGCAACACTGAGTTGAAATGGCAAGAGGGACTGATTTAAATACACCCCCTATGAGTACACCTTAGCTCAGGCACTGCTCCTCAAAGCTCCTCAGAGCTTTTGATCTGTTGTTGCAGTTTGTAATGTAAAACAAAATCAGAGGAGTTTTGAGTAAGTTGGGACAAGACCATGGTTGGTTTTCAAGGCTTTGCTTTAAAACAGTTTCTGATTCTGGGTGAACATTTTTTAGACAAAATCCTTGGTTGCAGTCACCCAATCCAAATGACTGAGCTCACTGCTAGTGAGTTACTTCTCATTAGCTGAGCTATCATCTGGCTTAAGCTAGCACCTTCTACTTTGTGATTAACATGTGCAAAAAGTGGATACCTAGTTAATTACTGTGTCTCAGACAAAAAGCAGCAACACATTAGTCCCTAGTAATTTAATTGCTTTCACTTGTGAATCCATTCACATACTTACTTTTGTAAGTAATTTTATTGATTAAGGGGTGGGATTAGGGTTGGGCTTTTGGTTCCTGCTACCCCCTCATGAATATTGCATGTTATGTCTTGCTATTTTTGCTTTGTTTCTTAATTCCCTCATCATTTGTGAACTATAGTAAAATAGAACTAAAAACTCCAAGGATGTACACAAAAAAAAAATAATTTGAAAGGAAGAATGCTGCTTACTATCATTTGGAAATATCTTTATTCTCAACCTTCTATGATTTAGCCTGGGGCTTAATTCACTGTACAGTACTGATCAAGAAAATAAGCTTGAGTCAGGTTTGATTCTAGGTTTTGCACCTGTTAGAACAAAAAAACATTGAAGAGAACAACATTCCCTGGCTTATTTGGCTCTAGAGGTACTCATTTAAGACATTATTGATGTAACTTAAGGAACTTCTCATCTGTGTGTGACTTTTCAGGCCTGATATCTCTATCACAGTCAACTGAGCCAGGTCCATATTTTTGAGTGACAAGCAATAAATGAGCACATAGGCACTCATATTAAAAATTAAATTAAATTGGAAGAAGAAAAGAAAAGAGAAGAGAAAAGAGAAGAGAAAAGAGAAAAGAAAAGAGAAAGAAAAGAAAAGAAAAAAGAGAAGAGAAAGAAAAGAAAAGAAAAAAGAAGAGAGAAAGAAAAGAAAAGAAAAAAGAAAAGAAAAGAAAAAGAAAAAAAAAGGAGGTGATCAAAACCCATGCTTATTCCCTTGCTGGTAGTCTAGGAGAATCCTTTCAGCTTCATTGCAGTCAGCGAATACCCTCCACCTGTCCCACACACTGCAGACGAATTGATCTGTATATGTATTTTCACAAGGTCCTCTTTCCCATTTCCAGCTTGACAGTCAGTGGATCTAAGGGTCATAAGCTGCATTGGAAAAATTTAAGTCAGTATATGTGGAGTATTAAATCAATTATACCATTCTGAGCAGTGGTAGAAGTGGAGCTCTTTCCTAAGTCTGCTGGCCAGCACCTTGAATTCTTGTTTTTATTTCTGGCCTCACCACAGAATTGTGTGTTTGTGAGTAAGCCAGTTCGTCACTCTACCTCCAAATCTTTCAGCTGTAAAATGCAATGCAGCCTCCTCACCACGAGATGTTATAAGGGCCCAGAAACTCTTCGGTTAGAGTCAATGGCAAAAGAGGCATTTGACCTCACTGAAGGTTAAGGGTTATTAGGATCTTAGTATCTGTAAGGCACTTTAAGAAGCTCAGATGAAAGGTGAAGTAACATAATAAGGAACAACAAAAAAAATCACTGAACGCTGAGCTTGCTGAGTTTGCTTTGCACATGGCCTGTCTGTAGATGCAGCACAATATAAAGAAGTAATTACGTAACTTTTTCAGAATGGGGCTGTAGTGGGAAAAATAAATGCTAGGGAGATCTGCTTTTTATACACAAAATATGTACAAATAGCAACTTTATGATCATTTTGTTACAGCTCTTAAATTGAGCTGGTGCACTAGGCTTCCACCTGGTTCCTGTTCTTTTTTTTGCTTATCTTGCATGCATGTATTAAATGCCTCTCTGCAAACAGGCAAAATGCTAACCTAACACTGGGAGCTCCTCTCTGGTTTTGGGAGAATTGGGGATCTGCTAACCAGGACCATTTCAGAGCAAAGTTCATCATTTAGTAAATACTGTCAGGGACTTAGAGACCATGCAGGAAGATATTGATGTATCTGCAGCCTTATGGGTTTTAGTTTTTTTCTTAATTTCACCTTACCTGCAATCTTTCAGTTACCAATCTCCACAAAGCTCAGCTAATCAACAGCTGGAAGTAAATGAATAACTAGATGCACCCAAGCCAGAAAAGCAGATTGAACTCAGAGGAAATTTTAATTTTGAGTATGTCTTGGACTGCTACCAGAAGCCCTTTAGAATGTCATTGTTCTTTGGGGGAAATTTGGATGTGGACAAAAAGACCATTTATAAAGGCTGTCAAAACATCTGTTAAAAATCTACAAGTTACAAAGTATGCATTAAAAAGATAATTAAATATAGATGGTACAGTTTAAAGGTCTTCATTTTCTAGTTCGTAGAAATCTTCATGGGGTAGGCTTAGGCCAGGTATACCACTGGAATTTTTAAGTTAAAAAAGGAGAAACAAAGACAAAGACCAACCATTCCCTCCCCTCCCCTCTCCTTTCCCTAGTTCCTAGTTAGAGTGTACAGGAACAAAAAGTTTTCTCTCTGGAGAGCAGAGGAGGAAAATGGCAGTTGTGAGCAAGAAAAAAAGCACATTGCTGTTCTGCTCAACTAAGAGGAATGCAGAAGACCTCTGCCCTTCTCTCCTTTCTAGGGGAACTGCCTCTTCCTCTACTTAAGACCTAGTGAGTGTTTGCTCCTTTCCAACTATTCCTAGCTGGAAAATAAGAACGTAATTTCCCTCCTTTTTTCTTGGCTGAAAGAGTTTTTAACTCTGCTGGCTGGGACATCTGCCCTGGGCTGCCTCTCTGCACCTGTGCTGGGCGCTGGGGTAGTGCTGGACCTGCTGCCCTCCCTGCTCCTCCTGGGGGACATGCACTCTGCTGCAGGTAGCTTAACCCTTGGGTGAACCACGCACAAATGGCTTTGCCTGTGAATATTCATGGGCATTTGAACCAACTTCTTGACTAAGGACACCCTGCCGCTTTGAGATGTAATCCCCCCAAAAGCTACTTGAAATAAAACCAGTTAGGGTACTTACCCCCCCATCTCCCTGCAGTTGGTTTTTTGAGTTTTGGGGAATATATTTTGCCTTTCTGAATTTCTGGTTTGTGGGTTTATGATTATCATTGCTGTCTGAAAAACCAGGCTTGGCTGACTGACAGCATAGGTCTGATTCTGTATTAGGGATTGTTTCTATGCCTGTACATGTTATGAAGTCCCTGAACTGTACAGGGATTTCTGGCAGCAGGTCCTTGCAAGGGGCAAGCCCAGCTGGCATTATAAAAGAAATGGTGAAGTGCATTTCAGGCAAAATAGATGCAACACAGGGTGTACTTAAAAAGGAGGTCATTCATGCAGTTAACTTTTTGTTCTGATTGACAATATTTTGGGAAGACTGTGGCCTGCAAATTCACTGAGCTAACTTCGTATCAAGGAGAAGGGGGAAATGTCCAGACTGAATGGTCTTTAAGTAAATCTGATTTCTAACCCGACTGCAGCCCAGAAAGGACCAGACGGGGTCATCATTCCCAATAACTACTGTGACTTCTGCCTCGGAGGCTCCAATATGAACAAAAAAAGTGGCCGGCCTGAGGAACTTGTATCGTGCTCAGACTGTGGGCGCTCTGGTAGGTGACTCCTTCTTGCATCTTTCTTGTACAAAGGCATTTGTGTGATTTGTTTTTTGCTTCTTCTGAAGATTTTGAAGAAAGGCAGTGCATTTGGGAGGGGATAGAAGATGAAGTCTTACCTCTTGTCTGTGTTTGTGGGAAAGGATGACTGGGACATTTTCTGTCATAAACCCCATTGTTGGATTCACATTTTTAAGCTAACGGGGTCTTACGAAATAATAAACTTTTAATATATTTAGTGGCTTCTGTGAACATTGGTACATGTACTAGTTGTTCTTCAAATAGAAGGAGAAAATCCTGTGACAATGTTAAAGAATGGTCTCTGTCTTCAAACGCTGCAATTACAACTATAAATTACTTACAAGATTTATGAAAGTTGCATGACAAGCATTTCCATTGATTACACATTTCATGCATTTCTTCATCCAAAAAAGAAAGAGGGAGGAAATTACAGGGTAGGGATGGGGGTAGCTGTCAAGAATTATCCTCTTACAAGATGACTATCATTAATTTTGTTTAAAGAGGTTTTTATTTCTCCGTTTTCTTCCCTTCTCTCTTTTTAAATGTAGGCAATTGTGTCTTTCCCATTCTGAGTTGTCTTTATTTCTGGACTGTTGTTTTCTTCCTTCCTTTCTTTCTTTCTTTTTTTTTTTTNTCTTTTTTTTTTCTTGGAAATTTTATCCCAGCTGAGCAGTTATTTATAGCTTGCGTGGAAGGTGGTGGCAGTGGTAGAGGCAATGGGAGACCGTTAACAACTGCATATTCCAGCTTTGGTCCAAGTTTCCAGTTGTGATATTTCTGGAAAGTGGTGATACTAGTGGTAATAAGACCATCATACGGAAATCTGAAAACCAAAGAGACCTTGAAACTCAGTATTGCTGCTGCTCCTTCTGTACTGTAGTCACTCAAAGATGTCTGTTGCATGGTGGCTGAATGTGATGTGGAGTGTTCTCGTGCCAAGGGAATGGCCTTTTTATGCTCCTGCTGAAATTCATAGTAAGCCTCTTACCACATTCAGTGGGAGCAGGACTAGACTCTCACTGACAAATTGCCTTCTGCAGTTGTTGTGACCTCTGAAGATATTCTGAAGTGATACTGACTGTCACCAGATGACCAATGGCAACCCCTTTGGTTTTCTCCAGGGGCGTCCTTAGGAATGCTGTGCAGTATTGGGCATGGACCTTTTAGTGTATACGTGTTTGCTTCTTAATAACTGAAGGGGGAAGCTCATGGGGTCTGTGGTGCCATCTTGGAAGATCATTGCCCTTCCCCTTGATTGTTATAGTTCAATATAACTCATTTCAGCATTGTCCTGATATGGCACAGTGAGACGGATCAATATTTTTTTGCTATTTAAACATTGCTATGGTGATTATATCAGAATGTAACACAAACACATTAATTCCCTTGATTCTTTAGTGTGATAGAACAAGTAGATCAGCATGTAACCTAAATTGTGCAAAATCAGTTCCATTAAATGCTATCCTTGTACAAATTCTGACCCACCTGGGTCGTTCATAGGGTTCTGCAATGGTGTGACTGATGTGTGATGAAAGTGATTAAGGTACAACCACACACTAATTTCTAAACTAAACCAATGAAACCTCTTTGGTGGCTGCCATCTTTCTCTTTCTTGATAATGGAGAACATTTTCATTATACTGAAAGAGAGGTCATGGAAATTACATTGTTTCTTCCGTTCACAAAGTCAGTAAAATCACATCCCTACAAGGTGGTTCATCTGCCAATTATTTTGTTATATACATTTTCTTTTTGTGAACAGGATTTAATTCTTCGTGTCTCAAGCAATGCAGTGTACTTGTTATATGGCTGATTCCTGTAGCTGGAGCGGGGACCAAACAGTTGATTACTTAATACCATGCTACTGTTTCTGAATAATAAAATAGCTGTTCCCTAAAATCTCACACTTTCATTTTGCTGGGGCACAAGAGACATCTTTTTCTCTACCTTTTCTGAAGAGACAATTTGAAGGCTATACCATTAATCACATAACAAGTTTGATTGAGGGAGAAAATAAACCTCAGTTTTGCAGATTTCAGTATTTGACTTTTCTTCTTTTTGTTGTTGTTGTTGCTGCTATTGATGTCCTGTGTGGAGAATTTCCTGTTCCATATTGAAAGTTGGATTGACTCACACACATTTGAACTTTTCAGTGTTCCCAAAGACAGGTCACTTCTCATCTTAGTTGTTTTAGTTGTTGAACTGTATATATTTGTTTGTGGGGGGAGATATTTTTGAAGGAGATGCCATGAAACTGGAATAAAAGCATTTGTTTAGGTTACTTTCACTTAGTCTTCAAAATGTATTTCATTTTGTCTACAGAGAAGACTCTTTAGGATCAGGTGAAGGACAGGGGTAAAAAATAGTCCTGAGGTTGATGAGCTATCTAGTGGGTTACATTTCTATAGCAGTAAATTTGTGACAGTTGATGCCAGTCTGAAGGACAGTCATTGTGCTTACAGCTAACGGTGTCTAATTACTTACACGGTCTAAAAATCTTTTAAAATTTATCTAAGGAATCACAAGGAAATATTTTACTGTCTTTTGAAGAGAGGAAAACATGATTAACCCTTTCGCTGCTATAGGTATGGGCACCTGTGTTGTTTGTAAATTTTCTCTTTGAAAGAGATACTGATCCTTTTTTATTTTTCTTACTGCAGTTCTACCGAGCTATGTTGTTGAGGTGCGCAGGCACATACAAGCATACACCTATGAGCTCGATAGTCTGAATTGTTTAATAATAATGATGATTAAAAAAATTATGATGATGATGCCTGTTGCTTAACCCATGTGCTGATATATTCATCATACATGTCAGCTCATTTGGGAAGAGAAGGCAGGAGGGACGAAGCAGCGCCAGCACGCACTACGGAGGACTTGTTCGGTTCCACGTCAGAAAGCGACACCTCGACCTTTCATGGCTTTGACGAGGATGATGCAGAAGAGCCTCTCTCGAGCCGAGGAGGTGGCTGTGGTGGCAGCTCTCCCTCTGCAGACAAAAGGGGCAGCTGCTAAAATAACTAAAAAGACACACAAACTCTGAGCGATTTGCTGTCCTTTTTACTACTAGGATTATTATTACCTTTTTCTTTTTTTAATTTAGGTCCTTGGGTTTTTGGGGCTTTTTGTTGTTATTTTTGTTGTTGTTTTTCCTGTGGGGTGTACACTGAAAGCACAAACGTTTAAAGCTCTTGACAACTACTGGGAAGAGACAGAAGGTTTTGATTTTCCTGTTATTTTTTTCATTTTAATTTGTTTTTCTCCCACCTCCCCCCCTTCTCTTTCTCTCTGGAAACTTAAAAGGTGGATTTAATATTTTTTTTAATAGTGAGCAGAGTTGATTTTCTTGTCTTTTAATATATATATCGGCAAACCACGAAAAATACAGATGGGTTGGAAAGCAGAAAGCAAACCCAAATAGTTTTTTTTAATTATTATTATTTATATATTCTATATATTATTAGAAAAACTACTTTTTAAATAAAAATAGAAAAAAGAAAACAAAAAAGCAATGGATGTCTACTTGATAATAGAACTGTTTCTAGAGAACCACTGTGGGCGGACTCTATTGGAGGACAAGGAAACCCTTGATGTGATGGCTTCTGCGTTTTGAGATTTTGCACTTACTGTAGCATGTGGAGTTTGGCTCTTCTTGTACACCTGCTACACTTTAACAGCCTGAAAATACAAGCAGCACCATTGAAGACCATGACTTTGGGGAACACATTTTCATCCCTCCTTTGGACACCTTTACACTCAATAGATCTCTTCCTCCCTGCACCCCTTCATGTCTTACTTACTCCGTTCTACTTTTTTTTTTTTTCTTCTTTTCCTTCACCTTTCACTTCATGGACAGCAATTTCCAAGCATAGGGGTGGAATATGAATGGCAAGTCATAGACATCAAAGGCAAAACAGATGGAGGAGCAGAATCATGGAAGAAATGATATGGAAAAATACCTCACCTATACTTTTCTTTCCATTTTAAAATTTTAATTCACAGCATTTTTTCCTGTGTAGCCCAGTTTTTTCACTCTGTAGTGTCTTGTGAGACACTTTGTTTGCTTTTCGATAGCTTCTCTTGAAATAAACCAAAGCAATACTCATTAAAGTTCCAAGGGCAATGGAGAAGAGAGTGACTCCCTTCCCAGCGACTTTCCCAGAAAAGAGGAAACACGCAGCAGGATTTGAAAGGTATGTCCAAGCTGAAATCTCTTTCACTCAATTGTGAATTCTCTGTGCCCTGGATTTTCAACAGACCCCTGACTGAGCTTTGTTGCAGGACTAAATCTCGTGGATTAAATTGTGTTATGGGTGTGCGCCACATTCACACCCCTGGTGAAGCTAATGGAAGTTCTGTGGGAGCAGAATCCAGCCTTGTGTACAGTCAGAAGTGATTCAGAAGGAGTCAGTGTGTAGGTTACCTTTTGCAATCTTAATGCAGGCAAAAATCTCCCTGGAGTGGGGGCAAGATTAGGTTCTAAGGATATATTGTTACTGATGTGTATAATACCAAACAGAGTGAAATCATGACCTCGTTTAAATCAGAGGCAAAACAGACATTTATCTGGACAGTGCCTAATCCTTAAACTGGCAGTGTGTGTTTTTGATACCAGAATAAATATCTCAGCCTCGCAATGAAGACTTCAGATATATATTGTTCTAATGCATGAATGATGCCTATCCAAATGGATTCTGTTTCTCCTGTTTCTTGTGCTGGGATAGCACAATAATGCCTGTGAGAGCTCTTTCAACGTTTTTTCCCTCCCTATAAACCTCAAAAAAAAAAAAAAAAAAACCAAAAGAAAAAAAAGAGAAAGGATCCAGTCTCTAATTTTTTTATTGTTCACTTTAGACATGGAATAAGCAGTGGCCAGATTCTGCTTTTAGGTACATGAGTGTAAATCCAGAATACAGGCTAACTAATGCCTAGATTACATTTAACAATCTCCCTTCAGAATGGTGTTACAGAACGTTACAAAATACCTCTGTATGTTTATACCGTAGGACGGTGCATGCCAGAGCCATGCACACCTGCCAGGAGAAAGCCTTGTTTAAGCTTTCCCCATACTGATAATCCTTTTCTGTTACTATTCTGTTCCTGCTGGTGTATTATAATCGATCAAGTGTCAAATCAATGATAGTTTGACCTAATGCTGTCAATGAGAAGTATACTTTAACTGAAAAATACATTAATTCCTTACACAACCGGTCCTTTTTTCTCTGAAATAACGCAAGATAAATTTATAATATTTTGCCACTCTTCTGTATTTGCTAAAAGCTCAAAGTTCAGATGGTTTCTAGGGGTGAGGCATAGGTGTACAGGCATCTGCTTTTCCAAAATCCCTGAAAGAGTTAGGACTTAGTTTGCATATCTGTATCATTTTATATATATATATGTGTGTGTGTGTGTGCGTGTATAGATAAATATGTATCAGAAATGTATGTGCACAGACACATGCACACATACAGGTAATGCAGACATTAAAGTAAAGAGCAATAGAAGTCACGATGGAAGACACTTCCCAACCAAGAATGGGTTGAAGCAGCCCTTGTGTGAGGCACTGTGGGCTCACCTGTTCCATACTGACCTTACTGTAAGCAAAGAGTAATATCAGTAAAGTCCAGTGGACTTTGTCTAAATTTATGCTAATCTAACTGAGAGCAGAATCTGGTCCAGAAGTAGAGTTGTTCTCAGTTCTGAAAGAAATACCACAAACCTGAAATGTTGTAGGTTTAAAAAAATGAAGTTAAATTGATTTCTTCTGCTACTCCTGCCCTTCAATCCCTGCACTTACGTTTGTGGCAGTAGTACTATATTCTCTCCCTTTCAAAAATTTTTTTTTCTTTCTTGTGCTACTCTGTGACACACTCACGTGAACAACAGGGAAAATAGAAAGGGAGCAAGTATATAGAGACGTGCCAAATCCACAGTAAACAAACAACATGATTTCTTGCATCCATCCTGCATCTACTTCTTCCACCCATGTAGCAGTCATGTCACACAGATTAGAAGGTTAAGAAAAGAGTTTAAATTTTACCCAGTGTTCCTCAAAATACAGTCAGAGTATGCTTTAACAGGGAAAGGCTCACAGCAGTAATGAAGACTTGAATTCTCCAGAACTTAAAGAGAGCTCAGTTTTCATTTGTCTATCTTTTACTGCCTGAGAGGTGTAGGCTTGACACACTTGGAAACAGCCAACTGCACCTGGCCACTGGTGCAGGGGTGGCAGCACAGAGCTCAGCATTTACTAAGCGCTATATTTACCCAGCATCTTGCATGCTGTTGCAGCCCACCCTGAGCTCTGTGCTGTTGTGCTGACTATAGCTCTCGCAGCACCTGAGCTAGATAGCTGAAACCTACCCAGGTACATCTTTCTGAAGAACTCCACTCACTGCATCAACTGCAGGATAGGAATACTCTAAATATAATTTTTTCTAAGTGGAGTCCTTACCATTGTCTTTTGTGAACCATGCCTAACACATTCTGGGCTCTTTTGGAATACAAACAATAATCAGATGCCCGTAATTCATTAAGTCTTGATTTAGTTTCACAAATGCAGTTTCTATAACAATGCATACAGTCTTAATCCTTTTGCAACCTAACCACCCATCTTTGTGACAACCGGGTAGCTCAGTACCCTCAGAAAGAAGCCACATCAGCTCACAGAGTGAGTAAAAATTGCCAGCTGACATTTATTACAGATAGCATAGAAACATATCCATCACTGTTATTTATACCATTAATGTGTATATGGCCAGTCACTGGTTCAATCTAGTCCTGAGAGAGGAAGGAAGGTAAAATAAATTCATCGTTATGGAGAGCAGAGTAGTCCTTGGGTTCCTCAAGATGTCTTGTTAGACTGAGATAACCAACATGAGTCTAGTCCAGCAGGCTGAGCAGTGTGGTACTGACAATAGGAAGGCATCAATTATAGGGAGGAAATTAAGATGTAGAGATGGAAGCTAAAAGAGTACTTGTTTAAGCTAGGTTGTAAAGTAGTGCTAACAGTGAATATTGAATGGAGTGTTGATATGGAAGTGAAATATTCTCAGGGCAGGTACTTCTGGAGTGAAGGCTGGGAACAGGGAGAGAAGTTTGGTAGCTCATGAGTTAAAGATGAAAGCAAAACAAAGGGGCTGCTACATGAGACCCTCTCAGATGGACGAGGGGAAGATGACAATGCTAATGAGGCAGAAAATATAGAGGGGGAGATTTCATAAGTGCACTAAAAAAAAGAAGAGGAGCCTAACACTAGCATAGCCAGGTCAGAAATGAGGGAACTGCACAGTGTCAGCTGTATCTTCAAAGACACATAAGTCCCAAACCAAACTAGGAAGGCATAAAGAGAGTTTTCAATGTGAATTCCGGATTGTACCTAAAAAATGCAGTCATCTTCAAAATCAGAAAGTAATGTAATGCTCTGTATTCCCCAGTGATTTCAGCAGTTCAATGAGACCTGCTGTTCTGAGCTTCATAAGAAGATCTTTGAAGGCTCAGTCCTTCAACTAATCACAAGCCTGGCTCTTCCAGTCCTCCTCCAAAGACGTCCTTTTTATTAGAAGAAGGTTAGCACAAGTCTGTCCAAAGATTCTCCTGAAACATATGCTCACACACAAACCATGTACCAAAATAAGACAGCTCCAATGTGAAATGTGAATAAAGAGATGTTTCATTTCAGGCCCTAAATTCAGACTTTTCTGTTCTGTGTTTAATCATATGAGCTGTCTCCTCAGGCACCTTTCTACCGCTCCATACTAAAGGATCTTAGAAAAGACACATAATTTCTTGAGCCATCATCTGCAAATTCTGATTCACAAATGGCAGCAGGAGAAATGAGGAAGTGACGTGCTGCTTGAGCAGCTGATTAGGGGGAAGAAAAGCTACGTAGAGTGTGCACTCATCCTTACATATTACCTTTTGTGGCACTTAATTAGTTGACATTGTAGCAGGGGCAGACCTCTGCTTTTGCATGAAAACAGTATAAAATTTTAAGCGTGATAATATATATTGAGAAAATTTTAGGAAAATATGGGATACTGGCATAACAGTTAAAAAAGTAAAAGGAGATTGTGAGGCATGTGGCAGAACAGGGATGGAACTGAAATCTGGTTCGCTTCACTTTGCANTTTGTGGGTTGGATATTTATTTATTGTATATGTAATAGTGCTTGGAATAACATTGTACATATGTGGTAAGGTCATAAATGATAAGCCTAGGCTGCTGAAACAAGGTCTAGAGAGAACTTGGCCACTGGCTTCAGAAGGATTAGCACTGGGCTTCCTTAGCTATTGCTTTTATTGAATGAAACCTCACTGTTAATACGCTTGCTAGTGTGGTGTAGACAAGCTCTGAGATGGCCATTTGTTTCAGCAGAATGTGTTATTAGAATCCCCTCCCCGCATTGTTTTGCCTTTGAGCTTTTACATTAGTTATTCATTTTTAGTTCCAGTTTGCCATTTTACAGACCTCAGCTTAGGCTCTTGATTGAAGACAGAGACTCAGTTTGCTGCCTGCTGATGCACAGAGCAAACGAGAACTGGACCCAGAGAATCGCTGAGTCCAGACTGTGCTGGGGCACCACTGCGTTCTCTCCTGCCTGCTTTGCCTTTCTTTGGTTAATTCTTGCAATGATATTTTGAGATGGGCCCTAAAATTATAATTCAAATACCTTCAAACTATGGAGCTTTCAAAGCCTGGCTCCTCATGCAATTTGCCTCTTCCCCATGGCAAGCGGTTTTACTGAATCAATTCCTCAAGCAAACATTGTATTGACCCCACTGGGAGTTGTCTGCAAAAAAAAAAACCCCAAAAAACTGCAAAATCTGCCCAGTGTGTTTTGTGCTGCAACATATGTAGATGTTTCTAATAAACACCCTTTTTTTATTCTCCGTGATTTTTTCTTATTTATATAAAATTTGTAGCTATGAGTATATGTAAAGTATGAGGCACATGCATGTGTTCATACTGGCATGGGTTTGTTTTGACAAACCCTCACAGTGCAGGAATGTAGCCAGGCTGAATTTTTGCTGACTGAGCCGTTACAATAAACCCTACCAACCTTTGTTCTCTTTGCCAGATATCTACCAGGGTTGGAAAAAACCCAATGTGTATAAATACCATAGAACACTGAAATTGGGTCGGAACTATTTTCATGTCCCTGTCTGTATTTCCATGAGCACGAAGTTGCCAATTTCAGAGAAGACAAATTGTATTAACATTTAGAAAAAAACCCCAGCTCTTGCGATTTCAAGTTCTGATAGCCTTCTTAAGGGGATGCCTCCAGTTCATATCTTTCAGTTATTGTTTTGGTCACTGGCAGCTCCTAAGATTTTGGATCTTTGTGTCATCCAGAACTGCTATGAGAGGTATAGGGAAGACATAGGGGAAGGCACTTGTATTTTGTGGAAATAAAGAGATCATTTTATTGGCTATCTAATACTGCTCAGGAGCTTAACAGTATGCAACTTAGCCAATTCATGGATTAACTGCAATGCAAAATGCAGTCTTTCACTTATTTCCAGAAGTTATGACATTGCTGCCACCCAATGTGTATCATTCAGACTTCTAAAAATGTCTTTCGTGCAGCGCTGCATACATTTGTGGCTCTGTACAAATAATTAGTAATACAGCAAGGTAATCAGAACAGGATTTCATAAGCAAAGGTCTTAACCTCTAGTGAAGAGACAGCTATCTAAGCTGAATGACAAAGGTTATTTAATGATGTTCACAGTAAGAAAGACTGACAGCATTTGGAGCCTTTCTTTTAGACATGCTCCTTCATATTCTATTTGTTTGCTTTGTATTCACTTATGGCTCCCACGGCCAGTTGAAACTGAGTCTGTCGAGCTTTATTTTCAAAGAACTAGAATGCAAGCAGTATTGGAAAGTTGGGTTGTGCTGCTTCTGTTTTTTTTCTGAACACTTGCTTTTGTTGTCTGTTTGAGTTTGTTTAGTTTTACTTTGTATTGCCTTTCCCTCTGCAGTCAGCCCTGCCCTCATGGACTCCAGCATCCTTCAAGCAAGACATTTCAGAAAAAGGCCGAGAGAAGCCAGGATGCTTTGATACTTCTCCTCTCCTTGCCCTGACCCTTCCGTACCCGTGTTTCATCTGGCACAGGAGCCTGGACTGTGGGAAGTTGGCTGCCAACTGTTGAGAGAAGTTCTGGGGATGCCCTAAGCTGGTGCAATACAAAGAAGTTTTTTAAAGTCTTGATTTCACTTTCTTTTAAGTGTGTGTATAAACCCAGGTCAAACTGGAACTGATCTACAGTAGAACTGACTAAAAAACAAACAAACTGAAAAAAGACTTAACTATTTTATTTATTTCGATATTTAAGAGAGAAAAGAAGTGCTGAAGTTGCACAGTATTTTTGTTTGAAATACATTTTACTTCAAATTTTAAATGCAATTTTGTGAAGACATGAAATTTTAAAAAGCACTTAATGTAAAATAAAGACTGAATATTTACTTTAAGGAAAAAACTTTTTTTAAATAATGAAAATAAAGATCAACTCTGCTCTCTCTCTTACTTTAAAGAAGCCATTCATACATGTGCTGGGTATCTTTGTTTTTTGCAAATTGGATGTGGTAAGTGAAGATTGTTCTGGTTTACTTTCTCCTTAATAATATTATCCTGTTAGATGCTTAAAACTTACTTTGCTGTACTGTGTTAGGCACAAATCTGAACAAAAACTGTTGAAATAGCAAAGACCAGGCTCAGCGGCTGGATTTTTTGTTACCAGATTTTGTGTCCAGGTCAAAGGACTGTCTTCTCCAGTAGGACTGATATGTCTCTTCTGCACAGTAAAAGAGGTTAGCTCTTGAGCAACTCTGTGAAATACTTCTGCTGAAAGAGGGGTTTAAAAAAGGAAAACTACTCTGTTCATTTTAGTATTTATTTTTTGCTTTGGTAATTCCACAGCTGATTGTGAGTTGGTTGTAAGGGAAGTATCTAAATGTTCAAGTGCTCGCGGCATGGAGCTTCCTGTTGGAGTCAAGGATGATGCCATGTGTAGAAACCTTGTGTACTTCAGCCCTTTCTTAAGTGGTAGTGGACTTTGGAAAGTGTACAGGTGCACCCGCATGTCAACAGTAAGCAATGGGTGTTACTCAGCAGGAGAAGAATGTGAGCTCCTGCAGCTTCAATCCTAAATTGTCCTGTGAGGCAGCGGTGAGGGACATTCACGTCCTGAATTCTAAGTTGTTAGCCATCTTCTCAGTGAAATAAGGTGTTCTGCTTCATACAAGCACTGGAGGATTTTGTTGGCTGCCAAATCTGCTCACAGTGGATAGTGGAGGACTGTTCGCTGTCGTGTGTGATGCAGTCTAGTAAGGATGCAGGATAGCCTTGTGTCCTAGGAGAAGGGTATTGGACTTGGCTCTGAGGTTAGCTTTTCCTCTGTAACATGGGTGCCAGATGTACCTATTGGTATAGACCCAGGGTATAGATAGAAAAACTGGTTTTGTTAATGTGGTTTATGTTTGCTTTTGGAGTGAAAAAGGCTATGTCTACAAAAAAATGCATCCTGACTAGGTGAAGCTGCCAGAGAGGCCTGATTCTGCATTGTTTCTTGCACACCTGAAACTCAAACTCACCTCATTGAGAGGTTTTCATGTGTCAGCAGCAGTAGATTTTGTCGTCTTCTCCCTCCCCCTTCTCCTGCTCCTTCTCAGATTAACACATAGGGCCAAAAATAACCATGTAAGATGTCTGCTAGACCTGAGTCCTGCTCCCACGAAGTTAAATGACAAAATTTATGTCCTAATTGGGCTCTTTAACAGGATGGTTTTGGTTTGTTCATTTTGTTGGTTTCTAAACTTGCAGTGGTGCACTGCCTCTAGAGAAAAAAAGGAATCAAATTTTATTGCATCAAAATATAACAAGACGCACATCTGTAATGAAGATTTGCAAACTGTAGGGTCTGTGTTCATTTTCTGTAATATTCCTTCCAAATAAAAGTTCTGCTTCCAACGTCCCTACTGTATATTCCTCTGTAAATATTACTTTATCAAACCAATTCCACAAGGTCTTTTTTAGTGCAAATAATCTTCTTTTAAAAAGACATTGTTGAATAACATACTTGTACGTACACTTTTCTAAGCTCTCCATTGTTTATAATACTCTCTTTGAAGCTTAAAATAAAACTTCCTCCTCTATTGATTTGTTTCCCTTTTCCATTTTGTAAATTATGACTTTTGTCCCTGGATTTTGCTTTGTATTTCATAATGAAGCACGATGTTAACTAAGAATTCTCTTCCTTTTTCTCTTTTGCTTTCTTTTCTCCATTCATTGGACTACAGAAACTGGTCCCGTTGCTTGCTCTAGTGAAGGTAGGCAGGAAATAAAATACTGCTTTTGTGTAGGACTCATTTTAAGAGTGTTTCCTATCATTTGGTGATAATAGAGGATCTTCCTAAATGTGTTTGTGTTTTAATAGCCTTCTCCATGAGATTAATAGAGTTGCATTAAATTAATTTAGATTCAAAGGTGGAGTCTAAATTATATGAGAGCTTTCGGTATAGATTTTAGTGGCATTGCCTTAAGGAGCCCTGAGCCTACCTATGGCATTTCTAATCCAGTCACTGGAGTAACTGGAAACTGTGGTTCCCTTTGCTGCATTTCACAGTGCAGGCATGAACCCTCCCTTCCCCTTTAGACACATTAGATTAGTAGCATGGTTGTATAGGATGGAAAGAGAAAGGGGAAATACTGTTTCAGATTAGATGCCATCTTTTTAGGAAACTCTGTATGTCCTCTTCCCTAATAGGCTGGCTGTCATTTTTATGAAGCTCTGTTGCCTTTCCTCTGCCTTCCCGTCAATTTCTCTGCTACCAATAGAGGCTATAGATGGTCCTTTTTACTTTGGCAGCTGCTTGCAAAAATAGCAGCTGAGGCGTAGTTTTCAAGAGATCTTCTGACGGGGGTACAGATCCTTTAGAGTAGTGAACGGCAGCCCCCACCCCCCAGCAGTTAAATAGCAAATAAGTCCTAAAGAATGCGTCAGAAATTAATCCAGTCAGGCAATATAGGAATTGTACAGATGGGCTCCTACCTGACGAGTTTTTAACAGTTGTGTGTGACAGAGTGTGTGTCTTTGCAGCAGAGAATTAACTATTCTTGGTCGTCTTTTATAGCCTTTTTTTATAAAGTTTTATTTTTCACATATGTGATTTTAATTTCCATTAGTGTTTTGTTTCTTCACTCTTTCTTCAGGTGAATGTGACTTGAAAACTTCACTGTGCAAGGCCTTTGGCCGACTCATTGGAGGAAGGAGGAAACCAACAGGCAGTTTCAGCTACCTTTGCTGTCCTCAGTCACTGTGGCTCTTGGGAACCTGTTTGGAATCTGACAGAGCAGCTCATGGATTCCTTACTGGGTTGTCCTCAGCTGTTCTGTGGCTAAAAAGGTCTTTCCTTCCTTTTCACCTGTTGGGCACTGGGGACCAGAGGCAGCTGAAAAGGTGGGGTAAGGTGCTAATCGTATTTCTGAGCAGTGCTGAGAAGGTAGCTATGGTGCTCTCCTTAGAGCACATACTGGGTGATAGGGTTGCTGGTTTTAAAGCCCCTCCTAGCAACTTCCAATTTCCTTTCTGCAATTTGCTCTCAGATATTCTTACAGTAATCTGAGTTGCAGGCCTACAAAACTACTTTTCCATAGGGATTTCACAGGGGGCAAGTAATCTTCTTTTCCTGCCCCAAAGCAGACAGAGGAAGGAGGGTATGTGATGACATATCCTGAGCCCCTGGCCATTGCTGCTTTTGTTGTTCTCCTAGCTCCTCTTGAGCTTTCTGCTGTGCTGTGCATAGGACAGAGAGACCCAGACAGAGGTTGGACTGAGGGCAAAGCTGAATGCTGACAAATCAAAGAAAGGAAAGTTGAAGAAGGGAAGGAAGGAAACTGCTTGTGGCATCAGTGCACTTTTCTTGTTCAATAGGTCATCTCCCATTCTAACTCTGTTGTCATTTTCATTGTCCCCAGTGTGATGGATGCAGAGAGCAGAGCTAGACATTTCTGCTAAGGTAACCAGGAGTGAAAGTGTACATTGAAATTGGCCTTTATGGATGTCTGTCAGCACCCTGTTTAGATGAATGGGATCCTTCCCACCACAGCAGAGCTATTGTTACAGGCTGTCAGACTCCAGAGAACAGCTCTGCATAAGTCTTATTACTTTGAACATTTTTGTCCCCCTTTTATATATTTTTTTTTTAAGCCACGGGCCTGGAAATAGAATGTTCTAAAGGAAAGTTTTAATTTTGCAGAAATTATCTGAACAGAAAAAAATACCACTGCTCCCTAAGCCCCAGAGAAGATTTACCTTGGCATGCTGGCTAGGGAGGTATCTTATTTTCCTGTCTGGAGAAGGGTTCTTGCTGGTGAGAGTCAGATGTGGCAGGAGGAGGGAGTAAAAATGTCTGCCAGCATTGTGGCAGCTAATGGGTGCCCCCAAAGCCAGGTTTCCCTGGGCTGAGTCTGATCTGAAGGCTGGCAAAGCTGAGGGTTGGAATCCCAAGTTCTCTGGGTGGGCTGAAAATGGCACCAGCTTCTTTACTTTGACCTGAACTAGAATGTTGCACTGGTTTAAGATTTATTCAAAACTTTTGCCTGGAATCAGGAAGACAAACTCTGGTTAAATTCACATCCTGGAGCTGTGAGCTTTAGTTGTAATCAGATCCATCAGCCTACAAATGATAAAAACCCCCATAACCCTTTCTTTCTAAAACCAAGCTTTTAATGCTCATTAGCAATGACAAAGTTCTCTGTACCCTATCCCATCCCTAGTGTTGAAGATGGCTGAGCAGGACCTCAACTACATAAAGCATATGTGGCGGAGCACATAAACAGCGACTACTCCCCTTAGCTTTGGCTGGGCTTGTCCAAATTGTGGCTTGATGTGTTTAAGATTTCCATTCTCCCTTGGAAATTATTGTAAAATATTATTTTCTTTGCTGCACCAAAGCTGAACATTTGCCACAGTTTAGCCCTATCTTTGATTTTAATGACTTAAGATGAGAGCCATCCATCTGTAGCACCTTAATTTCACCAGTATATTTTTTAAGACCTGACTGCATTTTTTGCTGTGTCAACAAAAGTTCTTGCTGTGTGCGTTGGAAACTTTTACCATGTCATCTGTTATTTGGTGACATTTTGTCCTTGCAGCCTGTAGTTCTTCATGATTCCATGGTGTGTGCACCATGATGGGAGAAGGATGGCATTTACCTTTAAAAAAACATAGATTTCTGGAGCACAGTGTTGTGGCTAACATTGCCATCCATGATATACTTAGCAACAGTTTTGTTTTATTGTTGTCTAAGATAGCTGTGGTAGCTCTGAATGGCCCCCAAACCAGCTATGGCTCTGGTATGGAAAAGGCAATACACTTTGCATGTTGAAGCTGGGCGGTGGGCTGAAGCTCTTGGAACTACTGCTGCCTGCCTACTCTGGGGAGCTTGCAGAGGGGTATTCCTTCTCTGGGACCCAGCTGATGGATGGTACCTCTTGAACAGGAACAGACGTAGCCTCCTTTCAATGTCTGACGCTGAGCGGCTTTTTTCGGAGTGGAGTTTCATTTCTCGGTGCTGTTCATCTTCCATAACCAATTCTCAGTAAGACCTTCTAGTTTATCTCTAGGTTTGCACAGGTGTTAAGAGTAAATTTTGTTTGGACTGAAACCCCTTCTCATTGTGTTTCTTCAGTCTTTGCTGTCAGTGTCCTGGTGTCGGTGGCTTCATTGTGGACTGCAGGAAAAGAATGAATGTGACCAAATCTTTCAGATACAGCCTTCTTTTTTGAAAGAGATTGGAGATTTTAAATAATGTTGGAGAGAGTTTTGTCAAGTGTTGCTGAAGACTTAGCTTACTAATCTGGATTTCTTTCATTAGCCAACAGCCATTAACTTCTTCATATGATGATTTCAGGAGGCCAGCTCTCCAAGGTGAGAGGAAGTCATTGGATGGGAAATAGATGAAAGCTGTGCTGTCACTAAAGGGGGACATTTATTTTAGTGTCAGATAGCCAACGAGACATAGCTTTCAAGTTCATGTAGCGCTTTGTACGGTGGAGTTTACATGGGGTGGGTTTAAGCCTACGTTTGAGAAATTAGTTTTTCCCTGTCGGTACAAATCATAGTTGCTTCACATCAGTGCTCTGCTGGGAGTGGCTTAAATGTGTTAACACTAAAGTGTTTCCAGCCCTTTCCTCAGGCTCAACAACTTGTTTTATGGTGCAGTGGATTCTGCAGCTGGATCTTGGCTCAGAAGTCTCATCCATTGCTGGGATATCTGGGCTTGGGCTTCTTAAAGAACAGGTCCCAGCTTTTCTCAGGTCTTTCTACACCAACTGTGTCTCTGAATGTGTCCATCAGCCTGGAGGCTTAGGAGAGTTTTTAACTATCCACAAACTCTCTCTAGGTTGAATTCAGATTCCTGTTGTACTCTTCAGACATCCAGATGGTCCAGAGCCATGTATACCTTCACCTGGAGAAGAAGACTCTCCCTGGGTTAGGGAGCTTCATTTCGCTTTCAAGGCCAGGTCAGCCTCTTCATTAATTAGCTCTCCACGACTGCTTCCTCACTTCCATTAAGGGTGAGATTTTACAAGTACTTAGCAATCTAAAAAAAAAAACCAAACATGGAGAAGAATATCCTAAGGACATCTGCACCCATTAGATTCCTCTGTGACTGTTTACATATATACGGGTCTGGCATTATGTGAAGTAGAACTAGTCCCCATTAGGCTCAGCACAGCTATCACTGAGAATTGCCAAACATGTCATGGGTGATGGGATCTCACCTCACAGTGAACATCACAGGTGATGAACACCCTCAACAACTGTTAAAGGTGAGAGGAGTTGGGGTGCCCAGGGCCTGGTCAGACCAGCCTGTAGGAGAGGACTTCCCAACCTCTTTGCCATTAACAGAACCATCGAGCAACAGTCCTGCTAACCAATGTAGCAGCCAGCTAAGAGCAGGGTCAGAAGACTCTCAGATCCCCGTAGTACCGTGGCAGATCATTTTCTGGCATTAAATATGATAATATTCTACTTTTGTATAGGCTCTGTTAAACAATTCCTCTGGTGCTGAAAAGTAGTGGGACTAGTGAACTGTTTAATGAGCGACATTTGTGTCCACTGTCATGGAACTAGCTACTTTCTTGTTTGATCTGATGTGATATTTAGCTGCTGTGAAGTATTGCTTGTGTAAGTTAAAGCAACGCTACTCCCTTGTTACAGGTTAAACAATGGCCTGCACTTAGACTTGGCTAATCTGGGGTGGAAGGTCTGGTGAGCTCTGAGAAAACAGATCATGGATTTTAATCTGGTGTTTTTGCAGTGAAAAACAAACAAACAAAATCCTACTGTATTGGTGTCTCTGGCAGCATTTTGTTGGACAGTTATTCAAAAAGTCTCTTGAAATAACTGAACTGAAAAATACCATGGAGAGGAGAAAAGATTTTGGTTTGATTTGAAATGAAACGTGTTCTCTTTTTCTCAATGAAACGGCCCTTTTCCACTGCCAAGTGTGCGCAGGCTTGAATGAAACATTTCATTTGTAAGTATTTTTTCCCTCTCTTAAAAACAATTCCATTGAGCTCACTTTTGAAGCAAGGTGCTGCTCCAAAATGAAAGTCTGACTTCTTGTTTGTGAAACACTGGCACAAAATGTCTCATCCTTTCTGAAAAATCAGTTTCTCTCTCTGCTGCCTCTTAACCCTTTCACCCCTCCCACTTGCTTTTGACTGAAACTACTTCATTCAAATTCATTCCTTCACTCAGATGTTTAGATCACCCTGAAATTGCATTTTTTAGAGAGTAAGCTGAGACATTTCACTCCCCCCTACCAAGTGTGTACTGATGCTCTGCAGGGTGCAGTTATAGCTCTTACTTCCCGCTTGATGTTGCTGGGACTTTGATGGGGAAGTGAAAACTGGTTGCCTTATTGATGAAATCTCGATTGGCACTTAGAAATTCCCAACCAAACAGGGGGTTTAACTAATGGAGAAAGGAAAAAATCAGTAGACGATGGGATTTTTACAGCTTCTGGCACTGCATTACAAACAATGGAGAGTGTGCGTGGAGAACACTGCCCATTCGGCAGCTGAAAGGGTTTCTTTAAATCAACGAGGGACTGAAGTAACTTGCTCCAAATTGTTTTTGTTTGTGTTGAGTGAGGCAGTTCTACTTATGTCTGAATATACAATCACATTAACAACAGTCTAAATTATGCTTGTGTGGGAAAGTCGACCTCTTGCATTTACAGTGTGTTCGCATCCGCTACCAACCATTTACCCATCATGTCCTGAATTTCTTTACCTGGATGATACGTGGTTACCTCATGTAACAGCAATGAGGTCACTGCCTATGCAATGGCATGGTGTCTTCTGCATAGTAAAGTTTATTTAATATTAAAATGATGACTTTTAAATAATTTCTCTGGAGTTTGCCATTTGATTTGAAATTTCTGGAACTGTGCTGGCAGGGAATAAGTCTAGAGTCGTTGCTTAATCTTTCTAGAAAGAAAGTTTGTCCAGAGATCAGTAATACTCTCTCCTTTTTCCCTTTCCTGTCCCCTGATTCACCAGTGTAAACCCAGCCTACCCCATTTTCAATCGACACTTACTTTCATGGGATGGCTGTTTCGTGGCCTGGGGGTGAAATCTCCTCTGAAATTCTCCTCACAGCCCCCGGTGCTTGAGGAGGACCACAGCAGTGCAGAGGGGTTGTCTTGATGCTCTCCAAACTGACTGGGTGAACATGGCCTCTTTTTTAGTGAAGAGGTGCTCACGTCGTGAAGCATCGCCTCCATCGTGCTCTCCCGCATAATCCCAGCGGAGAAGCCCCGGTCAGAGTGCCCTGGGGAAATAACATGTCCTGTCCGCTGCTGCCGCCAGCTCGGGTTAGACACACTTTGTCAGGTCAGTGTGAAAATGCTGGAGCTGCTCTTTTCAAGTGCTGCCTTGATAACATGGGTATGCTGGGCAGCGCTGGGTGTCCCTGCAGGTGTGCTGCTGTCTGGCTGGCTGTGTTAGCGGGGCCGTTTAACACTGGGAGTATTGGGGAAGGACCAGGTATTTAGATAGCAGATGTGGGTTCAAGCAGGTAGCAGAGTCCTTGCTCATGTTAAAGGGAGGGGAGGAGGGGCAGGGGCAGAACTGATATCTTGTTTTAGCGGGGGTGGCGTGGGGTGGGGGGTTGTTTAACAAAAGTAACGCTCTCGCGGAAGGCTATTCAGGCTGCTGTTTCCCTAGCATTTTAAATACCACCCGACTCCTCTCATTAGAGCTGGGGATTTTGGCTCTCCCAGGGGGGAGGAGATGTTCTAAATGGACTGCCAGGGAGGTGGATTTAATGCACTAGGAAGAACTGGCTTCACAAGTTAAAAAGCAAAACAAAACCCAATCCTCCATTCCTATTTTTAGTGTTTATGACCAAGTATTTTTGCTTGGTTGCTCATTTTGAAAGGGTTTAGTGAGCCTGCCAGTTGATTGAAAGCTCTGTGGTGTGTGAGCTGGCCTGGCTGGGGAGCCTGCAGTGCATAGTGACGAGGTCGGAGCCGCGCCGGAGGTTTTTTTCCACTGCAGTTTGTTGAAGGGTAACGAAAATGTCCCCCGGGCAAAGAGGATGTTGGCTTTCCAGGTTGTGGTGATTCATCTTGTCTGGATAAGCAGTCTTCCTCCCAATCCTGCATTTTCTTCTTCATCTACCTCACCCCTACTTCACCGCGCAACCAAATGCAAAGCCTGCCCCGCATTGTGCGGGTGGTATTGCTGGGGGGTCTCACGCAGCCAGGCCCCGTGAGGTGTACCTGCTGGGCAGCATTAGCATTTGGTGCCCGTCCTCCTGGCCAGCTCACGCTCTACAAATGGGTTTATTCTCGTTATTAGGAGCTATGTCCCTGGCATATGGAGTCCGTGCGGTGCCTGCAGGCAGGTTTCCTTCCTGTTGGTGTTGGTAAGCAGCCCAAGTGCCTCCTGGCAATTAGCAGATCGTTACCCATAATGCGGCGCGCAGCGATGCAGCCTGGTGGGTTTTCTGGAGGTCACTCTGACCTAATTCACCCCCAGGAATTGTACAGCGCTGGCATGACTTACCAGTGCATTAACAAGCTGATGCTTCAGTATGAGGTTATTTGAGTGCTTCCACATTATTTTTCTTAGGCAAGAAATAGCCATTTTGTCTAGCAGCCAACAGTGGCTAATGGGGGCCGGTCTGGAGAAGGAGAAAGCAGCGTGCTAGCTGGTTTTGAGATGGGACAGTGCGGGCATTTCCCTTGGCTTTAAGGTTGGGGGCCACTTCTGATCCCCTGGGTTGCAAATGCACAGAGCCCGCTTTTCCGCCTTACTTCTGTGTTTTCACAGCATCTTTGCAGTGAACTGAGCAACGTGTGTCAGGCATGTGCCTGAATCCCCACTGCTCGGCCTCGGAGGGGAAGACAGAGGAGCAGGGTGCTGCCCCAGATATGCCCCAGATCTGCTGCAGCCCAAACCCCCAGACAGTATGAAATGGAGGTGCAGATTTCAGCCCGTCCCAGGCAATTTTGGAGGGGCAAGTGTGCCTGGCTAGAGAGAGACCCCCACACAGCAGTGGGCACCCTGGCAGGGCTCGACCTCCCTCTGGAAAACCTGAGCCCAGAGCAGAGGGCCTGGCTGCAGCATCACCAGCCCAAATCAAGGTGTTTTCCCAGGGCGGTGATTTGTATACGCCAAAGTTAATTGTCGGCAGTTTTTAGAGGCTTTTAAAACCTGTAACTTCTGTTTTTCATTTCTCCCTCCTAAGATTTGTATGGCTGGACTGTGCATGCTGAGGAAAGGGGGCTACGCTGGGAAAGGCACACACAAACCTATCTCAGTAAAACTGTTTTAAAACATTTCTCAAGTAGTTTTCCTGTAAGACTTGTGGCATCTGCTACCAAGGGGATGGTGTGTGAGGAGAGAGCGATTTGACTGACAAATCATTAGGATGCCCAGAATAACTCACTCCTGGCTTCAGTCTTTGTGTGCCCTAGAGGTCACCCCCAAATCCCACCCAGCTCGTCCCGCTGCCCCATGCCAGACAGTTACTCTGCCTTGTCTGTGGCTAAACTCCCTGGGTGCACCTGAGTCTGTGTATGCACAGATCCTTCATTTTGTTTATGCATGCGAGCAGCCTTTAAGCCAAGCTTTGCTGTTGACATACCCTCTGTAGCCCAGGCTCTTTGCCCTAGCTGATGCTCTTGATGCTTAAAAACGTTTCAGAGGAAATTATGCTACATTGTAGAGTCAAAGCTGGGAGCGAGTTGAGCTGGTGGGTGGACTTTCCTCAGGCGACAAAATTTTCTGGTGAGTGTCTCGAGATGAGGGGTGTTTCGGTAGGAGCTCACCCCCCACCCTGTGCCCTTTGGTGTTTGCATGGTTAAAGCAACAGCAGCGTAGTGCAGGAGAGTGAGCTGCAAGTGCCACCTTCCACACACCACCATTTTATAACTTCCTCGAGATATCTGGTGTTAATTGCTTTCAAACACAGGCCTGTCCTGCTTTCAGTTCCCATTGACTCTAATTATGCCTGCCTAACTGCGACTGGGACTGAACCACTATCTTTTGTACAGGGGTTTTATTTGTCCCTTGGGTGAGCAATTAAAGTGGGCTCTCTTCTACCGGTGCCGAATATTCGAGCAATTGCTTGTAATTTATGTCTCTTTTTCCACTGGAATTGGCCGTACGGAGAAGCAAACCACCACCTCCGGAGTGCAGCTGGCTGCCAGTCCCGGGTGCTAATGCAGCAGAGTGCCCCTTCCCTTTCTGCGGGCTCAGTCTAAGCTCTGTCCATGCTGGCCAGAATGACTATAGGGCCAGGAAATGAAATAATAGGAACTATAAGCTCTTCTACAGCTGAACGGTTCCAGAGCTCCATCAATTATTAAAGGCGTTAATTCTTCCACAATCACTGGCACATTGTGGCATATTAGATTAGAGGAAAGTTGGTCTCCAACCAAATCAGGCTCACCAGCCTATTCACTGAAGCCCCCCAGGTCCTTTCGGACTCACTTCTGTAGCAGAGTTGGCGGTGCTGGAACACAGTGCCTTGGACACTGGGAGAGCCAGCCAGCTTTTCTCATTTCCATCAGGATGTAGAAATTTACGGTGGTACTATTTCCTCTTCTCCTCTTCTGTCTAATAGTAATAAAACCCAATGGTGACTACGAGTGAGACTTCCTTTTTTGTTTGTTTGTTTGTTTTTCTTAAGAAGCTGAATTCAGCAGGGCTCTGTGCTGAAGGGGGTGAGACAAGAGCTCTTCACCTGCAGCCTCTGACACCCACCCCTACTGTGGCCACCAGGAAAGCTGTTACATTTAATGAAATACTCCTGCTTTGCTGTATCGCAGAGGTACTGTGGCAGGTAGTGCTTTGGATCCTCGCCCCACAAACACTTTTGAAGGCTTCTGTTTATGAGTACCTCCATTTGAGCAGGCAGGCATATGTCCTGCATCATAATGCCTTGACGTTGCAAGATGGTAAGGACCAGGAAAATGCCAAGAGCTCCCCATCCTCATCCCTTAGTAACGTTTGATCTTTTTCTGAGACTTGCAGCTCCTCGAGCCCTGGGATTCTGGCAGAGCCAAGCTTTTCAGTGTGCTTGGATAGTTTGGGTTTTTAAAGGCCCTTTCTAATCCATCTGTTGTTGACACTGCATATCTGTAAGCATGTCATCTTAGACAGACAAATGAAGGCTAAATTTTTATATCATAACCATAAAACCATGTCCCTTATTAGAATTACAAGTTACTTTTCCCTTCTTTTGTATGAATAACGGTAATAATTCTGTCTAATGATGGCAGTGGTCACAGCAATCCTTATTCAATCTTATCAGGAGGAAATTTTGCAGTTTCTTTGCATGTAAAAATTCCATTATTTGGATAGGGTTCCTGTGGCATAGGTCATTATATCTGCAATACGTATTTATCATTGTTTAAAGACCTGAATAGTTTATGGAATAAATTCTGATGTGATATAGCCAGGAGCCCTGTGGGTTTTCATTATGCTATTGATTAAAAAGCCCACCACTACACAGTGAAGATAAGAGAAAGAATTGGAAACTGGGTGAAAATTCCTTTTACTTTGTATAAATAATTTCACATTTGTTTTAAATAAGGAGTCTTTGCTTATTTTTTTTCCTCAAGATAATCTCTGCCTTTGTTTGAAAAAGGTTATTGATTGGATTGTTAACTTAAATAGTCTGTGGCGAGTGTGACAGAGCACATGGCTGCAATTAATCTTGCAATGCAGAATCCATTATTGAAGAAGCACTAATGAGCCGTTCCAAGGCCTTTACTGGTCACAGAGCGCCTGGGAGCAGCAGATTGCTCCTGCCCTTTAATGTCAGTTTTGGTCTTTAGTGTTATACAGCCAGTGTAAGCAGAAGTGATTTTTAGAATTTTAAAATTTTTTTTTAGGATATTTATGTTAAAATTCTCTTTACCGCCAGCCTGCAATTGCACCAGGTGTGGGAGACAAGAAATGGTCTCTGAATGTGCTCACTCCCACTCCTCTGACCAGATGTCTGGTGGACATAGTGTACAATTAAAGCCAGTGGCATGTGAAACATGGGTGTCACTATAAAATATGGTCTCAGATGCAGGGTTCAGACCCAGAGGAGAGTTTCAACAAAGATGAGGGAGCTTTCAGACCTGATCTATACTTTAAAGTATTGCTTTAAGACAAAGGGATGAGCTGTTGGAAACCACCTCATTGCAAGTTTTATTGTCTATGTTGTTTATAGCTACTGTGGCATAGCAAAAGTTTAGGTAGAGAATAGTTATGGTAGATTAGAAACTGTCGATGTTAACATATCACCTTGTCGTTCAACAGAACTGCTCCCGGGGTGTATTTTAGAGGTCTGTCTATTGACTTCAGTGACACCATAAATACATGTTACTTCTTCCCCCTGTTAGATCTGTGGAGCTGGTACAGGTATGTGAGAGTGATCCAGGGTTTGCCAGGGCTGAGCCACCACCTGAATTATTAACTGAATTCCAGCTGCAGACTCTTTGCTGCACACCTTCGCCATAGCAAATGCCATTTATCATATGATTAGCAAAATAAGACTGTTTGTTCATCTTGACCACATAAGGGATGAAATTAAGCAAGAAAGACTTTCAGCTCTCTGGCTCATGCACTACCACAGTGTCTGTAACTCGAACCACATTTTGGACTGCTCTTTGTGTAAAACA
>VYZV01014730.1:48217-90530 GCA_013401275.1 Pandion haliaetus | reverse complement strand
TGAACTAGCCTTTTTTTTTTTTTTTTTTAAAAAGGGAGTTTGAATCTACCTATAGCAGCCTGCCATACGCAGCTACAGGGCTTTGTCTTCAGGTGTTTTTCCACAGCAGGAATGCCCAGAAGTGCTGTGATATGGAGCAGGGATGGTGTTCACTAACACCACTCCAGGAAGTCTTGGACGTGTGAATTTTCTCATAGGTCATGAGAAACACTGGGTTTTGAACCAAAGTAGCATGAAAGTAGAGACTGTGAAGAAGGAAGAAGGGAGGGCAAGAAAAAGCATTTTACTGTTTTCGGTATCTGCTGACATGCTTGCCATACACTATGGTGCCTCATCACACTGCTGCTATAAGTAAAAATAGTCTTTCTGATGACATTAGGTTAGGGTCATGGTACCACAAGGCACGTTGTTTAATGTGAAAGAGGATCTGACTTAGAGACTGAAGAATGACATGTCCACAAGATATTCTTTTTCCCTTAGACATGCCATAAGCCCTGGGCTAACAGAGAGCAGTCTGTGGCTATGCAGACATGGCTGTGGGCATTTGTTAGACTCTTTTGTAGTCACAGCATTTGGAGAGAGAGCCCAATGGAGTGAATAATTCGGTGTATTTTTGCAAAATATTTCTGCATTTCTACCAAAAAGAAGCCACCATGGTCCTTGCTCCACTATTAATATTTTCCAAGCAATCCTCAGCTCACAAGAGCCCATTTCTTTTAGGCTTGTGGTGGGTGTGGTTCTTAAGAAGGGCTCTGCAAAATAGGATGGATCACTTCAAGGATGAGGCACCATCGATATGAGATGCAGCACAAAAAACCTGCAGAGGTGTTTTTGAGGCAAATGAGGAACGAGACAGTCAAGACTGATAGCTGGAAGAGAGCAGGAATGGCTGTGAAGGGACAGAGATAAAGTAGCGAACAGAACCTGACCTTCACGTCGTTTGAGAAAGGGAGAGTCTTTAGCTGGAGTCTCTGCAATGAGCAATGTGTGTATGCAGGCAAGTGAGCACGTGAATACGTGTATGCCTTTAGCTGTGATGTATTTCTGTAAGTTTGATTCTGTTCTTTCTGTTCCTTTTCAAACGTGACTGAAGCTATTTAACTCTCTGATTAACTCACCTCCCCGTTTGAGTTGTTTTCTGTGATATATTCCAGCACTGTACAACCTTTCTGGAAGCTGATTCTCTGCTGTTGGGATGAATTCCTCCCTGATGTGTAGTGTGGCACATTTGTTCCATTTACTGGTGTTGGAATGAGGTTCCGCATTTGCTGTAAATCAGATCTGGAGGAACATTTTAGTGTCATGACAGGTTCTGCTAGTTTGGTAGTATCAGAAATTATATGAGGTACTCTCAACAAGGAAAGGTATCATGTCACATCTCCTTCTGCACAGTTGCAGTTTCAAGGTCCCCAGAACTTTAGTTTGGACTTGGTCCATTGTAAATCTCAGTAAAATCTGACTCCTGCTTTGTGCTGACATTTCAAGGGCTCCAAAACCCAGTGATCTTCTTAGCCCATCTGAGCTCATCAGTACTGTCAAAACATTTCTTTATTCAAAGGCTTAAAAGTGATATGAGCAATGTCATTGATTCCTTCCTTCCTTAAATATCTCCTTTATTTTTTATTCAATTTCCTTAATGACTTATGTACACACATTTCTTTGCTGGACAGGCTTAGGTTTTGTATCACAACCATGTGAGTATAACTGGAGAATGAAAATCCTTATTACAGCATTTGGTGGTATCATGGGCACATAAAGGAAATATATTCCCTACAGCATTATTGCCTTACCCAGCAATTCTCAGCAACTGTTTGCTTCACTAGCTAGAAAATATAGAAGCTTCTTGTAGGGTGGTGATGGGTGATGTGACGACACAGCAAAATACTGCTGATAGGTCTGGTAATGAAGATAGCCCATCTATGCCCACACCTACTATAGCCATGCCTTTTTTTCTTATTGGAGAAGCAGCCTTTCTTTCTTCACTCTTAAAAAGACACTTAGGCTGGTGGGGGTGGAAAAGATTTTTTTCCTATCCCTTGGGCGTAGTCTAAAAACAGCAGATCGGCTAGAGGTGAAAAAACCCTGCACACCAGAGGTGTAAGTTTCTAGAAGAAGCATGCGGTAGTGCTGGATGTGCGTACATGTATTTCTAGTTTTTCTATAGATGAGCAACTGGCTGTCCCTCTCCCATGCCCCCCGCCCCTGACTATGCACAGCGTTAATGGTTCCATGTGTCAGAGAGAGATGCTAAATATGGGGCTTTCCAAGAAGGCAAGCAGTAGCTTATTGCAGGTGACTTAGGGACTGCCTCAGCCTGATAGGGGTGGTTTGGGAGTACAATACTTTATTTCAGCGGTATATTTTTCTTGTTTTGTTTTGCAGAAGGAACACTGATCCTACCTTTGGTTTGTTTGTTTGTTTGTATTTTCCCCTCCAGAAAGCCCATTGCTGACCCTGCTACTGTGATACCGCTGTTTTGCAAAGCTGGAGTCGACACGCATGTAGGGGCGGGGGTTGTAACTCTGGCAATTTGTCCTTCCCGATTAGATGTGACTGTTCTGCTAGCTTTCCCTTCTTTATTCCTTTCATTTAGTTCATTGTGGGAGTTGGCTTGGGGTTTTTTCCTTTCAGTTTCTTGTTTTGATCCTGGAAGGTTAGCTATGCAATTTGGTTTCTTCTGTGCCAACCAACTTTAGTGGCAGAGCTCTTAAAAAAATTAAAAGCTGTATCCCTCCATCCTGTCTTGCTTCTTCTCTGTATGCTACTGCTTCCATTTAAGCAAAGTTTACAGAATTGTTCCACCCATTTGGACATCAGGAAGGGAAGCTCTGAAATGGAGAATAACCTCATTTCCACCAGGTCCTTCAGTCCAGTCGAAACAACGCTAATTGAAACTGTAGTCCAATTTCTATTAGGATGGATGGGCTTTCTCTGAAATTGGGTTTGTTTCTGATTTCAGCCTATCTCTTGTTTTCTTTCCAAAAAAAGCCCCACAAAAACCAAACCCAAAGCCAAACCATTTTTAAGAGCTCTGAGTAAAACTGCTTTGCCAATGGGGAACGGGTGGGGATGACTGATTTTCTCTTGTGCCCGGCAGCGAAAGGGTTAATGCCTGCTTTCCTCTTTGGTATCTGTTAGTTGCAGCCCATGTTGTGATCAGTCCATGTCCATGTGCATTTTGTTCCCAAATTTAATACCGGTTAATTAATAAGCAATAAGTGAGCCTTAACAATGACAGTTGTTTCCGATCTTCCTCAGGACACCCGACCTGCCTGCAGTTCACCACAAACATGACTGAGGCTGTTAAAACCTATCAGTGGCAGTGCATTGAGTGCAAATCCTGCAGCCTTTGTGGGACCTCTGAGAACGATGTGAGTTCATTTACCTTTTCCTGCAAATAAGCGTCACTGCAAGCTACTGTCATGGCCGCTCTTGAGGAGACATGGCAATGGTGTGGGTCATGGCTTTACTGCTGCTTCCATACATCCCCGAGGAAGAGCCACTCCTGAGGGTAGAGATGGGCTTCTCCGTAGTGCCCGCTTTCAGCCATCGGTCTCTGCTGAATTTACCATGGGTAGCATATGGGACCACTTAAGATAGCGATGCTTGTGGATTGTACACTTATTCAATAGAAATTAGCTGGTGTCCTTAAACTCATGCAAGAGTAGTATTTTCAATATGGTAGTCAGGAGCAGATGTGAATGGGTGATAAACCAGTGGATGGCAAGCATGTTTCTTCTGCCCCTGATTTTGCTTACTTTCTTGGCATGTGTTTTTAGTCTTAATTACGAAACTTGGGAAACATGAAAGCACGGGAAAACTAGCAAACTGGGATTGCTAGGCCTCTCTCTAGTCACCCAATCACCTGTCCCAGTGATTTCCAAACTGTGATCCAGAGCCTGCAGCTGAACACTGTCCTCTCTGCAGAGTGTTTGGTTAAAATCTGGTGTTAAGGGTCCTTGGTAGTCTGTGAGAAACTTGGAGAACTGACAGTGGCTGGAGAACTTTGGAGGCAATTAGCTAATACTACCTTCCCTATAGCAGAATAAATTTAAAGCCTCAGATTTTGTTTTGCTTTAGCGGTAGATAAGGAAATCTGAAAGCAGGGAGCTGTTCTGTGTTAGGAATCACGGGATACTTCAGAGCAGCTTTTTTCCCCCAAAATATAGGAAAGAGCTGCAGACCACATGGTGGGATCATGTCATTTCCATCTGTCTCACAGAGCATTTACTCAGCTGAGTTTTGGAGAACTGGCTAAGTCCAGGCTTTTGACGAGAAAGGTTTCCCCTGAAGGGATGCGATGCAGCATGTGGTCACACTGGAGCCCAGCAAAGCCTGTCCTCTTCTCTCAGTACAGCCTATCCCTGGCCTAACAGCTTTTACTTCTGCATCATGAGGCCACCTTGGAGAGGAAGTCCTCCACGTCTCAGAGAGATTTTCCTGTTAGAAACTGAACTGCTTCTGTGATGAGAAGGGCTCTCTGCAGCCTCTCAGAAATATGGTGGTTGATCGTGGATGCACAGATGTGATGCCTGTAGCCTTTTTCGTTCCCAATAGTCTCTTAGTCTCTATGTTGCAGCTCTGCGTTCCTAGCTGAGCACTGCTGGTTACCATGCTTATGTTTTCGTCTTGGCAAGAGACTAATTTACCTCATTTTTCTCTCTCCTCCTCTCCCTGTCTCCCTGTTTCCCTACTGTCTCCCCAACAACCCTGCCTCAGGACCAGCTGCTCTTCTGTGATGACTGTGACCGTGGCTATCACATGTATTGCTTGAATCCACCAGTCTTTGAGCCCCCAGAAGGTAACATACATTGGAAGTCTGCTTTGAAAAACACAAAAAATTCCTTGTGGAGAAGGGAAAAATTTCAGAAAGGTGGCCTGGGCCATGCAGGGTTAAGGAAGCAGTAGCAAAGCAGAGGCAGGCAGCACTGGAAAGAAAGAAAATTAATAGACGTGGAGGTCTGGTGTGATCTGAGATGTCCTATTCAATCTTGCCTGGTCTCTACCTCCTCTCCCAGGACATGACTCTTTTGCAGGTTATGGGTACCTTTGGATGTCCCAGATGGCATTGGGCACCTCAGTTTAGTCAACTGAATTGAACTCCTCTGAACCGTGACTTTGGACTTCCTAAGAAGTCAAAGTCACAGAGAGAAAGCCCCAGAAAGGGAGATCCTCTCTGGAATAGCGGAGAGTCTGTTGTCAGGAGACTGGATTAAGAGGAATGACCTTCCTTCTTCTCTGGTCTGTCTGTGCCTTAGATGGGTGAGAATTTTACTGTCTGTATTATATTTGGTGTGTAGTTATGTCATCTGCAGAGGATTTAATCTGACTATACTACAACTGGTTGTAGTTTGTCACTTGATCGTGGAGCAGAGGAACTAGTCCTTTACCATTATTGATTCTCTGACTAAAATCTGCAGAGAGCTGTAGAATTGGAGAAGGAGACATGCGAGTACGAATGACTGCAGTTTACATGAGGGGAGAGACAAGAATAATTACAAATCAATCATGCATTCAGGAGCTAAATGTTTGTAACTTTGATAAAGAGGAAACTAAATCAGGAGGGGAAATTTTTGAAATGCAGGTAATAATTAGCTAAAGATTTCTGTTTGACTGGGAAGCAGTATATTGAAAGTATGAAAATACAAAACACGTAGTGGCAGTGCACACCCCAGCTGTGTTGTAACTTGTGTAGAAAGTCTTCATACACAATACCAAGGACAGCAGAGCCTGCTTCAGAAAAATACAGGCAATTCCAGTGTTAGGAATATTTGATATCCTGTTCAAGCCAATCTTGACATAAACTCTGAATGCCTGGATTTGATATCATGCCTATAAGAAGGATTTCTTCATTTGCAGGGAGCTGGAGTTGTCATTTGTGCCGGGAGCTGCTCAGAGAGAGAGCATCAGCTTTTGGCTTCCAGGCCTGAGGAGCTCCAGCAGTCAAGAAACATTTTGCTCCTGGTGTTGCCATACCAGCACACAATTCCCATCCAGAACACAAAGACACAACCCACATCAAAACGAACGGACACTCAAATACAGGAAGAGGTATCTGTGGTATTCACTGTCACTAATGCCATACCTCCTGGGCTCTACTAGAAGGATCATGTACTTTCCCAATGCTCCGGATGAAATCTCTTCATTGCTATGCATGGTTGCTGCTTACCATTAAGGGCTCACATGCTTTATAGAAGGGGGAGGGTTGTTATATCGACATGGAGAAGTCAATTTTGTGTGGCCTTGTGTTTTCTGTTTAGCCTTCTTTTTAAAGAAGTAAGATATCTCCCAGGGAATTATTGGTGAGTACTTTGGCTGGGAGCAGCACCAGTTGTTTCTCTTCACAGGCTTGACTGGAAATGTCTTTACTGCAACCACTCACAGGGGGCTTTGAGAGTTGCATTAGTTCAATATTTCCCAGGTCATCAACAACGTGTTGTCACTGAGAGAAGCACTGATCAAAAATTTTTGGGGTGACGCTTTCTCCCTTGGATCAAGTGCTTTGATTTGGCAGATCTTTAGAAATCTGGTTTTAGTATCTCTGAAGGAAGAACAGTACCAGTATGTACACACACATATGCTTAGAAAAGCTTACTGTCTTTGGTACTTCAGGAGATATTCAGGCACACTGTCCCACTGCAGTGTCAGCACACAGTCCAGACTCATCATTTTATTTTTGTTCAGAAAATCGCGAATGGTTATGTATGTAACTGACTTGCTGTTTAGCTCAGAAAATTGAACAAAAGAAAAACATCATCTTAAGTTGATCATAGAAAGTAAAATTGTCAGTTTTCTGAGCAATCTAAAGTAAGCTGCAAAAAGGAACAACTTTGGCTTAGGGTCAAATGAAGCACTTTTGATTAATTTTTTAAAATTTCTAAACTAAGATGTTCTGCAACTTAAAGTTGCATTTCATTCCAGGAATTGCCTAATCAGGACTTCCAGCATTTCCAAAGTGTCACTGTTTTTTATCAATGTGATTATCAAGATCTAGCTGAATTTTCAAATAATTTTTCCTCCAAATTCTCTACAACTGCATTTTTGGCAACCATGATAATTTGTCAGAAAACCTTCCCCAGCTCTATAGGAGGGAATAATTTGCTGAACCTAATATGAAAAGAAAGATTTCATAACGATTTTAAAATTTAAATAGAAATAGTTCTACTTTATTTAAACAAACCTCTACATGTGAAATGAAGAAGCATTAAGCAAGAGCATTGATTGAAAAAATATTGTTACAGTTGAGTCACTTTTTGAATAATTTAAGACAACACTAGGAGAACAAGTGAATACATTAAAGAATTTCTACCACATACATCTTTAAGGTTAAAAATCTGCAACTCCCTGAACTGCCAAGTAGCCTAGAATGACCATTTTCTTGGGTATGATGTATATTACTTTTTATGCATAGATTTAAGTGGGTTTATAATATAAATTTATGAAAGTCCCAAGCAGCATGTGACTCGAGTTACTTGTACAAGTAAAGACACTGAAGATTATATTTGGCATATTTATATTGCTGGAAACTTTTCCGCAAAATTAAATGTCCCTGAACACTTGAAAGGACATTGTGAAAGAATACCGGTGAGCTAATTTTTCTTCCTTCTCCTGCTAATTACACTTAGTTAGAATGAGCTATACTGACCTAATGCACTTTCCTTCATTATTTAGGTAGTTTCTTCACCTTTTGTATTTTGTTCTGCTTGCACACCAAAAGTAGCTGTGTCAGCTGCTGGATTCTCCTACATACCGTTGCAGCCTCTTCTCAGGCTGCAGCAGGAGTGTTTTAACCTGCTAGAAAAAGATTTAGAAAGTATTTTTCCTAGTCGTATTGGACCAAATCTCTCCTGGAGCAGCTGCACAGGCTACCTGTGAAATTTATTCAATACCTTACATTTTCCATGTGACAGCCCCTCAGACGAGCCGAGAGTACAAAGAAATTTGAGCATCAGGTGCGGGGAGGGTAAAGCTGGAGCCCATGGACCTGCATTAGGTGTCTGCTACCTGTTGGGACAAAGCTCTAGACAAAAATGTAAAATGAAGCATCTTCCTCCCATTCTGGAACTGCCCTGGCACTGGGGAGCACTTGGGGGCCACAGCTCATCCACATGAGCATTTGCACCCATCTGTTGGTGTCACCGAACCCTGCTGACCTGGCGCTTTGGGACCATCGCATGGTTCAGGCTGATACAAAGTCCTGTTGCTGCTGTGGCCAGGAATGCAAGTATGTATTCACCAGGGACACCGCTGGGCTCTCTCATGGAAAGTGAGTGTTTTGGCTAGAGGGACTGGAGCTGAGAACCGTGTGTGCTGGAGGAAACTTTTATGGTGGTGCTGGCGGTGGGAGCAGCAGAGATGGGTTAGTGTTCGGGCTGGTGCTCAGCTACCAGTTGTGCTGGGCTTAGGGAGCTCCATCATAAAAATGGCCATCGCCTTCCAGTTTCCTGGTATTTGCATTGACTTTGGGAAAGGAGTAGGACAATGTCTGCATTATCAAATGGAGAGGAAAATACATATTGTTTTAGCCTGCGTGTTAAGCAGACAGCGGTGGCTCATCGTGAAAGTCTCAGGTAGCCCTGTTGGTGGGACCAGCTGGTGCAGAAAGCAGTGCTCTCCATCCCTGTGACAGAGACATTGCTAAATGAGCTGTGCTCTGCACGCACACCTGCTTTTCTATGTTGTGGTTTTGATCCATAGTGCTGACTGTTTTCTCCTCCCACAACCGTTCTGCAGTGAACAGTGTCTTTCATGTTTGGAAATATTCCTCAGTGGCCTTGCTGAAGTTTCATCACTAATGAGGTATGACGGAAGCAGAGAGTGCTAGATCTTCAATGGCAAAATGTTGTTTGCCATTTGAGATCAGTATAATAGGGTACTTACCTGCAGTGGTCCAGCCGCGTTTTGTCTCTCCAGCTTTGTGCTGTGTTGCTGTGTAGCCAGGCAGCTCCAGGTAACTTTGGCAGCAGATGAGATGCAAACTCTCCCACACTGAGAACTTCCTCCAGCTACAGTCTCCCTTCTTCGCTAGCTCTCTCTAAGATAAGGGGCTGGGACAGACCTCTCGGTGACATTTTAGCATGTGTTCAGAGCCATACGTCTTGGCGCACTTCAGAAATATTAGTCGATCCACCAAGTGAACAATGCTGTACCCGCTTTACCAAGATGTGGAGAGGTTGCGGCACAGCCATGGGGGTGAGGAAGAGGAGTTTAGAAACTCTGACAACTGATTCCCCACCACCTGGTACCCCCCTGGGGACAGCCTTCCTGCATGACTGCTGGAATGAATGACGCTATCCGTTCTCAGGCAAGTCTTGATACCGCTCGTAGCAGTGATCTGCTCTGGGCAGTAAACAGCGTGAGGGCTCTGGCTCTGGATGCTCCTCTCTCTCTTGCTATAGCAGGACGTGCAAGTTCGGTGGCAGGCCCTGAGGTGATCAAACTCTGGCGTATTTCAGAACTCTTCTTTGTAGGCAAGGCAAGTAATATTTTAGCACAAATCAGGGCAAACTACCATGGGAGACGGTAGATCCTGCATCCCTTGAAGTCTTCAAATCAAGAATGGGCAGCTTCCTAGAAGATGTATTTTAATTAAACGCAATCTTAGTTAATCACAGGAACATCTGACTGAAAAAGGCTTGTGTTATAGAGGAAGTCAGGCTGGATGATGTAATTGTTCTTCCTGTCCTTATTATAAAAACAGATGTTTACTGTGGGACAGGATGTATTTAAATACAAGCTGTGTCTGCATAACGGCCTTCAAGTATGTTAGTTTAAACATATTCGTGTGCTCCTTCTCATTTTTAACCCATTTTGGCTAACCTAAAAAAGGTCAGTTAGAGAAAATTGCCTTTATTGATGCAGTAAATTGTGCATTACCTCCTTCACGCCCATGATGGCAGCTGCATTGGTGTTAGCTACCTCAGGCTGTTCCAGAGTTTGAACAATTCAGACTACATCGTGTGAAACCATGGCTTGGTTCTGGCTTTCCCTCCATCACATTTATGTGTTGTGTTGCCCATTTTTCTGCCCCATGGTGGGAAGGATGGCTGGGGAGGGGACCTGCTGCAGTGGCAGCCTCGGAAGCCAGAGGGGTGGAGAAACGGTCATAAAAAATGGATGCATCCAAGTCGTGCCACTGAGGAGGTGCGCTCACATTACCATCACAGACCCTCACCTGTAGCTCGGAAAAGGCAATACCTTTACGAAACATGAGATGGGTCCCATTCTGCCTCCAAGCTGTACCTCCATAGATGTATCTTTGGACTGAGTTTACAGCATTTCTGTAAAGGTACTTTAGGCCAGTTCTTGAGCTAGGAAAGCCACTGTTAAGTGTGTTATTTTGAAGCAGATGTTGCTTTAAATAACTTTGAAATCATTATTTCTCAGCTTTCTTTAAAAGGAGCTTAGTAAATTCTGCCCCAAAGGAAGACTCTCCTGCACCGTGCAGTGTTATGGGGCTGTTGCATGTTCTTTACACCTACAGCATGTGTTTTGACAGGGGTCATTTGGGAGGTAAGGAGTGGATGGGGGTAGAAAGGAATATTAATTAAGCTTGTCACTGCCGGAGGGATAGTGTGCATTGTGTGCAAGGAAATTCCAGGTAGAGCTGGGCATGAATTTCTGCGTGGAATAAATTTATTTTTTAAAATGTGTTTTTGAGAGAACCACAATTCTTCACATATCCCAGTTCAATCTGGCAAATTATTTCATACAAAAAATATGGGGGGAATATCAGAAGAGCTGAAATATAGCATTTTCAATCTTTTTAAGAATGAATCACTTCAATATTTTAATTTAAAAGTTAATTTAATTTCAAAATTAAAAAAATAAACAGCCTTCATTTGACATAAACCATCGTATTGTGAGGCTCAAAAGTATTTCAGGTCTATCATGTGAATTGAAATTTTCCAAATTTTGTGATTTGGTGTCATATCCACCACTGTGTATCTGATTAATTCAGTTCCAGCATGTCAAGGAATTGCATTAGAGAAAACTTTAGAGTATCTACTTAAAAGAAAATTAAAAACTATGGAGGAATAGGAATCTTTAACATGATGCAACTGGTTCATCTAAAAGTAAAAGAAGATAAATAAAATGGAGAAAAATGTAATCTTGAATGCTAGGAGCACTTTCTTAGAGTGAGAAGTCTTGGTTGATCTTACTTGTCTGTCTGTCTACCTAATCAGTTGGAAATGCTAACTGTTAGTCTATAAAACTGTCTTTCAGAGCAGAAGGGGGAAATGCTTCATGTGTTCCTGATATACAAAAAAAACTGAACAAAACAAAAAAAGACTATATTGGGAACAATTTGGCACTGCTCTGGGAGGGCAGAAAATGCAAATCTTATGGAGGAGATGATTAAAAGATGATTGTCTTGTCAATTTTGTTATGGGAACCTGCGGGTTGGACAAGAGGAGGTCCTCACCTGAAGTGTTAACAGTTGACCTGATCTATATTTTTGTGAAAATAAGTTCTGTGGAGACGAGCAGGCAGACGGGGTAGGAAAGCCCTCTCCTCTAGCCAGTTCTGCTTTTGTTATGATCTTAGCATCTCATACTTTTGCATGATATACTACATGGCAGGATAAGGGACGTATACGTTAATTTTCTTTAGGCAGCTGGGCAGGGTGACCACCACTGCTGGGGCAGGAGCAGGCAGGTGCTGTCCCTCTCCTGCCCCAGTCCCCACGACAAGAGGTGCCTGTAGAAACAACCCGCAGCCAAACAGGCAGAGATGCTCACGTACTCATTGCCAAACTTAGCGGTTAACAGCAGCTGACCCGAATGGGAGACAGCCCATCCAACAGAGCTGCTGGTTGTGCCAGTCTGCCTGCTGGTGTGGACAGTCAGAGCTGCTAGAGGTTATCTGGAAGCGTGACATTTCACTGCACCTAAGCGGAGTTATAAAGCACGGGGTTTATTTCCACTTACAACAGGGATTGCAGCACCGCTGTGGGCAGGTACCCAAACTCTCTGTGCCTCACTTCTAGAGAAAAGGCAGGATGGCAATTCTGAGCTGTTTTTGTAAAGCGCTTGGAGGCCGCCAGCTGCGCGCGAGCACTGAGTGCTGCCATGTACTACAGCACTGCAGACCCAGGCTGTGGCAGAGCAAGCAGAGCCAACTCTCCCGTGCTGTTCCTTACGCCATTTATTTCTGTCGGCCACGGGCCTGTGACGCTGCCTGGGGAGATGGGAGCAGGTGACAAGCCAGGAGTTGGATGCCAAAGGTCCAAGACCCTGCAGAGGAAATGAAAAGTTTTAGTTACTGTGGCTGTGCTTGTCCTCTGGCCAAAGAGGGCAGGAGCTGGGTCTGGCAGGCAGCCAAATCCATCTTCAGTGGTGATATAATTACTAACAACGACCCTCAGCCCCGGCAGTAGTTAAAAGGCTTCTCAGGGCAGGCACCGAACCCAGTCTGGTTTACAGAAGATAAACTCAGTTTTGCTGGAGGGGAAGGGAGAGAAAGCGGGGTTCTCTGGTCTGAAGGGGACTGATTTATAAGCGCAGCTGCCCAGCCTGCTCCATGTCACGTTCCCATGGCAGTGCAGGCTCAGGCAGCCTCCTTTCTTCCAGCGCTAGTGCCATTGACTGGGGCCAGAGCATCAAGTCCCTGCTCCTGGGGAGCAGTTTTGCAGAGAGAGTGCTGGCGCTGCCCCAGCTCTGTCCTCTGCGGTGCCAGCCAGGGCACAGGGTCTCACCGCGCTGCAGACAAGGGCAAGAGTGACCGACGCTGCCAGGCAGTGTTCCCAGCCCTTGGGGGACGGTGGCTCTCTTGAAGGAGCCAGGCTGCAAGATGCGCGAGCACAATTTGGCTGTCCTGATGGCCAAGTCTTAGCGTGGGGCAGAGGAGAGGTGTGTTACTGTGCTGTCTCTCCAGCTGCACTGCTGGGCTGTTTGGTGAGTCCCACCACCACTGTACATCGAGGCACTTAACTGGTGGGGGGCAGGGGGAAAGGTAAACAATGCCAGGCATTTTGCAGCTAGGGAATCAAGCCAATAGCTTGTTAATGTTTGGTGTGTCTTTCTGCCACATTGGATGAAAATGTGAGGTATTATTAGAGTATTCACCCAAGCACTTAGAATATACATTGTTACTGCTGTTTTGAAATGAGGAAGCTACTATTTGCAGATCAGCTTACCTCCCTTTGCACGCGTGAAGTTAACAATAAACACTTCATACTCGAAAATTGTTGATTTTTCAGGTATTGATATTTTCTTTCAGACTCCTGTCAGTCTAGTCATCCATCTGATTCAGTTAATTGTAACAAACTATAGGTTTCACCTCCACAGTGACTCAGGAAACGTTTCCTCTCTCCCCACTTTTCAGAAGCTAAGGAGAGAGAAGGGCAGGTTTTATTCTTTGTATTCTGAAAGAGTGATAAAGAACGACAAGCCCATTTCATGTTCATCCCCTTTCCATGTCTCGAATGATTGAATTGGTTTGCTGGGAGAGCACCTCTTTTTGTAGCAGTCTGAAGGGTCTTTGCTGGCGTCTCGCCTGTGCATGAGATATTACAGTCTGGAGTTTTGTTCCCTTGGATAGGACTTTTCCTGCTGTTGACATATAAGACTTTGAAACTGCTAATTCTCATCAAGGAATCATGTGCCTACAATCCTGAATATCATGATAAGGATTTCCCTTAGATTACTCAAGATTTTCTTCCTGGAAGGCCAAACCCCCTGCTGCCCATGAACTCTGTTGGAGCATAGATCTCTTTCCAGCCCAGACATCTGCTGCTGCTGGACTCAGGATTGCATTTTGATGTCCACTATGCACTGCCAGTGCAAACTTTGCCAGCAACACTAAAAGGGAAGTATCTGCTGAAAACCAAAGGATGAGACATGAATGTTATGCCTAATGTACTCTTCCTTTGTAGCTCTCCAAGGAGTATAACACAAAAGATGTGCCCCTGCATCCTTTTGGGAAGGCTATAGCAAGTGCATGAGGAATTTCCAAGTATAATCTCCTTTGAGCTTCATTACAGAATATCCTTCATTGCCCATTCTAATTTTTTTCTTCTCTTACCATATATTCCTGGATTTCAGAAACAGAGTGTACCAAAGCTGATTTGAAGAGTCTAGAGCGATTCGGAAATAGAGAGAAGTCCAAACCTAACCATCAGCTTTTATCTCCCCCTTAGAAGTGTTTAACAAACCCTTGATCATTGCAGGGAATCAAACGCGTGTGCTGACTTAATCCCAGCTCAGTATTAAGGTCACACAATAGTTCATATAGGCTCTTTTGTAGTCATAAAATGTTCTTTAAAAATGCAGGGAGAAGTGTTTCCTCTTCACCCTGATGGCTTTCCATTTCTTGTGCTGCAGCAGAGAGCAACAGTCCTCCTCTTTGCTCTGACTCTCTTCCAGTGCTGCAGCCTGGGTCAGAAGAGATGGGGACAGGCCTGGGAATAATTTATTTCATTGAATTGCAGGTGTAAAGAGAGGCTCAAGAGCATTCAAGTAAATTGTCATCTGTGCTAGACAGTCAGATCTAAGAACAAGAAGTTTGTGTACATGTGAGGTTACTGCTTCACTTTTTCTTCATCTGCCATTTCAGACTGAGTGTGCCATTTGTATGCACAATTTTTTTTCACCAGAAGTGGTTGCGAAGAAAAACACCGACAGCTAAAATTGGGGGTGGGGAAGACTGAGTTAGGATCTTTGCTGTTGATCCTTTATTTGACTTTGGGACAACATTGTCCCCATTATTCAAAAGCGGAATAGATGAGGACTTCTGTGACATCGTAGTGGATCGCTCAGATGAAAACTGTGATGTCATCAAGTTTTAAGTGCACTTTTAAAATTATCAAGTAATGATCCCGAAATATTGACATTCCCATTAATATATTGGTAGACCCTTACTGTGTGATGCTGTAGTATTGAATTTTAATTAGAAGGCGAGTTTAAGTGATATATACAAATATATATGTATTTGTGTATCATATTAATGTTATTTACTGCAAATATTGCTCACCGATCAGGAAAAGATCTAGAGTCCTATAATAAGTGTAACTTATTCTCCACCTTGAAGGAGAAGAAGGAGGAGGGAGAAAATCTTATTTGTTTTTCACAGGTGTGTCAGCATTCTAACAAAATAAGGCAAAACATTATCCCTTACAACTTAATCTCAGTCCTATTTGGAGCATGATTTATCGACACATGAAAGAGTACCAATACTCTAAAAGATAGGCCAGATTCTCAGCTGCTCTCAATCCACATTCCTCCATTGACTTTATGCCAAGAGGTTGGCCTGTGTCTTAAAGAGGCCCAGTCTAAGTATAGACTTGGGTCTTCATTAAAAGATGTGTGCTGCTTAATAGTTGAGCACACCCAACACGTGTAAGAAAATAGGTACTTCTATCCCAGATGAGTCTGGTCTGTTTACACTTGGTTCTGGTTCAGTCTGGTTCTGGTGATGCCATGTCACAAGCTCCAAAGGGAAGTGAGAAATCTCAGCAAAAGACAATGACGAAGCTGTCAGCAACCAGGGCAAATTGCTCTTAGACTCCATGGACTTTGGACTTGATTCATCAGTTTTCAATGTATTGCCTCTTGATTTTCTGTGAACAATCCCCTACTGCTATATCAGGAAACTGGACAGCAGTGCATGATTTTCCTCTTCTGTATGAGACCTCACTTCACTCAGCTCTAACCTCCCCTCTCTTACCCATTTCTAATCTGTTCTAGTCTTTTTGCTCTCTCTGTCTTCTCACGTGGAAATCTTTTCCAGCCCCTATCATTTTTAGCATCTCTCCCTGGAGTCAGTCCTCTTCAGCATCATTTGCTCTCAGACAGGCTGAAGTGAAAGTTCGCATGACCAGGATATGTCGTATGTTTACCAGGTGGTGTTTAAACCTTCTAAGCTTTACTTCTCCCCCAATGCTATGTCCTGACAGTGTCTTTGCTTTTTAGCCACCCTGTGAGCAGGCCCATCATCACCTCTGGGATATTTTTCCTTTGTGGTTATAGCTAATCTCAAAGGAACCTGTTTTACAGGCAGTGAAGCCACGCAGCGCTGCTGCCGGCACACACTCGCCCTCCTTTCCCCCATGCTCCAGCTGGGGATGTGGTCAGGCTGCCGGCGCATGAGATCACATCCAGCACGGCTACTCCCTGGAAGCCAAAGTGTTGCTTAGTAACCCACTCATGGAAGTACCAGAAGCATTTTTCAATCTGTCACGTTGGCGAAAAACACTGGCTTCTTGATTTAGAGGCATTCTGCTGTGCATAGCAGGGCTGTGCTCCATTACCTTGCATCCAGTGCTATCTGCAAGTGAGGAAATGAACCTCCCATTTAATGGAGGGGCTGGGGAGGGTGGATGAGGCACAGAAAATATTTGCCCAGGATTGCCTGTGAAGCCTTTAGCTGATTCTTCTGGCATCTAGTCCTCATCTTAACTCCCTTCCCGTGGGAGATATTCCCTCCTTATGAAAGTGCACTCCAGGGTACAATAGCAATTGGCCAAACAGGACCCTGCAGCACCTTCATCTATTATGAGACATTACTGCAATAAAACATGGTGTGTCATACAGAAACTGGATGAGGTATTGCAATATTTATGTTGTAAGCCTCAGTGTCATGGACAATTGCTACAGAATAACGTATGTCTTCTTTTAATGCAGTGGAGTCACAGCAGCTTTGCAAGAGCGCACAGAACACCGACCATCTGGGATTACATGGTTTCCTCAGTTATTTTTAAATTATTCTGTTACAGAGAGTTAAATGAAAAATATCCTCTCATTTCAAAAAAAGGCTGTAAAGGCTTTTAGGTTACTCCCTTCCCCTTTTAAGAATAATTCAATTTGGGAGCAAAACATCCAAGAACTGTGTTCTGACTTCAGAGGCTTGCTCCTTTATCTGGCACTGGTTTATCCTTAAAAATGGCTTCAAAAAGTAACTTGAGGGCTTTTATTGGAGGTACCTTATTGATTTTGCTGTCAAATCTCCTCAGTTTGGAAGTGAAAAGGTATTTTAAACAATGTCTAGCTTTGAGCTCTGGGGTCCAACTGGGCTATTCCCGTCCTACTTCTTGTCATCAGAGAGAGTAAAGCCATAGTCTGGGTCCAGCCATGGTACCACCCATTTCTGTGGCTTGCCTCTTGTTGTCAGATTGTATCCTGGAAGCCCTCTGCAAAAAAAAAATGAAGGGATTTTATAAGGATCGTTGAAGGTCCAGAGTGGTCTGAAGACAAGGTTGTTAGACGAGTGTTCCCGAGAGGCTGTTTTGGTCTTCAGAGAGTCTCTTATCCGGGACGATGCTCAGTGCTGTGGTGATGAAATCAGCAGTTTGTTTCTTGTGCGAAACCCTTTCGGTGCAAGGTCAGTGACACACACAACAGTTGTGGGCTAAATCTTGACTCAGCATAAAAATGAAAAAACATCCCACAACATGAGAAGCTCCCAACTTGATTTCTGAGGACTTTCTGAGGAATTGTGGCCAGCATAAGAGCAATTGATGACCTGCTGTGTGTCCAAGTGCAGAAGTATCTACATCACCAAAATATTCAGAATGAACTGGCTTCTCTAGGGGGCAGGGAGCATTTTTGCCAGGGGAGCCAAAGACTATGAAGGCCTGATCTACATTTTAATTCTTAGAACTGGCTGTGCTAGCTCAGGACTGATGGAAATCTTGCCCTTGTGATGCTGTGCTCTGTGGAAAGAGAACTCAGAGAAGCACTAAGTGTACAATGCATCATTTGTTTTAAAAGTAGCAGGGTACCTATTTCCAGTCTTCTAATACATTAACCTTGAAGTTTGTTTGTAGTTAAATAGTCCTGTCTTACCAGATAGCCACTGAAGCAAAAGAACTGTTGTTATAAAGCAAGTGGGCTAGGAAGAGCGGGTGGACTGGGTAACTTCTAGGCAGTACTGAGAAAGCACATCCACTCCCTGCATTCACAGGGGAAGAAAACCTCTTTCTTTGCACAGTCTGCACAATAAAATTATTTGAGCTGAGAGAGATTTCAGAGGAACTGAGTTAGCTACAAAGCAGGGGATATTCTACTAATGTTAATCCTTGTTGTTTAGTTTTTGAGGTTTCTATCTGCTCGTATACTCACAGCCTTCTTTTCAACATCGGGGATGCTCTAAGTTATCTCTGTCTCACCTAACTGGGATCTGCCTGCCCTTATGGAAGCAACAAAATGTGGGTTGGAAGCTGCCCCACTTCCTGGCTCTATATATCCCTACCTATACATGATATATGTGTATGGTGAGTGACTGCATCATAGTGTCTTTTGTAATGCAATAACTGTGGTGTCAAGATAATATGGTTGGAGAAAACTAGGAATACCTAAAACTTAACATGAATAGAATATCAAAGTCACTAAAAAGGTGATACAGCTGAAGAAGTTTTCTTACTCTGAGCCACCACCATGTTTTCTACTTCTGCCAACTTCTGCATCCCCTAGATAAACTTTTATCCTCTCTGCAGCAGAAGAGAACTTGACTTTTGTGTCTTCATTCTGAGCTGGAACCATTGTTGTTCAGCCTTTTCATAATGTGCTGACGAATTGAAAAGCTAACCTTGTCATGGGTTTGCCAACTTCTGTAGCTGCTTACCAAAATAATCTAATGCCAGTCAGTGAATAGCCTGGAGGGGTTTTGGGTGCTGCTGACTGAAGCGTGCCACTGAAATGTTGGTCTTCAGGGCAATAGTGATAAGGAAGTTTTGTATCAATGCTTGTGAAAAAAACCCATCAGGCTCACGTGAAACCAAATTTCCTGTTAGTCACATGGTAAGTACAGAACAGAGTGAGGGGAAAAAATAAGGACTTCTGCATGAAGAATACCCTCGATATCACTCCCACTTCAGAGGAAAAACCCTTCTGTGACTGACCCTGGGGTGGCAAGTAGGTGGGATCACAAGGCTGGAGAGACTCATCACTATAGAGTGTTTGTCACTATGTCTTCGATTACGTAAACGTACCAGAATAGGAGAAAAATGCCCGCCATTTCTTTCAAATTCCTTTTCAGCTACGTACACTACCTCCAGGTTGCCTGTTGCTACACCCTGTGAGGCCTCATTGGAGTTTACACTATGCTGCTTGGTATTCGTTTACTTAGGCCACAGACTAAGGTTACAGGTTTGGGAACCAGTACATAATTGTAAGGACAGCTTCTTGTGTTATTTTTTTTCCATTCCCTCCTTTGTAAAGTGTGAACCTTTCTTTTGAACTCTGAAGTGACTGTATCGTTACAATGTGTGTATGTAGAGATTTGTTTTGACATGGTTTGTGTGGAGGACCTTTGCTCTTCTTATCTCACACTCAGTTTTATTAAGTGCTTCATAGCTTTGCCAGCCTTCTGTGGGGGAGGAGAGGTGATGGGGTGGGTTCTTATGCTTCAAAATGTGGCATTTTTTGAGGGAAATTTGCCCAGCTTTACCTAGAGCGCTATGAGAATCCAGGGTGCTCCTGACCGTTCTTCAGTCATCCTGATCTGATTTCTTCCAGGAGAAAGAGATCGGTCTTGAGACCCTCAGAAAAATATGTTGCTTAATGCTATAAGCCAGCACTGACTAAGAAGGCCCATCAGTTTGTCATGCATGGAAACTTGCATGATGTTTCACCCCCATCTGAAGGTGTCTATCTGAGCACAGACTGAATCACACCCTTTGCTCATGACAACTGAAATTGCTCCGTGGACGCTAATGGAGCTACCACAGCTTGCACCAGCTAAGGATCAGCCCTTCTGTGTTTTGGTGGTTAGGAAACCCATGAGTGAAATCCTACAGGGTTTTGAGAGAAGAGAGCAATGTGTGTTGGAAACCTCTCAACTTTGCAGGATTTCTTTGGTATTTATACACATTTGCAAGAATGTATTCCAAGCATCTTGTACTGTTATTAGTAACTTGTACTGTAGTTTGTTAGCAGTGTTGACTACCTACATAGCTAATATTCTGTTGCAACTTAGAAAAAGTGTAAACGATTGCAGAAAACAGGAGTTTAGAACTTGTATGTACTTTTTTTTTTATATTAAAGCACTTCAATTAAAAGTACACAGAAAAATGCTCCTGTAGCCTTTGTTGTACATCCAAACAGATGTGTGGAAAGAGAGGGGAGCGCTTTCTTCCTGAGATCTTCCCTGTTTGCTTCGGTACTAACAAAAAAGAGATGGTCAAACCCTGAGGAAGGACTCTGGATGTTAAAGTTTATTCGGCAAAAGGAAGATGTCACCAACCTAGTCCAGTATATATTATAAACTAATGGAGTCCCTGTGACCGAAGCCGAATCGTCTGAAGGATCACCGAGCCATTACTGCATGGTGATTCACAGAGACGTGAGTAGCTACAAAAAGGATGGTAACTGGGGAGGAGTTAATGAATGAGGCCACTGTGTAATATATTAGGTTTCCTTTATTTTAATCACAAAGTACCTCAGAGGTCACTGGGAGTCTATTGATGTAAAAGTGGAGGAGAATCATCCATAGTCCAGGGTTATTTCAGGACTACTGGAAAGTTGTGGGTTTGGGTACCAGAGGAGGGGTGTTGGAAAACAGCAGCATACACAGGCAACCAATGGTCCTCAGCACACATTGCAGAAATTGTTTTTCTCCCGTGCCCCACCAAATGTGCATACCCAAATACTTTTGTGGATCACATCACTGTGGGATCGGCGTGCGTATACAAACATCTCTAAAGCGGCTTGTGATTTGGTGATCTCAGCCCAGCTCTTGGTAGCCAGATGCCCATAATATGAAAACAACCATCAAAACTGTCTCTTTTGCTGGCACTGTTTAATCAAAGGGACAATGGGAGAGAATGGCAGCCTTAGTTCGACAAAGAGCCCTTCAATGTCAAATTTGCCATACAGTAGAGTAGCATTCACCTCTATGGCACAGACCACAGCCACTCTGGAGGGGAACAAAAGCTCTCAGACAGCACGCAATTAATCCAGCATCTATTAAACCAAGCACGGGTAATTTTGAAGGAACATAACAGATTTCTGCTTTAAATTATTCTAAGCACTACTTTTTTTTAACTCTACACACTATGCACAGCTCAAAGTACAAAACAGAAGGCTGTGTTTCTGGCAGCTGTTATCTTCCCTGTAGCTGTTTTACATCCCCAGCATCTCATAATCTTGAGACAAAAATCAAGTAAAGCACAGCAGAGGAACAACATTAAAATGCCACTGGCTTTCCTGCTGCCCACAGCCATGATCAGGTGCCCAACACAGGAGCAAACAATTAGTTCCATGACCAAGGGAACTAATGAAATCTGGTTTCCTATGGATTTATGACAATGCGTTGCCTTGGTGCCAGAGACTTGAGGAGTTATTCTGTCTGCTAATATCTTGAGTCCAGATGAGGATTTTATCAGCTATAGTCTCTGGAATGGCTTAATGAACTTTGAAGTGGTGATACATTTAGGAAAAAAGATAGATTGCACACTACATACAGTGAGAGATGAAATTTAGTGGTGGGAATTTACAAGATAATTTAAAAACACAGATCAAAAGAAATATAGCTTGACTGCTAAGTCCTAAAAAAATGGGGCTGCTGTTGGTTTTATTTCTGTAATGTCTGTCTACACTCTTTCCAGTGCAACTCTGTTGAATAATAGTGTGATTGCCAGTGGGGTGGTTCCAATAAAAGACACAGAGTAGTTGCAGCAGTAGAGTACAAAGGTGTAAATAAACAATATGTTTTCACAGAGGAGAAAAATTACCCAGAGATCTAAGCTGGATGCGTATTTTTTTAATCTATTTACAAGTGATTTGGAAAAGAAGATGAAAAGTGAGGTGAGAAGTTTACTGAGAATGAAAAACTGTTCAGGGCAGTCAAAACAAGAGCTGACTGTGAAGAGTTGCAGAAGTTTTTCATGATAATGAGGGACTGGGTTGTAAAATGACAGATGAAATCTACTGTTGATAAATGCACAGTAATACTTCTGGGGGAAAAAAACCCACCCTAATTATACATGCATAATGAGGGGCTCTAAATCAGCCATCACTGCACAGGAAAATGATCTCGGCGTCGTTGCTAATTCTGAGAAAATGACAGGTCAAGGCTGAGCAGGTGTCAAAAAAGCAAGTAAAATGTTAGAAATTAGTAGGAGGGGAGAAAAAAGGAGAAAGCAGAAAACATCATTATGCCCCTGCATAAAGCTGTGGTGTGGTCCTGTGCTGGGTAGTGTTTGCAGCTTCCCCATGCGCCCACCCTCCCATCCCCACAGCCTAGCACACATCCAAAAAGCCTGTAGGAGAGCCAGAAGAGGCACAGGGGACAGGCAGAAACCATTGGTGCTACAAGGCAGTTTCCATGCGAGGAGAGAACAAATGCGTTGGGACTCGTTGGCTGTCAAGAGAGATGGCAAACGAGAGACAGGTTTGCAGGTTTGCCAGGAACCAGCCGCCGCAGTGAACAAGCTGCACCTCCAGCCTGAGACTTCCCAAAGCATCTGGCTTCCTGCAGCTGAGCGGACACAGCCCAGCTGTGGGGTCCACGCTTCATATGCACCTTGCTTCTCATATTTTGGGTCCCCAAGCTTCCTTTAGAGGTCATTGTTAGGGAAGGTTATTTCACTAGCCAGCCCGGTACTTTGGTTCTCACGTCTTATATTAGCAGAGTTTGTTTCTCTTCCTGGATATGTTTTCCTACCACTTTAGTATGTGCCCCTACTGGGGGAGGAAAATCTATTTGACACTTTAACTGTAGTCCTCGAGCAAGTTATGTTGTGGTTGAAGCTTTCAGCATTTTTCTGGCACAAAAACTGTATGAAACAGTAAGTCCAANGGGGGGAGGGGGCGCAAACCTAGCACTGCACAAGCAGAGGGTGAATGTCCCATCCACTTCTATGGGACCAGGATTTCACCTCTAAGTGTAGGATCATCCTAAGAAGTCACAACAGTGATTGCAAAGACTGAAGGCGGCCTTTTGCAACAGTAGAAATTGATTTAATGGCTTTTTATTATGTGCTCTCAAAAGGCTCTAGTGCAACTATCTGTTTTGATACCACAATAGCTCACTCCTGTGCAGCCTCTGCTTTAGTGATTTTTTTTTACATGCCCACCTTATTCCCGGGAAATAAGAATCCATTGGAATTGAAAGAGCCTCCTCCCCAAGGCTTCCTGCCTGTGCTGAACAGAAGAAAGACCCGTCAGTCTCGAGGAGAAGCTACGGAGAGCAAAAGTACCTCCCCGGCAGCCTGACCTTGGCAAGGAGACAGGGGACTCAACATTCACGACAGGCGGCAGCTCCCTTTAATAAATATTTCACGGCAGGGAACGGCAGACTTGGGGAGAAAATGGAGGGCAGGGTTCAGCCTGTGACGCAAGGTGATGTGACCGGACCTTGTCTAGCAGGGCTGGAGGCCACCTAATTGGCATTCCCGCGCCATGCTTATGAAGAGCATTCTGTAGTCCTCTGGGAACGCAAAAATAATTAAAAGGCCCCTCAGCACGCAGTGTTGCTAATGGGCTATTGCCTGTCATGTGATGTTTTTGTGCTCAATTAGAGCTGAGCAACACAGACTGCTAAAAATTCACATCTCCCTCTGAGACACCTGGGTGGACCAAGCCTCCTCTTCTGCTGCACGATGGCCCTTGCCGTGCATTGCCCTGCAGCTTTTGTGATAAGGAGCTGAAGGTAGAGGTGACGGCTAAGCTTCGTGCAGCAGAGTACACATCACTCTATTTACTGTGCTGCAGACTGAGCTCTGGCACTGGGAGCCCGAGCAAGCGAAGATGGTTGGTTCAGAGCAGTCATACAAGCACACCCGGTCACCTCCACAGTGACCTTGAGCTGCAGAATGACTGTGCATATGGTGTGAAGCAAAAGCCCTGGATCTCTTCCAGGCAAGAGCTCGCTCACGCATTGCATGTCTGTGTGGACTTCTGGCTTCTCCTAGCGCAGAGTGAGGCTTAGTCGGTGCCAGCTGCGGCTGCCTGGCAGAAGAATTTCTCCAATACCCCCCCCTTTTTCTGTGCAGATCCTCTACGAGATGATGCTGAGAGACCTATCAACACCTTTTGTGTTTTCTTAGGAGGGATTTGGCCACCTCAAGGCAATTTCTCTCTGCGATCTCAGATTTGCCTTCTGTCCAGGCACCTCTTTTATCTACCAGCTCCGCTGTGGAGGCTGCCTTGCCAGATCTGTGTGCCTAATGCCTTCTGTCTGATGCTCTCACAAGCCTCGATTCACTTTGCAAGCCATCAGTGCTCCGTTCGGGCCAACACAACAATTCATCTCCAAGGTATGATCGGTTGAGTATTCATGGGCTAAACTTTAGGTAATTAGCATTGTTAATGTTCTCTGTGTGATATTACAGCTGTGGGCCTCATTAAAATGTTCTCCTGGGAGAAGCCAGGCGAAGAGTCAGGTGTCAGCTTTGCTTCATGTGGAAAATCCTGCCTGTTATTCCAAGCGAATTATTTGTTTAAACACAGGATTTACACATGACTGTGTATTTAATCCCCAGTGCTTCTGACAGTCTGAGAGGTGGACTGAGCTGCTGGGCAGCATCTGGCGTGGCTCAGATGGCCAGTCCCTGTGGCAGCCTCCCTTCCAGGAGGATACCTGGCCAGAGGGAGAAAGTCAGCAGCAAGGATCTCCATCTCTTCTGCCTAGGAAAGCCTCGGGCCGGTGGGCTCCTCCCCAGAACACAGACAGCAGGCAGGAGCCCACAGGCTGGTCTCCCCCAGTGCCCACTGTCTCACCCCATCAGAAGGCCCTGTCAGGTCCTACCCGCTATCTGGCCAGCCCCAGCCCCAGCAGCTGCCCTGAGCAGTGGGAGACTAATGAGTGCTTTTAAAAGAAAGGAGGAATACAAAAGGCCACCTTCCTGTGGCACCACCAGCAGCAGTGCTGATCATCCCAGCCTGCCTCTGTATTTTATACAAGGAGTGGGAGAGTCGAGCACATTACCACCTTGCGCAGGGGAGTTATGCCCCAGTAAGATACCTGGAGGAGTCCATATACCTCAGGGACTGGGCACGACACATCTGTGCTCTGCAGGAGGCTCTGCATTTGCTCTGTGACCTTCCTTAGTCCTTTTCCCCAGGCCTGCCAGCAGCTGGTTGGGCAATTATTTATGAACAAGAGTTGAGCTTCTTCAGCTGAAGGTGGTAGCTGTGGACAGACGTCAGTGCAACACATGGGCACGTACCAGCTGTTTGCAGGCTCTGAGCACAGGCAGGCAGAGATGCCCATCAACAGAGGCAGGGATGTATAGAGATGCGTGCTGACTCCAGACCTGGCCTGGCAGTAACTGCAGGGAATTTAAAGTATAAATGCTGGTGCCGTTGTTATTTTTTTAGCTTTCATGAAATTTTTTAAGTTTCACCCAGTATGCCTACAGTATCGCTTGCTGGGGTGCCTTCAGGGGAGAAGAGAGCTGTGCTTGTGCCTGGGGAATGACAACCTACGTCACTAGCTTGAGTGCCGAGTCCAAGGCACAGGCTTGTGTTTTGAGATGCCACACATGACTGTCATCTTGCCACCATCTGAAACCAATGGCTTCAGCTTCTAGGTAAGTTCCTACACCTACAGATTTTGTTGCTATGTCCCTTGGGGGCTTTGGCAGGCTGCTCAGATGAGTAATGACCATGTCTGAAAGTCTCTCCCTTTCTTTCCATTTTAGCTAGTTAAAGGTCCTCCCTTCCCATGGGTCTTCTTTCTGCCAGTGGGAGTGGTAAGTAGGTGGCCGGAAGAGCAGAGAGATGGGGAGATGCAACGGAGGTATTGGGTTCCTGGTGTGAAGAGACGCTGAGGGCCTGGGCAGGAATGAGGGATGGCAACGGGCGAGTGGGAGGAAGCCTAACAGGATGGAAATTGGGAGAGAAGAGACTGCAGGATGGGGATGGAAGATTACCTGGCTGCAGGGAGAGGATTTGTACAGTGGGATGCTGCTTTGCATCAATTATGCAAATCACCTGTACGCATTGTGCAATGGTTTCTTGGGTTTGCTGTTTTGGTAGAGGAAGGCTGGCTGCTCCCCACGCTGCTGCCATTGCAGCCACTATCAAAGGAAACTATGGCCTTCCCACAGCTCTGCTGACACCATCAGCTGTCAGCACCCAAACTAAGATGCAAATGAACAAAGCTGCCTTGATGTCTGCTGAGTTAGAAAAAAAACAACACACACCAAAAAAACCCTTAAGGGGGAAGGGGAAATTGGGCTTCACCTGGTGAAGACCTGTAGTTCAAAATCTTTCCCCAGCACCCCAGACAGTCCAGAGACTCACCCACTAACACATCATTTTCAAGTTGCTGTGGCAGGGCAGAGTAAAAGCAAAGATCCCCATCTCTCTGGAAGCAAATGTGGTGATGGGGGTGTTAATGGCCATCTGTCTGTCTTACTAGTGTTATTTAATAACTTCTGTTGCATTTCCTGCCTGGTTTTAGCCCAGCTTCCAAAGGAAAGAAGACTAGAGCTGTCATGAAATCATCTGCTTCCAGCTAATGCTTTCCAAACTCCTCGGTCATTTCAGCCAAGTATGATAAAACCATGTAGTTGTCAGGGTCTTATAAATTTTATGAAAACATGTGGATGAGCAGGGGAGGGAGAGGGAGTGCAAAACATCTTGTTAGTCCCTTCTGAAGGGAAGGACGCAGCGTGACATTATACCATATTAAACACCAGGGACCGTGAGAGAAAGATTATGAATGCCCCAGCTCAATGGAAAATTGCAGTTGGAGCCTGCATCTTAAAGGCATTGGAGAATCCCATACAAAGCAATAGAAAACCATAGAAAATAATGTATCATTTCTTCTGCTGCTCATGGAGCATCATCTCTCATGCTGTGGTTGAAAGATAAAAATGTTGGAAATTTCACAGTGGACAGCACCAGGCCAAGAGCACAGGAGGGTAAATGTAATTGCCTTGGTCAGCTCTTCTGGTAAACACCTCAGCTGGTTCATACTGGAGTACCTCCACTGAGTCTGCTATACTGTTTTACACCTGCCGAAGATCTGACCCATCAAATTTTGTGCTGAGGGAAGTGTTTAGTTCTTCTTTCACTAATAAAAGTGTAATACATCAGCAAAATTACCTGTTAGAGCAGGCCCTACCTGCTCTTTTGGGAACATTTCACCAGAGCTAAATCCAGTCAACATCCCTGTTGTTCTGGACCTTCTCAGAGCTGGGAGGAGCCTGGGGCACACGAATGGCACAGTGTAAAGCTTAGGAGGATCCAGTTTTTCTCTTGGGCTTGTCCAAGTATCCATAGTCCATCTATGCCCAAGCTTTCAGTGTTTCCAGAGGTGGCCTGCATTTCAGCAACAGGACTTGTGATGAGAGGTGTCCTTCCTCAGGAAGAGAGTGGCGCACAGCACTCTCTGCCCTTGCGCCACACAAATGGCTCCTAGAAAAATTTGACTCCTTCTGTGGCCAGGGCGTGCAGCCAAGTCAAACTGCAAAATGTGGGCCCACATTTTGGCTGGTGCCTGGTTAGGGTATTAAGAGTAGAGCTTCACCTTGCCTTATGGGTTGGAGGCAAATAGCAGAATTCAGAGGTGGCAGCACTTGCTGCAAAGCCTGTGCCATACCCAGCCCTTCGTACACCTGGAGCAGAAGCCATGGACAGAAATTCCAGGTAAGAATGGGAATCACGTAAGAAAACCAATTTTGTTTCAGGGGAAGTCAGAGCAGGTTTTTATATGGTGGTAGAGGCCAGAACAGTGCAATATCGACTACTAACATCTTTACTAATAACGCTAACTTCGGAGAATAGCTGGGCACAGGGATTTTATCCAATTTAAATGTAGCTCTCCTGCGTTTCCTTTGCTGTGAACTTGCATGGATGAAAGGAAGAATAATAACTATCTTGCAGACAAGCAGTTCCACGTATGGGAGATTAGCAGAGGCACCGGTGAGGCGCAGGGCTTCTGCCGGGTGCTGACATTCCCATAGCGCTGAGCAGAGCCTGCATTCAAAGTGTTCTGAGGAGAGCCGGCTCTTCTGCAGGGGCCGTGCCACGAATGCGTCAGAGACCAGGCAAAGGGGTGGTCGTTACTCATAGCTTGCCGAGCGCAGGAGTGTCCGCTCGTTATCCGCCCAACGGACTGGTGTGTGCATCCTTTCCTTATGCTCTGGTGCACGTGTGCATTTCCTTGTGCATCTGTGTATCTGTTTCAGGGCTGACATGTTCATCTGATGATACATATTTAAATAATGTAAATAATTGACATGCAATAAGGAAATGTGCTTTATCAAATGAAGCGAGACCAGGCAAGGCCTAGCATCAATTCATATTCATACGCTGTGCATTTCCTCCCTGTTTAATCTGTGTTTTAAAGGAACCTGTCCCTACTGGGAATTCCACTGCCAGCCCTCACCGGCCTTGTTTTGTGCATAGTATGCCTTCAAAACTAATCCATCCTCAAAGCCAGAGGCTCATGTCAGCTTCATTTTGAGAGTGAGCATTTAATTTCTGCTTGCTCCTGTCCTTTAAAAAACCCAACATTTAAGCTAATAAAGGGGAACGAGCAGGGAGGGAATGGAGAAACAGCAACCTGACTCTCCATCCATCCATCCATCCATCCATCCATCCATCCCAGCTAAAGCCAGCATTTTATCATGAAGATGGATTTCTCCTTGCCCTCTCTCTACTCTGTGTCAACATTAGGATTCTGTGTAAGGCTCCCGAGGCCCATTTCTCCTGGGTTTAAATTCAATGCCCCTGCACTTCTTTCTCCTGCCTTTAAAAGTTTCTTCTCCCCTCTGCTTATTTTGTACTGGCAGCATAAAGTTTTGAATGACCAAACAGGGACTTAAATTTGTAGTGCCCAGTGATCCTGATGACAAGTGCCAGGTGAACAGTACAAATCTTCCCTAAATCCAGCTTGCCTTTGATCCAGCCATGTGTGTACCCTTTTCAGTCTCTGTGCCTCCAAACGTTGGCGGCGTTCCTTCTTTGTTTTTGGGAATGTGTGGAGCAGCACTTTTATTAATTGTGTGCCGCAGCCTACGAACAAATTAGCATGTGTGCACAAAGGTGCTTTCCTGGCCACCCTATCCATGCAGCAATACTTAATTGGTGTGAGTGTGGCAAGGGAGAAGCTGTCAGGCAGGCACTGTGTTTAGCTTCCCTCTTTCTTCCCCTCTCACGCAGGAATTCAGCTACATTCTTTTTGAATCAGAGTCTCCAGGCATCTTGCTTAATTTATGCTGCAACTTTCTCATCGTCCCCCGGAAATGCAATTGGAAAGAAAAAAAAAATCCATGCAGAGGGTCTTTAGGAGAGGGCGAGGGGAAGTTGCCGGTGGTGATTATGCCGAGATACAATCAGCATGAAGAGCGGCTAGTGCCGCTGAACAAACAAGTTATCGGTAAAAAATGGCAGCTTTGATCAGTTTGTATTTCCATTTGCCTCCATGTGGGGCTGTAAGCCTTTAACTTCAAGTCCAGCCATAAAACTCAGGCTGCTCAAACTCAGGCTGCTCTTCCTTGAAAAAGGACTATGCGGAAAAAACCCCCTCTCTTCCCCTCCACCTCCCTGTTTCAGGCATTTAGGCTTAGCACAGCATCTCTGAGCTTATGCCTGCTGCTTCTTCACCTCCTTCTGAGCCTGGGCATTTGTCTTTGGCCTGTACTGCTTTCCTGTGCTTTGTCCTGTTTTCACTCACATACAGACCATGAAGAACCTGCACGTCTTCAGTGTTTTCGGCGGGGTGGGGATGAATGCACTGCTGGCCAGGGAATACACCCCGAGGAAACCTGCTGGAGCAAGACCGGAGCTCTTTGAAACAGCGTGAGGGAGCGTTTTTGTGTGCTTTGCCTTGGGTATTTGCAAAGCTGCAATCCAGAGGGAGAGCTTCTGCCACTGCATCGGGAATGTCCCCCCAGCATTTGCCTCCAGGGTTTGTACCTCCTGCGGGGTCGAGGGGGGAGAAGTCCGCAGCCATCCCTCCGCCGGGGCGTCCCCCAGCACATCCCCAGCTGGAAATCCTGATGCAGCAGGTGACCCTGGCACCCCACCCCTCGCAGGGGAGCAGTTGGCGGGAGCACAGCACCCCTTTCCCAGCAGCACTGCTATTACAGAGTCAATGGCCCAGCAGTACTTGGTGGTCTGTAGGGCTGCAGGAGAAAGGAGAAATTAGCATGCATGTCCCCATGCCTCGGGCCCACAGCATCCAGGTCTCATAACTCTCCCTTTCTCTGTGCTGTCCTGATGCCTCTATTGTTTCTCATCAGCTCTCATTATGTTGATTTAACGTCTTCTGCCTTCCTGGGGCAGAAATAGCACTCGTCCTTCCCCTGCATCTTCAAGACAACGCTGTGCAGCTGCAGAAAGTCCTTGAGAGTGCATTAGTGGCAGCTCTGACCCACAACCATCTCCCTCTTACTTATCTCCTCCAGACAAGAGATTGAATTCCCCAGTCCTACAGACCATAATGAAAGGATGAATGGGAGACCAGGATCGTTACCTGGGTAAAGCAGAGCTGCCATGCTCTCCACAGAGGCACTGATTCAATTCCCCCTCGGTGCTCCCACTCAGGTATATTGATAACAATTAGGAGAATTGGTTTTGGTACTGTCAGAACAGTGCCGGTCGCCTGTTTGGACCATGCGTAAATGAGCAGGATCTCCACAGGGCACAAAATCCCCGGGAGGTGCAAGACTTGGCTTTTCCATGCTGCCTGCTTTTCCAGTGCTGCCTGTGTGCAAGGAGGGATATACTGTCCAGGCACTTAGCAGAGAGAGAAACTGAGGCACGCTCTGGTGCGCGTCAAGATACGGTGCAAGAACAGCAGGTTTAGTTTGTGTTGAAATGACACAAATGTGATTGTCCCAAGGCCATACACTGTAATAGAGGATTGGTTCAACTCAAAGCTTTGGCTCACTTGAAATGAAAGACTTGCTCAAAGATATTGCTGGACTCAACAGCTCAACACCTCCTGTAGAGTTGTTCAAAAGGTAACAAGCTCATTTGTAATGTATCCTGAGGCTTGCTTGGAAGCTAGCTCCAGGCTGAGAAGTCTGCTTTGCCCACCAACATCCTGGCCCAGTGCTGACCGCAGCCTGCCTCCACCTGAGCTGACCTGCTCTTAGGGCAGCCCCAGGCTCCCTGCAAACCCGGGACCCCTGTGAAACATTCATCAGTCCTAGACAGCCTGCAGCTGAGCTCGAGCTTAGCTTTGTGCCTTACATGAACTGAAAAGCCAAATATATTTCTCTTGGTTTCACCACACCTCCTGTTCTCAGTCTTTGCCTCTCATATGCCACGTCAGTGCTGTTCGTTTTCTCCTAGGGACAAGTCAGACAGGCAGTGGCATCTTGTCCTGCTGTTTCTGAACCCACCAAAGTCCTCAGTAGTTTTTGACAGAGGTGGTTCCAGCTCCTCTGGTTTGCAGTTTTGCGCACCAGCTTCCCCGTTCCTGATTCAGGGCTGCCTGGGCCAGGAGGGATGATTTTGTGCCAATACTTGGAAGCCAGTATAGGCGTTTCTGGGCTTTCCAGAAACAGGCACCACTGGGAATTTTGTGAGCGCAGAAGTTTGGGCAGCCGGGGTCTCTGGCCTCAGACAAGAACCACCCTGGTTCCCTGCCAGAAGCAATTCCTCATCCCTCTCCTTTGGGTTTCTGCCTGCTCGAGGAGACAGGTGAGTCATGGTCTTGAGGAACTGGCACGGGCACAGAGCCAGGGGAGACCAAGGGCAAGCAGACAATGATGCGAGGTGTCATGGGAATAGGTCAAAGACAGGAGGACAGAGAAAAGAGAGAGGAAATCTCAGACTTAGCCTTCTGCTGCAGTTTCCAGGGAAGACAACCTTATTCTCAGCAGTGAAAAGGTTAATTCCCTTGACAACCTCTCCTCCTCCTTCCCAAAGTCTATCTCAGAAATAATCAAAGTATTTAATTAATATTGCACTAGTCCAAATAAGTACAATCATCTTCTAGGAGTATTTACATGTCAGGCTATAATTAGCAGCCTCCTTGGCATGAGCCCACATGAGTTGACAGGTCATGGTTTCCATTACATACTACATTTTTCCATATCATCGCTCAGTCATGAGTGACTATGAAATGAGTTAACCAGACTCAGCAAAGACCAGGGATTGAGTGAGCCATGGTGGCACCCAGAAGAGGAGCAAGTGATTTTTCTTGTCAGGAACTTGCTGAGAATCATTAACACCTCAGTTAAATGACAACCCCCTAAACTATATATTTTTTTGAAGTATGGTTTTCAATTAATCTGAGAAGTGGAATTTCAAGATTTCTGTATTTCCTAGTGATGATGAACCATTTCTTCCCTGACCGAACTTCTTTTGCCTACTGATGTGGATGGTAGCACTTTGTCCATCCTACTGGAAGATGTCTCTTGTCCAACAGAGGCAGGTGGATGAAGGAGGTATGGCACTTAAAAACACCAAAATGTTCTTGAACACCTTTTCCTCCGAGACCTTGCTGTCAGCTGCTCAGACACAACAGGACACACAAGGAAGCACAATTAAGCTTCAGACCAGAAATGACATTCTGCCTGTGGAGGAAAGTTATGCGGTTGTGATCAGAGCCTTTGGGAGGCTGAGTCCGTGAGCATCAGTGTCCCCACACTGCCCTTGCTGAGATTTTCTGGCTTGTCATGTCCCATGCTTTGCAGCTGTGTCTCATACCTTGCAGCCATGTCCCATACATTCCAGTCAGGCAATGGTTGGGCTATGCTAATGCTGCAACTGAGAAGCAATGGTAGAAATGAACCCTTACACAACTTAAATACCAACACTCCCCTCGGTCTGACCCCATAAAATAAGGCTTAATTAACTTAAATAAATAACTTAAATTAACTTAAATAAATTAACTTCATTAAATTCTGCAACTGTAGTCAAGACCAGCTTCACAACATTGGTTTTTTCCCTCAGGAAAGACACCACCAGCATTACAGTGAAACTAGCTTAGAATTTTATTTATCTTTTCAATAACCTTCTGGGTTTTTTTTCTTTTTTTGTAAAATTTCTGGGGGTTTTCCCTTATTTCAAGAAACTGTTGCTATAGATAATCTATATACATTCAAAGAAGTAACAGCTTTTAGGGAAATGCCTTATTGTAAGTTGCAAAGCAGCACAGGTCATTAGAATAAATAAAGTTAAAATTTTCAGTGAGCAAGTGAGATAAATAGTCATTTTCCTGCTGAAAGGGATTTTTTTCTGTCAGAAAATGTTAATTCATCTACCCTGAAATTTTCCACAGAAAGATGACAACACACTTGATAACAAACTCTTGTGAAACAAACCAGCAAACAAACAAACAAACAAAACTGATTAAAAGAGCCATTTCAACTTGAAATGTTCCATTTTGATCATCTTTAATGTCACACTTTAAATAGCTTTCTCTTAATTATGTTAATGTCAAATTGGATTATCTAATAAAAAGTAAAGTTAGAATGAAATAATTTCCTTTTACCTAAGTCCAACACTTGGATCAAAATGAAGGTCAATTTTTTTCCTAACCTAATTCAGAATTACTAGGCATTTTCTGTTTCATTGCATTCTGCAGCAGAAGAATATTTAAACCATGGAAGTCCCACTCTCAAGTGAAAAAAACCCATATTTGCTACATAGTTCTTGGGAGCAATGATAGCACCTAAAAGATTCCTTGTGAAACCATGAGATCTTTGCCTTGTCCCTGAAGGCACCCAATTGGCATTTGACAGATTTGTGATGCTGCAATAAAATGTACAGGAAATCTGCTGAGGACTGCAAGGTTTGATGCTGGAAAAACATGGAGTATAAAAACAGAGGCTTTATTATTATTGTTGTTATTATTATTGGGGTTTTTTTTGTGCTCAAAAAAAGTTATTCATAAATGTTCAAAATACATACAGGCATAAATCTAGAAAAAATAGCAATGAGCAAATTCTCTCTCACCTTTTCTCTTACAAACCTGTTAGCATCCTTATTCTGTCACTTGGATATGCAGGTTGCATATTTGCAAGAGCAGTTGAGTGGGCAGGGGCCCAGTGAGGTGGGCACCCACACGGAATAGAGCCCTCCAGTCTCTCTGTGTGCTTTTTGACTTCCTTGCTGGAAATTCAGCCTTACATAATGTACAAGGGTTTTTCAGAAATTACATCTCTTGGTTTGATACCGTGTTGACTCCTCATTTAATGGGGTTTCTGCTTGGATGTGAGCTCCAAAGACACCTTTTCTGCATTGCTCCTCACTGGCCCACTCAGAAGAAGACCCACGCCGCAGTTTGGGGTGGAATGCAGAGGCAGTATGTTTTAAGGGGGAGGAGGGAGAAGGAAGGATGAAGCATTCGGAGCGCATGCAGATTTCAAGCTGGCACCCTGCCTGGCCGCTGCGAGGAGACAGGAACATTAACGCTGACCCCCACCGACAGGCTCTCTTGCAGCTGCAGCTGGACAAAGGTGCTAACAAGGAAGAGTGCCTCCTTCGGCAAGAGAAAGCCAATGAAAAACTAGCTGCTGCGATGGGTGAGGAAACATAAATCAGATGTTTTTACAGTGAAGTTTTCCTGCTGAGCCTCTTGCCTGGGCCTCCCCCAATGCCGCACGCGTGGCTGCCACTGGTCCCCCCGTGCTGGCAGCAGTGGGCTGCCCTTCACGCCTCAGAGCGTGCAGGGTTCTATTATGCACTCGCATGTCTCCCTCAAAATTGGCACCATCTGGACCACCACCTGAACGTCATTTTTTCCTGCACAGCATCTCACATGATTTGCCAGCTTGTGTTTGTGATTTGGAGGGGGTGTGTGTGAAAGGTGGTGAGATCTGGCACAGGTTTTTTTTGCATAAGCAGTGCTGCTGACAGAACTGAACTTTAGGATTTAATTGATCTCTGCACCTCTTTGGAAGCCTGTGCCACTTATTCAGGGGAGCTCCCTAAATCCATGTCCCTCAGCCTCCAGCCAGGAGTAAGTGGAGTGCTGTGATCCCTCTAAAAGAATAAACACATTGACCAGCCTAAGGACAACCTCAGAAATAATAAGCAGATTTTTGTTTGCAGTGCCTTTACAGGGAAGGGAAAGCATGCTGGCACAGGACTTGGAGAGGCCAGTCTGTGTTGGGTGGCTGGTGGTTCAGGTAGTGTAGGCACTCACCCAGCATCCTACAGATCAGCTCTCGCTAACAACCTGCTCCAGGATGTTCAGGTGAAACAAATATTGCTCCACCGTCTACAGTGCAGTTAAAGCTCTGTTTATACAAAAGTAACCACAATCACAATCTTCTTTTTAGCGGTTTTCTGTATTCCAGGACACAGACTCCTAAATCAAATTTTGATTTCATAAATCTGACAAATTCAGGCTGTTGGCCTGTTACTGCAGAGTACATTCTTGTACCAGTGCTGCCTCTGCTACCAGCCAGTTGCTGTAGGAATGGCACAGGACAGTTATGCAAAGGCCACCATTCATATAGGCTATACTGAGCTGGTACCTACACACGCTGTCCAGCTGTACAGGATCCAGTTATGACCTGTTTCTCTTTCTGAAGATGAACAATAACAAGTTCATTGGGCCACAGGGAGTGAAATTATTTGCATACACCACTAAAACACAAACAGGGCAGACCATACAACATTTAATAATGAAACTTTTAAAATACTGAAGTTTTAATAATATTAAGTACACTACTTTTTAGAGAGAAGCTTGGAAAGTTCAGTGCCTGCTGCCTTCACAGACTCCCTGAGGAAATGAGTTGGTTGCATTGCAACCAATAAATTACAAAATTTCTAGTTAAAACCTCTTTGAAATCATGCTGCCTTACAGTGTATGTCAACCAAACAAGGGTTTTAAATGTTTTAGCATATGCAGACGCAGTTTTGTCACTACATGTACCATCACTAGTGATCTAACCTGAGAGTCACACATCTACCCACCTTCCCTGGTACAAAAGACTGTGCGGTTGCCATCACTGTGGAAGCTCTGCAAACACACAGCTATTTTCTAGATACCTGTGAGCACTGATCCTCAAGGCGAAGGAAGTCTAGCTATTACCTCACCAATGAAGCAGATGGAGAGCCGTGGAGAGCAGCACCATCTCCACGGTAGGGAGTAGTCATGTGGCGACTGGGTGACACCTTCACTGGTATTAAGAGGAGTATTTGCCATTTTGATTCTACCTAATGGTCAACACGTTAAAAAGCAGGACTGGCCAGTGTTGGCTCCCACTCGAGTAAGGAGAAAGAAGGTGTCTTGCTGGGGAGGGCTCATGAAAAAGCCTATAGAGGCTATATGCATACTCTATAGACATACTGCCCATTCATATTCTCACTGCAGCAAGCCCTCCAACAAGCCCAGGGTAAGGGAAACTTCAGGAAGACATGTTGTCCCCACTGCTAAGGAAATTCTTCACCATTCTCCATTCACCATTAACTCTGTAATTTTATCTGCTGCCTATCTTCTTTTTTTTGTGTGTGAGGGTATCACACTGCTGCCTTCCTAACTGCCCAGGTTCATCCTGAGAGCTAGGGGTCTGCTTACATAATTTTTGGTTTTGGGGAACTGGTCACTCTAGGTCTACTGGCTCTGCTTCTCTCATTTTTCCAGCCAGCAAGGCTGTATCATCTGCTGTATCGTCTGCATCCTCCACATTTACAAACAAGCCAGCTCCACCATGCAACAGCCATGTAGCCTGGAGGCCTTCTGGTGGAGTCTCTGTGAAAGCTCTCCTAGTTTACAGCCAGAACATATATTTTAGAGACAAAGAACATTTCCATTCCTAATCACAGGGAGGAGAAAAGGCTATGCTGTGCCGTTCACAGCTGACTACAGGTGAGTGGGGTAGGGCTGTAGGTCTGTACTAATCAAAGGATTTGCCATGTCCTTCTGGGAACCAAGCAGGTCTAGGTCAGCCAGCAGAAGCTCTGCCAGGGAAGGGCCATGGGCCTCAGCCTTTTATTTGAAACTTAACTTCATCGCAATGTCAAGAGCTCAGCTGCTGGTTCAGCACAACCCTAATTAAAACTGTATCTCATGTCCCTTTAACGGATGGTGTAACAAATGGGAGTAGGCATTGATCACATATCAAAAGTCAGTTCATTTTGGCTGCTCCAGTAAAACATGAGCAGTGCTTACACATAGCTTCAGAATAGCTCTTAGCCTGACACACAAATGGATTAAGACACAAACACAGAGTTAACTCCAAACAAACTTAAGGAAAAACATGCTTTTGATCAAGTTGCTGGGAGAAGAGGTCCTTTTCCTCCCAAAGTGCCTGTCCTAAGTTTGAGTAGAGGATGGATGGGCAGATGCATAGATGGTTGAATGGATGGAATAAGACAAAAGAAATGATTGGAATCACTGACACATTGCTTGCTTTTAACAGAAGGAACTGGGTTGTTTGGTGGTTTGTTTTTTTTTTTTTTTTCCAGAAATAATCAACCACATCTTCCATGAAGTCCAGGGGGCCAACAATTGCTCTTTGCCTCCTAAAAATTGAGTCTTGGAATGGTGCCAACTATTAGAGTAATAAAGTGCTAGCCAATGGCAAGCAAATGCAGTTTGATTTATTGTATACCTTTAAAGTGAGTGGTAGGCCTTTTCTATGTACATTAAAAACAGCAGCCTTTTAATTATGGATTGGTTATTTCTGGTAGCCTTGAGATACAATTATTATCTGTCCGAATGAAAAACCACCTGGGTGGCAAGGCTGGAATACTGGCTTGCTGGTTTTGTGCAAACAAGGAGACTCTAACAACTTTCATGGAAGTTTTAGCTGCATAAATACTGTAGGCACCTACCCTGCAGCTGGATACAACCCTGTACATCCCTTGTGTCCAGAGCACAGCGAATGACACTGACTACAGTTTTTCAGCAAATAAATAATGATTTAGGCTTGGCTGTTTTCACACCCCTTTGCTTTCCAGGAATGGTCTGAATTAGGACTTGACTTAGAGGAATGTTTCTGGAAACAGTCAAATTAAAAAAAAAAAAAAAATCAGAGAAGGGTTGAGCAAACCCAACTGTAACAGTTGTGTCCATATTTTTTATGCGGCAGAGACAATACCAGGTGACCTGCATGTCCAAGGAAAACTAAACAAAGCTCCTTGAATTTCAACTATCCATTGCCAGTAGCAACCGCCTTGTGAATGAGCTGCAGATCAAGAATTTCTCCAGGAATAACTCTCTGGCAAGTAAATATTTGGCAAGTATATTCAAATAGTGAATAAATCTTGGAGATACTGCAATCTACTTGCGGGCAATTTGTTAACACAAGGAGAGATGGAATTCGTCAAAGACATCTTTGCCCAGGAATGACAGGCTTATAGGCTAATAGAAATTAATCTTCCACCTCTAATATTGGGCACTATTTCTGCCTGGTATCACAGGCCTTGACACTTCTTTGGCATGTAATGTTGAAAACAGCCAGTTGCAATTTGTGTTTGCTTTTAAATTTACAGTTTAGCCGAGGGGGTAGAGAAATGCTTCCTGTTGGGAGTGAATTCACCCCTCCGCTGGGCCCACACAGAGTCTGCACTGTGCTTTGAAGTTCCCTGTAAAAACCTCAAAGCAGCCCGGCTGCGAGGTGCAAGCAGTGCCTGTCCCCACCTGGCCCTGGAGGGAGGTGTGTCACCCAGTACGTGACCTCTCCGGATGTGGCTGGGGCAGGGACATGTTGCCTTCAGCACGTTTGACGTTAATACCTTGTGCTCTGCCTGCGTTTTTGTGTCTCCCGTCATCACTGTTGTGTAGTGGTAATGAGCCTAGCATGGATGATGATATCCCCTTCTATGACAATCACGCATTGCGTCCCTGATGCAAGTGCTATCTTAAAGAAAAGACGCTGTATTCCAGGCCATTATCCAAGCACGCTGGAGAGGCAGGAGGTGATGGCCAAGATTTACCCGCACAGGAGCTCAGCAGCCTCAGGGGAGCTGAGGTGGTGGGAGGGCAGCAGGCCAGGAAGATCAAAGGACTTTCTGAGTCACCAGCTCACCAACTGGGTCCTTGTCTCCAAGGATGGGGACAGAGGGAGTGGGAAGAGGGCTCGCCGGGAGCTCTTTCTCAACCTCCTCTCCCATGGGGCTCTTCCATCAGCCGAAGTGGAGCACCTACTTCTGCCCCACCGAGATGAAGCCCGTTGAACCAGGTCAAACTCTGCTCCCGCTGACGTAGATATTGCCAGCAGAGACCCCACTGCAGCGGGTGCTCCTGTGGTCTGTCAGGAGAATGAGTAAATTGGATCATTTCAAGCGCACTCCCACACAAATGCTCAGCTAGGATGAGTCACTGGGAGCAGGCTGGTAATCTCAGCAATGTCTCATGCCTGGCTGCAGTGTTAGTATAGTACTGAGGGGAGCACATGTTATCTCCAGATAAGAGCACCTGCAGGGTATACTGTAGGAAAAAAACACATTTGCCTTATTTTATGGTGAACTTGTGCATAGAAAGCCCTTCTTAACTTTGGAAATACCTGCTTGAACATATGTGTGTGTGTGTGTGTGTGTGTGTAGTGACCAAGCATGATGGTACAGTGTCGTATAAAGCTTTCTCCAACATGACTGCAGGATGGTTGTATCACATGCAAACAAAAATGCTCTGTGGATATTACGCAAGCCTGTTCTGTGGAAAAATGATTCCAGGAGTGACCTAGGTGGTTTTAACACATTTTATTGGAACTGTTTTCAAAAAGGCCTTCACCCATTGCAGTCAGGTGCATTAGTTTCTGTGAGAACAAATGTATAGGGTTTTGAGAATGTCATGCATGTCACTAATAGAATTATTTTCCGATCCTACAGATATTACAGTCTTAAAGCCTTTGACGATCTGCTCTTCCTGGACTGGGCACAACTGCTGATTCTTCTTGCAGTGTTGGGTATGACCCCTTTCTGATGGGAGTCAGCTCTCCCTTTCAGCTACTGTGACAGAATTGAAAATGTGCCCAACAGGAAAGCTGGAGTGGGTTTGGCATTGACTCTGTCTCCCCTTGGCACTCTTGCTAGGGTAAATTTGTAACTGAAATTCCAAATTTGGCAAGAAAAGGAGGAACCATTTTCCTGGCAGCCCTCCATAGGTACTCAGGAGAGTGGATGGGGGGGGGTGGTAGCCACAGAACAGATGGCAGTGTGGGATGAAGGTAAGTAAAGTGGTCAAAGATGTGCAATAAATAGATTTAACAAATATGTTACACCACAACATGTGTGACACATGCATGTAGTTTGCCACGAAGAGCACGATGCCAGGGCGATACCTCACTTCTTACACAAATGACTGGGTAATTGTGCTGTATGGATGAGCACAGCCCTTCTGTCTTCACATTATTATGTTTTTCCTGAGTGATCTTTGAAAGAAAGAGAAAGGCAGCAAAGGTGATAGTAATCTTTGAGAAACTGGCATATGAGAAGAGCCTCAGTTATTATAGTCTGAGATGGGGATAAGGCTGAAAAGAGACATGATAGTCCACAAATATCTACACTGTGTCACGATGGAGAGTGGATGTTGATGCAAACTGCAATAAGCTCAAGATAATGCAAAAAAATGCATAAAGGGAAATACTGGGGGAAAAAAAATCTACCGAGCTGAACACCTTTGCTATTTGTGGCCTACAGATGGCTCTCACTGTTTCTAAACTTACTCAGAGATGGCTTTTTATTTTGTGTATCAGACGTTCTTTTTTTTTTTTTTTTTTCCTTGCAGTAAGAATGCTTGAAGTACGGAAAAATGTGTTCCTGAGGGCATTTGCTAAGGTCCCATACCTAGAGATTGCAGAGGCGTGCTAGATAAAGCAACCTTGGTGAATATTCAGTAGGGAAACTCCAGCTGATTACAGGGAGCAACGCAAGATGAGCTGCCAGGTCTTTTATTATCTATGACTCCATGACTATTGGTAGTGAAGGGAGTTCTTGCACAAAAGCCTTTACTGGCTTTATTTATGCCAAGGCTGCTTCCAGGAAGGGGGAATCCATCATGTCAGAGATGAATGCAAACACAGAGCTTTCTCTATTGCCCTCTCTCTCTCTCCTTTTGGACTGTCCTTCCGTCTGACATGGAGACTGTGGTGTTCTGTGTATACTCTGCAACTTGATTTGCTTAAGACTCCCCAGAAACAAAGAGACACTGAGGGCAGGATCACCTTAATATAGTAACTTGACTGTTTTCTGGGAACTGCTTGCTTCGTTAGAAGAGGAAGTCGGGAGCAGGGGGTAGGGCCAAGTCCTGTGGGAGTGGGCTGCAGCAATGCCCCGACAGCCAGGCAGGGAGCCAAGAGAAGGATGCTGATCCGGGTCCCTTCACCTGCAGCCAGGGCACATCATTCCTGTGACCCTTTAGAGACCTCAAATCCCCGGCAGATGAGTCGAAGGGTCACACACAAACCATTGTCTGAGTGATGCAAAATTGCCACCATATTCATCAAGTCAATAATACCCACGTGAGAAAGCCCACACAACCAATTTCATTTCCTATTTGGTGCAGGTAGCTCTAGCACTGCTCTTGCCATTGCTTCCACATTTTAGAAGCCTGTGTTTTGCTGTGCTGCTTTCCATAAGGCTCTGACAACGCTCTAATTAGACAGAAGGCAGCTAAGCTCTGCCCAGCTTTGGCTGTGAGGGCTGTTTTGCAGAGGGGCAGGCAGGGTGCAGCAGCGGAGTTTGGCATCACGGCAGAGCATCTCTGTGTCCAGAGGCAGGTCATCACAGGAGGACAGGCATTTTGGGTAGGGTAGCTACCCACCCAAAATGCATGACATGCAGAAGCTTAGGAATTTGGCTACAGGGTAGGGCTTGCAGTTTGCAGGTGGTCCACAGCAGATGATCCATCATGCTGAGCGCAGAAAGATGGGTTTTTTTTTTTCCCATGTGTTGGATGTGTGTGTGTATGAGCAGGGCTGGCTGAGGGTCCTGGCAAGACAAGCTTTTTCTAGACTGCAGAAAGCTCTAGTTAGCTTGAATTGGCCAGAAAAAACGCCCAAAATCTGTCTGTGCCCCAGCATGGAGGATGTAACATCTGGTACCAGCCATCGACTGAGGGAAGGACCTGAGGCCTTCCCTGCTGCTGTCTGTATAAACAAATATGCAGCTGCACTGACAGACACACATATAGAAAACAGTGTCAGGGATTTCAGCTGTCCCGGAGGTGACAGAATGGCCAAGCAGTCCTCAACACAGTGTGCAGGCAAATGCTGCAAACTTACTTTTACCAAGGTGCTGCCGCTGCCTGAGCTCAGGATGTGCCAGTCCTGCTCGCGGGCCAAGCTGTGCTGCGGGGCTGAGATTCAAAGAAGGGTGAGTCCAAACCTGTGTACACATCCCCCTCCCCCTGTTTTTGTAATTGCAGAGCAGATATAGAGCTCAGTGGCCTTGCATGTGGCAGCCCTTGAGGAGCATTTCTTTTAGCGAAGAGACTGATTCTTAAGCCGGGAAATGTCAGTTTGACAAGCCCTTCATGAGCTGCACAGACCAGCCTCTCTGGGGGGGTG
>VYZV01014730.1:0-47334 GCA_013401275.1 Pandion haliaetus | reverse complement strand
CACAAGTGTCCGAAGTCGAAACCCTGAGCGGCCTCCGCGCCTCTGCGAGGCCAAAAATAAATAGTCAGCGGCAGCGACACGTTCCCACTGCGCTGGGAGGGCGGTCGACAGCGAGCTCATGCGAGGGGACGCTTCTTCCCACCTCCCCCGGCCCGCCCGTTTCAGCAGGGGCAGGCACTAGGGGATGATGCTTCAGGTCCCCTGCAGNCCCCGGACTCCCCTCCACTTGTCCCCCAGGGCTTCCCCTCTGCCAGCATGGGGACGTGGCCCTGGAGAGAACCGGTGAGCCGCTGGCGTTGGGCAAGTGCCCACGGACACAACTTGCTGCCCTGGTCTGGATGCCTTCAATCACATCACGGGGGGTAGGAGGCCCTTCAGCTTTTTTTCCTTGTAGAGGAAAATCCCACAGTGCCTCATTTTTTCTGTCTTTGGCCCCAAATGACCTCCGAAGAGCAGAGTGTGGCATTTCAGAAACCCAGATGCTTTCAGGGGAAATGATGTGTTGTCTAAAGCATCGTTTGAATTTTTTTATCTGGCGTGCCTTAATCCACGTGGCATCAGGCTCACGCTGAATTATGACAAGGATCAGACACCCACGGTGCTGGGCTATGAAGCTATGCAGCATGTGGGAATAACCTGCACATGGATGGATGTGAGAAATCTTGACAAGGATCCAAAAGGGGACAATCACTCCTGACATCCCCGTCCAGACGAGGATTTCCTAGTCCACCCATAGAAGGTGCTGCTCAGGGCTGGCTGTTGCCTACTATTTATGGAAAGATGGCATGGTTTAAGTCCCCAAAGATGAGAGAAAAGCTCAGCTTAGTATCTCTGCTGACAGATTGCGATATTCAGGGACCAATGCCACTGCCCACAGAGAGTTGTCCTCTGCCACACAAGATGATGTTTCAGGGCATCTTCTGGGTCCCCAGACAGGAATGCACTGGTAAATCCAGTGTCTTTGCTGTCAAACCCGTGTGGATGACCTGGGCACTTTTGACCATCTCAAACAGCGTTAGACTCTTTCACGTGAAACTCATTTGAGCCCCGAGACTGCAAATTTCTCCCTAAATTCTGCCCGCTAACATCCACCCTCCGCATGGGGTGAATCCGCAGTTGCCTATTGCAAATGCGAGAGGGCAACCACGCTGACACTTGTGGCAATAGCCATAAATTCACATTAAAAGGCTTCACGTAATAGCATTGCTGTGTAAAGACAGCCTTTGAAAAGCTTGTTTCCAAATACTTAGCAGCAAGATTAGAAGGTTGCTGGCTCTTAGCTGTGAGCTTTGCAGATGCTAGGGGCTGGCAAAGCAAAATCTGTATCACATGAAAAAGTTGATCAGGTCTGACTCTCTCCTGCCGTGAGATTACTTTTCTCACTACAAAGCATTTCTCCTCACCAGTAAGTTCAAAGTACATATGGGCATGAAGATAGCGTATTGTTCACCAGCTCACTGTTCTGCTGAGCAGCCGCCTCGCTTGTTCTCCATCTCAGGTTATAAACAGTGTTGAGAAGCTGCAAAATTGCTCACAGCTTAAACGACAAAATCGTGATAACCTAGCCTATCTTACCCTACTGTGAGCTCTACTTTAATAATCCTGCTTAATCATTAAACCACAATAAGAGCAAGGTAAGGCGTTTAAGGCAAGAGCCAAGCCAAGGCATATCAGAGCACTGCTCAAAACTCGAACTGAACACCGTCAGCTAGAGACAGAGGAAGCCACATAAAGAGACTGCAGAGCTGTTGTGCAAAGGGTCAGAAAGATGTAGCAGAAAATTCGTATCTGTTGGGACTGGTCGAAGGAGCCAGAGCCAGCTTGAGCTGCTCCTGCTAGTCAGAAGTCTGCAGCGGTGCCCTATTTACATCCTTTTCCCAGGAGACCACCTTGTTATCTAGCACACACACTCCATTCAAGCCTTGCTGTTGACATAGATGCTTTGACTAACCCTTATGCCTGATGATTATTGACTGTAACAGTGGTTGCTGGTTATTTTCCAGAATGCTTTACCCTCCACTGAAGGGTACAAAGACAGCGAGTGGACACACCTGTTCTTCGCCCACCGTGCTGCATATTGTCTCATGGCAAACGGACTTTTTCTAAGGACATTTCATACAGAGGTTAGGTTAATTTAAAAAAAAATACGGAAAAACAGGAAAGGAGATAATATAAAAAAAAAAACAAAACTTGAGAAGACACACTGCTTCGGTCACGCAGCTGGAGATACTGGGAACAGCGTTAGGCCAAGCTCTGCCCATGGATGCAACCAGGACCTGCACTGAGTCCAGCAGGATTATTCACGTGCGCATGCGTGCGTGACAGGCAGAACAGATTTGGACCTTATTGCTTTGACTTTTCCAGGATGCTCAATTTATTTGTGCATTTCAGGAAACAGACCAGTACAGTCAGCTGTTCTGTACCTGGGTTCCCCTTCCCCCATCCCATAACAGAAATAATTGTAGGCTGAAAGCATCACCCATGCCAGAAGATGAGAGCCAAATCCTTTCCAGGGCAAAGGACTCAGCGAAATCACTGGGGTTTCACCCGAGTAAGGACTAACCGAAGGACTTCACCATGGTCTGTGACAATGTGACTGAAGAGACAATGACTCAATTTTGTATTTTCAGACCAAAATAATAGACTGGATGGGGGAACACTCTTGCCTCAGCTTCCTTGAAAGCGGGGAGTGACAGGATTGGTATTGCTGAGATCATTCCAGACTTTGGGTTACCATGCAGAAAACTGACTCGTGTTTCGCAGTCCGAAATGGGGCATATTTTGTCTTCATTGTCTCGCTACCACCTCTTGTAGGATTTGACTGCAGCATGGAAGCATCCTGATGTAACTTTACAGTGAATCGTGTTGTTGTTACTGTAGTAACTTATTACTAGGACACCTTGTGTTATCTTTATTGCTGCAGCACCTGGTATGAATGTACCACCATTTGTCCGCACACACCATTATTACTGCCTTATTCCCCAAACTAATTTACTGCAGCGTCCTGTTGTGTCTTATTGCTGCATTATCAAAATGCTACTTTACTGCAGCGGCCTGTGTTACCTTATTGCTACATTTATCCTGGTATTATTATGTCAGCTTACTGCCACTTTTTATGGCTGCCCTGCTACCATTTTATTACAGTACTCTATGGGATCTTAGCGCTGAGTTATACTGAGAGTACGTTAATCCATTTGCTTTAGCCTAACGCTGTCTGCGCAGGCTTGTCGAACCTTCCTAGTGCTTGTCCTGGTGCCGTTTCGCCACAATAGCCACGAATGCTCTGGATACTCTATTATCCAAATAACAGTGTACAGCCATATTTCACAGCCATAGCCCTGTAAGTACGGGAAGCTTTGTAGCTCGCTTGCACAGCATGGACATCGTAAAAGCCTTCCAGACTGCCTTTCCTTGAAACAATGCCATTTAGAACATAAATAGAGGTGGAAAGCTGATTTCCTAACTCATCTTCAGGACGATGAGGTAGTTGGAAGACATGGGATGCTTATAAAGCAGCAGATTACTGCTTGCAACACTCAATGGGATACTGGTGAGTGTACAAGAGTAGCATCGCTTGGAATAAGCAATGCCATTAAAAAGCAATAATTCAAGGATGCGGTTCATGTGGAAGTAGTTACATGTTAGTATCATCATATGTGAAGTAAAAGACACATGAAGAACAGGTCATACGTGTTCCCAGGGGGAGGCCTTGTCTACGCTCATGTTTGTTTTAGAGAAATTTAGTCAGGAAATGAGGAGCAGAGCTTTCTTCTCTCCAGAGAATATGCAGCTCTGTCCGCTCAGCTAGCCATTACTGAGCAGATTAGCTTGCACGAGTGTGCATTTAAATGGCAAGCTGTTCAGCATCCAGGCCCCCTGATGTACACCCATATGCATGCTCTCTGTGTCTGTAAAAATTCCCTCCATGCACTCAACTGTTCAAACACAGCATACTCCCCACAGGCAAAACACTGCGGCAGCCAACACAACCGTCCTGCAGGAATGGAGCAGCGGGGCAGCAGCACATCTCCAAGTTAATGTCCGGCATTGCTGCTCCCTGCACAGACCATAACCCAAATTCCACCTGTCCCATGCACTCACCAGCATCCTTCAGTCCTGCCCATGTGTTCCCCCCTGCTGCAGGACACTGAGGAGTACCTCCATGGAGCTACCCCACGCTTCCCCTGGAGAAGACCTGTCCAGCGTCAGGAACTCACCACAAAGCAGAGACCCCCCGGTAACACTTAGCCATCTCTGCTCCTTGCCACACACCAGAGTTTCATGCTTTATGCATACCTTCTGCTCAGGAATGCTCTGCAGACCAGTTTGGGGGTTCACAGGACAGACTTCCCATGGGAAATGCCTCAGCCCAGCTCAGGCTGGGCAGCACTGGCAGTAGAGTAGCTTGGGGTGTGAGCAGCTGTTGGTTTGCAGAGCTCCAGTGACGCTTGGCAATGGCAGGTCTGACACAGATGAAAACACCGTCAACGAGGCTCTGAGAAGAGCCAGCCTTTGCATTTTCCTAGGGACGACGTAAGGGGACATGTATGAATGGACAACTGGGCCTGTTACACAAAGACAAGCTATTACCCGAGGGGACCCTTTGGCTGGGTGGGCAACAGAGGACAAATGGGTCTTGCAAGGACAGCTAAGTGACAATTTGGAGGGGACCAAATGCCCCCTTCAGTGGCAGGACACCACATGAATGTCCAGGCACATCCATGATGGTTCTTCCGTCCTGGAACTCGCTTGTGTGTCATGTATGTGTAGGACGAATTTGGTCTGAAGACCTCAGACAGTAGGCTATTTATGGGAACAGGCGTGTGTAAAGAACAAATACCATACTCCGTATTCTACTGTACATTCATGCAGCTGTAGAGGGTCCTATGGACCTTAGGTAAAAATCGATCATAGGAGTTTTCTGGAGGTTAAAAATAAAAAAAGTTATCAAAATAAGAAATGTCATGGGTAAAGAGGGAAGGTCCTTTTTTTCTGACAGAAACTATGCTGGCCTGATTTTGTGCATTCATAGGCCTTAGATATTAGAATAATACTTGCCTCAGAAGTGAGTATTATCAATAGCCAGCTGTCTGCTTAGCTAGATGGTTTTGCCTAGGTAGGAATGTAGACTTGTAGCCATATAGCAGTTTTTACCACCTGCACAAAAAGCCAATTTGCCTTGGCATGAGTGAAGACCAAGAAATGTCCATTTTTCACATATGCTTCAGATCTGAACTGCTTGCAAAATACAGGAGGTTTTGTGGCACTAATTCAACTGAGTCTTGAAATTTTCCTATATAGGCAACATACTGTATGTGAATGCAGTCCATTTTCCTATCTGCAGCTAGTATATGTGGGTTTTTTAATTAAAGTCACTTCAGTTCTGTCCTCATCCTAACCTCCATACTCCCAACAGCCTGAAACAAGCTACTGAGTCATCTCCTGCAGTTGTATTCATTGGCTGTAGGTCAGATGAATTTTAGCGGAAGCTCATTTCTTCCTGTGCTACAATTTCACTCTTACAATTGTGCTTCTCAGTGGAGTCGGTTATCTGAGCATTATATCACAGCTGGGTGCGCTGCTGTTTAGGAACACAACCAGCGCCCTGCCCATTCACATGCTGCTTCCACCAGTCCCATCTCCATCAATTCCCTCCTTCACTGTAGACTGAATTTTGACACCTGCCCACATCACAGTCACCTTTCCCTGTATACATGTGAGCAGATTTTGGCCCTCTGCGATTGGAGTCGGAGTCCAATTCTATCTACTCAGAGTAAAGCTTGAACATCCATCATTGAGTAAGTATGCAAAACCTTAAATAAATAGAAAATCAAATACAATATAAACCAACTCACTTTTAAATACCGCGTGTGTATGTGTGTGTTTGTGTGTGCATTACGCATCTAAAACATGACTTTTTGAGCATCAGGCAGCGTCTGATCACATTTGCACTACACGCACATGCAGAGCGATTCTGCCGACATCAGAGGATTTGCACCAGGATCAGAGTCTGACTCAACGGGGCAGATCCTCACGTGATGAAAACCACTCCCGCTTTCCTGACTTCAGCTGAGGATCTGGCCATCATCTCTGGACATGCTACATGCTATTGGAAGGACGGCAAGTGATGAACTTCAATAGTGCCTTTTTTTTTTTTTTCCCATTGCTTTAAAGGAGGAGAGACATAGGAAAGAAAAACTAAGTTAAAGTCACTAAATCTGCAGGAGAAATGCATTTGAGATTTTGTGAGAAGGAGAAGCAGCTGCCAGCAGATATTTCATTGAATCCAGATGGCCACAAGAAAGGGAGCAAGTGAGATTGCGGTGCCATCTATTACAGCCATGTTTGTGCCAGGGAGAGAAGAGATGAAGGAAAAATACTGATGTCTCTCAGCTCTTCTTTCTCTAAGCTGCAGTTGGGTCTGTTTCATTAAATAACAAGACAGCAAGCCCTTGCCTTGTTGACCTTCTGCGTACGGTGAAGCGTGCTCCTCCAAACCCCGGCTGGAAACAAAGAACCTGCACAGAGCTCGGCGTCCTTACAAAGCTGTGCAGGTAGGAAAGTGTCGATGTAAACTCTGAAGAGCGGTGCTCCTCCGGCGCGTGGCTCTCCGCTTGCGCTCGCTCAGGCTCTCTCCCCCGCGGGGACCTGCTTTCCCTGAAAAGCCCCATCCCTGGCAGTGGTCCCAGGTGTCTCTCCCGCGGGGCGGTCGGCTGAAGCTGTCAGGAGGACTGCATCAGGCCCGTGAGGCGCTTGCTCGCCAGAGACTTTCCCTTAAGAGAGGCACAGACAGACAGACAGACAGACAGAAGAGGCCCGGAGGCGTGAGTGATGCCGTGGGATGGTTTGGCTGTGAGTGAGGGGCAGGGGCCTTCCCCCAGAGCGGGGCGCACAGCTGTCCACCCTGGCCCTGGCGACAGGGAGGCAGGCGATGGGGGGGGTGAGCATGCCCCCAGCATTTCGGGTTCCTGCGGTTTTGCCCCATGTGGGTGCTTTGGCAAGGAGGGGCTGGGGCTAGTGATGTCCAGGCAGCTATCGCTCAAGGCTGTGCCCTGGGACACTGTCTCGTGAAGATGTTTCCTTCCTCCAGTTACACGGGAACTGGTAAAAACAAAGCCCTGTCCTATGCTCGCTGCTACTCGTCCTGCCCAGTGCCATCCTGCCGGCGCTAGGCCACGGCTCCCATGCGGAATACTACCCCAGTTCGGGAAGGGCTGCAAAACAAAGGCTGCAGTGACAGCCGGGATGTCCCTCCCACAACCTGTGAACCAGCATCACCTGCACAGCGTCCATCAGAAACAGATCTGGAAAAAAGTGAGTTCAGAAACAGCTTAGCCTGTCCCTGCCCTGCCACCCACCCCACTTTGCCCACTCCTTGGGTCTCTTGTCTCCTTGGTCACTGCTTGTCCACTCCTGCCCGGCCTCCCTGCCCTCCCCGTGCTCCACTCCAAGCCACCATGCAGGTGCGTGGCTGTGGCAGCCTTGCTCACGTGCTGCTGGCAGCCACATGAGCTTTTCCGCTGACTGGCAGGACCAAGGACCAGGGAGAAGGTCACCTGCATGACTGAATCCCTTCACAGGCCTAGGTCATGAAGACCCTGCTTTCAGGGGCAAGGGAGGACCTACAGCCAGTCTTCTCCATCTGCAGACAGTAGGAAGGGTGTATCCCCATAGCGGATGCTGATAGCTTTGCAATTACTGGTGTAACAAGTGGAAAAATTGTTTCAGGTATTGCACCAGTTGCTGTGTTTCTTTGGTGAGCTTTCCTCTTGAAAAATTATGTTTTTCTTAAAAGAAAAAAAAGTCTTGGTTGAAATATACATCCAGGGAATACCAGAGAGCTGTGGAATACCTAGCAGCTCTCAAACAACCTCCTCTACATTACTATATTTAGCCAAGACTGCCTTTGCAATAGAAAGTCCTACTAATTGCTGTTTGAAAGAAAGCCACAAAAAGAGCAAGAGAAACAGATTATACAGTGAAAACAAGTATGTGCAAAATGTAGGAAAATTTGAAATGTAAATTTTAGCAGTTCATTTGAAATAAGCCTTCTTTAACAAGTTAACACTCTAAGAGAAAAGAAACACTCCCCCTCCCTTTGATTTCTAATCTCTTCCCATTTAGGGCTGTTCCAGGAGGATGTAACAGCTCCCTACAGAAGCCTCATTTTGTTACTCAGATGTGTACCTTTTACCAAATAATATGCTCAGCTGCACAAACACACATAAGCCTAATCTGGCCACTTTCTGTACATCGGCAGCCGGCTGCTGGGAACACTGTTGTCATTCGGATTGTCTGCCCAGGACGAGAGAGCCACAGTCACAGCTCTGTGGCTCCTCTGTCTCTACAACGGAGCTCACAGCCAGGGCATGGCTTGGGAAGGACCAGCTCCCTCCCAGAGCTCAGCAGACACGCCAGCACTGCTGCCATTTAAGGCATGTGTCCTTTCCTTCACTATAAATCAAATTCTTGATTATTATTTTTTTTTAAATGCACTTTTGGGAAGCTCGGCCCAGCGCTACCTCAGGAGGTGGCCAAGTCTTCTGCGGGGCAACACGGCAGCGCCTGCAGGGCTGCCACCGCGGCTGTCATTGTGCTGCCAGTAAGGAATACTGGAGAAATAGAGTGCTAAGGAATTACCAGTTCCTGAATCCCATTTATAGGAAGAAGGTGCTAAAGATGTGGACGTTAATTTCTGGAAGAATAGCATGGCGGGTTTTGGAAAAAAAAAAAAAAGTCAGTTTCCACCTATGTTTGGATACTTCCTTAGAAAAAAAACCCTAATAAGCCTTGGGTTTGTATAATGACTATTCAGTCAGACTCTTAACTAATCCGTGACAGGCAGTTCCTCTTGTTATCTTCTCACAGGCAGGCCCCTTGGGGGTATGCCAACTCCCTGCATCAGGGTCCAGTGGGGGTGAGGAGCAAACGCTGTTCCACATCCAGCCCAATTTCAACACGCGTGTTCAAAGCAGGAAGGGGGAAATGCCGGTGCTGGGCTGGGCCGAGGGGAAGGGGCAGCTGGCAGAAAGGCTACCCTAGAGAAGGTGGCAGGTCAGAAACAGAGACGATGGCCGTGGCTTGCACAGAGAAAAACTTCGCTCACAGGTTTCCCAGTGGCAACTGCTTGCTATTGTGGCCAAAATGTGGGCTCCATCTGCAGCTCCCCCATCTCCTGGGAAAGGTGTTAGCCCGGGAACCCAGACCCAATCTCTGGCTCTGCAGCAAACTTCCCGCCTGCAGGCTGGGACGAGTCCCCAGCGCGGAGCCCAGCTGTCCTGTCTGCGTCAGGGAAGTGTGAGGTGCCGAACAGCCTAGCACGGGGGAACATGCAAACAGATGGGTGCGAGAGGCTCTGCTTTAAGACAGCGAGAAGCAGGCAGTAATGTTGTCTGTGTCCACCTCCGTGATAAGACAGATGGTGAAAGGATCCCTGGAATCGCACAGAGGGATTAATGCTGTGAAATTTTTGGCTACAAGCAAGAGCGCTGGGGTGTAAGTAAGTGTAACGTTCAGCTTTGGTACTGAAGTGGCCCCCAACTACAGGCGTACTGATGTAGGGCTTTTGTTTCAACCCACTGCAGAGACAAGCATCAGCCTCACAGCGTGGGTCTGAGCGATATGAATATCTGTGGGCTGGAGGTGGGTGGGATGCAGGCATTCAGTTTGGCATTCTCTCAGACAACCTCATTAAAAGAAAAATAAAGAGGATCGGGAAAAAACTGCATTTCATTAGGAAAACTGGTATCTGTTTCCTGTTACTAAAATGAACAACAAGAGAGCAAAACGTTGCGTCGCAGGTGGAAATGCTGGATGGGATCCACTTGCTGAGGTAAATCAACATGACTCAGTTGCTTTCACAGAACCGCTGCCAATTTACACCAGTTGAGGCTGGTCCATGGCATCTCTGTTTCAGGTTTAGCCCTCCAGGGCTTCTTAGGCACAAAGTCCAGCAGGAGACACAAAAGCTTTGTGCTAGCCGGCTGATAAAAGCCAAAGCGTAGCAAACCCGACAGCTCCTTTGGGACGGCGCAGCGGCTCACTCCCCAGACAGCCAGCGCTCTCCCCAGGACCCCCCTGCCTGTCCGTCCAAACCCACCCGCCCCTGCTTGCCGGGAGGGCATCCATGGCCAAACAGCCCAGGATGGCATCGGCCTGCCTTAGCCTCGTCGCTTTCCTGCACCCGGCAAAGAGGCGTCGGGGTGACCAGGTGAGGGTGGCCTATGTCCACCATGAGAGAGCAGAGGTGACACGCACCCGTGTTTTTGGTGATCCTGCAACCCTTCCCTGAGGCTTGCGTGGCCTGAGCTAGTCAGGTGAAGGGCTGCTCTGAGAAGCTGGAAGTGGCTAAATCAGTTTAGAGTTGGGTGCAATACATGCCAAGAAAGTTCAGGCCCAAGAGGTCATGTTGGGTCTCATCCGACACTCAGCTGGGATTCCCTCAGGGAGAGCTCTGACAGAGTGAGAAAGTTTTGGATTATTATGATGTGAAAGTTTGGCACAAAGAACACCTAGTTTCTTTAAGAAGGTTCAACCAAAATGAACGAGTTTTTCCTTCCACATGTCTTTGTTTAGCATGAAACCAGTGGCTATCCACACATTTCTAGCTCTCCTTTCCCCACTGAAAGAAGACGTCAACAACTCCTGCCTTATTTCCAGGAGAAATTTCATCTAAGCTGTGCTGGCAGGGGATTTAGAAAGCATACGATTTCAAGCTCAGAACACTACAGTGCTTCTTTTACTCTGTTATACGCATATGCTGAATAACTTAAGGCAAGATTAGAGCGGATGTAAGGAGTAAACTTTTTACATGGGGTCTAAAGCTTATAAAGAAATCCCCAGTCCTCCCACTGCAAAATATTTGTCACTACTAATTAGGGTTACGACAATTAAAACCCCAGACTGTTGTCACTCAAACAGCATAGCACAAGCAGTAGGGCATATGTTGTAGGGCATATGTTGTATGTCTTGTTGGATGCAGGAAGGCTTTCTTTTCTCTCATTCCCTGCAAGCAGCTGAGCTGTAACACAGCTTTCAGACAAGGATTACGTACAGCTTCACCGCACCTTGGTACAGGTAATGTCCGGTTCTCTCTGTGCAGCTGAATGCATGATTTTGTTTTTACCCCTGGACATTGGCATGACAGGAGCCTCAGTTTTTAGAAGCAGTGTAAAATCTGAATTTGGAGTAACCTAAGGAAAAGGTCAGGGAATTCTGGGGGAACTTCCCCCCAGAATCTGACTGGCAAGTACGTGGCCCACCCTACTGCTTGGCTACATGTCAGGCAGAGGACCAGACCTTGGCACTTGTGGACCATCAGGGCTCTCACTGAGGCCCAGTGAAGATTAACCTGTAGGTCACAGGAGATGCTTAGCATCTTTGATGGCTGAGCCTTTGCTGAGCAGCTACTAAACTAAAGTGTAAAATGCAATTAGCAATTAATTTAATGAAGCAGAATTCAGCAATTTAACGTAGGCAAGAAGCCAAGTGAGAGGAAAAAAAAAATATATATGTATGGTCTTTGACACAAAAAGGAGACAGCACTCCTTTCAAACCTCCTGTACGAGCCACCTGAGTTTCCATCTTGTTCCTTGCTTTTATCTACCAAACCCAGCACTTTGCACAGTTGGGACGGAAGGCAAAGGCTGTGAACTATCTTTTTTTAATAATTTAAAATATAAAGTTCAGTTTTGTTCAGTACCTGTGGTTTCACACAATGTTAACATGCTCTACCCAGCAGAGTGTGCAGCTCATGTATCTAGCATGCAGACATTCACCACCACCAGCATGCATGAGCCAGCACTCCCATGCATGCCGGCAACAACTTACCTGAACACCCAGGCAGGATTTATCCCATAGGGAGCTTTGTGGCTGCAGCGACGGGGAAGACGAAGCATGGGGACAGCTTCTGGTCCCCTTTCTGCCATGTCAATACAGACCAAAGCGCTTTCATGCTGACTGTTCACCTCCATGCTCTCCACCCACCAGATTAGGACTTTGTCTGCTATAGCTGACTCTACTTCTTGCTTTCTACCCCTCTTTTGCGCTCAGGGCTGTCCTCTTCCCAGCCTGTTGCTCAATCTGCTCCAGTCAGAAGCATCACCTTCCTGGAGGAGAAGCCATCTCCTGGGGAGCGGCGTTGCCCCGTCCCTCTGTAAGAACCCCAGCAGAGGACTGGGATGCATCTTATATCTCCACTGGAGATGAGCAAACCCTACTTCCATCAGCTTGCCTTTGAGGTTTTTCACAGGGTGACAGGCACTGCTCAGATTTCCTACATTTTAGCCAACGTACTACAAGAACTTTGGCAGCGGGCAGACAACGTCCTGCTACCGAACTTTACTTCTGAAGAAAGAGATTGCCAGGGCCCTAGCATTGGTTTTCAATGTTATATTACACTGCAGATCTTGGGGAAATTTTATTTTTGTGTAATTTAAAAAATACTCTTTTTATTAGATTTTTTTCATGAAAAGATACATTGCAAACATAAGATAAAGTAACATAAATTAACAACATTAAATATGAAACAGAGTTAACAACATAAACAATAAAGGAAAATAACTTAGTTCAACACAAAATAAACACAGACATGTAAACTATGAACATATATAACATAATTAGCACACAAAGTGTGGTGGACAATACCACCAATTACACGCTGACACAGACTGAAACCAGGAGCTGCAAAGTGGGTGTAGAGGGTAAGCAGGGGAGCAGCTTCTCCCCGTGGGCAGGGTGCTCCCCCATTTTCACCAGCACGGTCTCACGAGTTACCCCCAAACTCCTGCAGGGTGGGCCCCACTCATCTTGTAAGGGTCAACTGACAAGTTACCTGAGCTTCTCACCATTACTGCTGACCACAGTGAAGCTGAGCAACCATGGATTAGGTGCCCACATTTGATACCGCTTTTTTTCTCTTCCAGCTTATATCACTATGGGAACATTTCGGAGCTGCAGTTCAGTTAAAATCAGTATCGTCCGTACCCATTTTATTTTGTGAGGATTTCCTATGCTTCCTAAGCGAGGCACTGCACTTTGCTTTCAAAAATACCAGCACACCACTGCATACGGCACAAACCAGGAGCTGACACAAGCCCCGAACTCACCCGCTCCTAGAACAGCTTCGTAACGGTTGGAGCTCTCCTCTACCATCCCACCAGAACTGTGAGGAAGATCCTCTTCTGCGGTGGAGTAGTCTGGGCTCCTTGTATCCAAGAATGTGTTCAAGCCAATTTTGGCATTGGCTGAAGCAGCCTATGGACCACTTAAACTTACCACACCGAAGGAGGGCACTGCAGCACAGCCCTGCCAGGTGGGCAGCCTTGGGCTACGGATCTAGGGCCCATCTCTCCCTCCAACAAAAAACAGGACGATAGAGGCGCCAATGGATCACTGCAGCCAGTATACAACGGTGTAGTGGAGTGTTTTTTCAAACCATACCGCATGTTGCTGGTCTAGCCCTCAGGCAGGGTGCGATTCTGTTCTCTCCTTTTGTGTGCAATGAATTCGGTTTGTTTAACTGCCTTCAGTGGGACTGGGAACCAGATATGTAAATACCTTGCACAGTCAGAGGAAAACACAAACACCACTGAAATATCAAACCCCTCTGGAGTATCAGAATAAGCTTGGCTGAAATCACAGCAGGTACTAAGCCTGCCCTCCCCCCAAAACACCCTGTCAAGTTCCTGGTTCGGTATCTACAGCTAGCACCTAGACCCGTCTGTAGTGGGAAGGTACCAACTTTTATCTTCCAGAGTTTGTATATGGCTGGAATAAAAGATAGTAAATGAACAGTAAGTATATCCCGAGCTCCACTGAGTGCCTTTCATCCAGAAGGATCCCAAAGCACTTAACAAACCGTACACACAGGGATCACTCACCCACCGCTGGAAGGCAGCGACCTCGGGGGCGAAAGGCAGCTGCCATTCTGCGCCAGCAAGCACTACACAGCAGTGTTTGTAGGAAGGGAAGTGAAGAGTAACTTATCCACTAGAAACGATTAATACTTATCCTTTAAAGGAGCCCCTGTACACAGAACAGACTACGCAGCACACATGCAACACATACAACCCACCGCTTATCAACTGACAAGCGTGCAGTGTAAGCCTACACAGTGCAGACATTTTCCAGGTAAGGTACTATGCCGATACCAGGAATAGATGCGACATATTCAAGCCTGCAGCAACCAGACAATACATGCACTGTACAGGCCATGCACCCAGTCCTCCACAGCGTTTTGTACCGGCACTGACTAGTTACTGCACATAAGAGAACAATCCGATGACAGGTTGCAAACGCTGACTGGATCCCCTCATCTTTTGGGTACATTCTGATGCTTTCCATCACCTACATAATGCAAGTACCTCTTCCCAGTAAAAGCCAGTATTTGGTAATCACTGGAATAGCGGAACAAGCACTTTTAAGTAGGTAAAGTATCTTCCAAAGATAAAAATAACCCTTTTCCCAGATGTCTTTTCTTGGTGCCAAATCTAAGAAACTTTGGCATCCATTCCTATATCCTTCCCTTCTAGCTGTCTGTTCCGATACCCACTTCACCAGCATCCCAGTGCATCACCTTTTTATACTTTCCAGTTTTTCCACCACTACTCTCTACCCAAAATGGCTTAAACATTTGTCTTTATTATATTGCAGGTCATGAATGCTTTCCACACCCTCAAATGCTGTTATCTATTTACGCAAGCCGGTAGAGCTGGGAAAGTGAAAAAGTGGGAAAGCTGGTAAGTATATGACAGTTCTATTAGATTATCAAGGAACCAGTTAAAAGGAGAGCCCTGATGATATCAAGCAGCAATTCTTCCTCCAGCCTTACGCCTTCTTCACTGTGTTCATGGTTAGTATTTGTAATACATCACAGTGACACACAGCTGTGCAAAATACCACACAGTTCACCTGAGAAAGATACGATCCCATCAACACATTTCATGTGTGTGACTCCATACTCGTGAATTAAGAATAGGACCAGGCCAGTTAAGAGTGTGACTTGGACTCTGACTCAACGGCAGACAAACCGAGAGAACATAAAAACTAGCACGAGGCAGTAGCAGTGGCCAAGGGATGAAGCTGAGCATCAGGAAGATGGGAAAGTGGCAACAGGGAAGAACAAGGGTTACAACACTGAGCTGGAAGAGAGGACTGCTGACAGCAGCTAGGAAGGGACAGCCAGGCAGGCAGGGTAGACACTAAGGCTTTCATAGCTGTATAATGAAAATTAATAGATACACATGCAACTGAAACTAAACGTGGGACTTTGGGTTTCACTGGGTACTGAATTGGGATGCACTCACAGTCCTGAGCCAAGGTTACTTCATAGTACGGAAGAGCCAAAAGTTACCAGAATGCTAAAACAGAGGAAATGCTACCATGAAAATGCCAGTTTGCACCATTGCAAGGAAGAGGAGGGTGTTTTAGGCTCCTGACAGAAAGCATCCTGGCCACTAGGCAGGACAACTATATCAAATGCAAGATCTCCAGTCCTATTCTTGTCCCTGGAAAAGTCATCGTTGCATAAGAAACCAAGGTGGGACACGGGCTCCACAGTCATTAAGGATGTAATGAGGGACTTTGCCTACAATGCTTCTGGACGAGAATACAAAACCATCCCGCTGCTGCTAACGCAAGGACTATAGCAACTCCTGCTTACCAGCTTCTGCCTTCTGCAGCTCTGTCTCCTGTGGTTAATGAAGCTGGGCCAGTCTGACAATTCAGTTATTCACCTATGCCTGGGAATGGAGACAATCTTCAGTCTTCATTGACTTGCTGTCCCGTACAAAATGTTCCATCCATAACATCCAGGATTCTTTAAAGAAAGCTCATTAGAAAACTCATTCTTATACTCTTAATCTACAGTCTACTTTCCAAGCAGCTCGAACACAGACTACCTCTTCCTTCACCTTATTCTCCTTCTGCAGTGAGTTGAATTTACCCCTTGGAAAAGCTCCCTGCTTCTTCATACCTGACTCCGCTATACATTTCACACCACACCTCTTCCCTGTATCTGATGTCTTCTACTATGCTGACTTCAAAATAAATCTCCCAAGTCTTTTAGTCTCACTACATACTCACATTTCCTCTAGGAATTAACAGGAGGGCTCCTTTTCCCATTAAGTATTACACTATTTACAGACTGTAACAATGAAAGATAAAGTACAGCCTGTAGCTTGTCACGCACCAGCATAGGCTGTAGGCGGCCATGGCAGGCCTGTGCACATCACACCTGTGCTGGACCACTAAGGCTTGAGGAAGGCGGCAGGGAAAACTCAGGGAAAGGGATTTCCCCCAGACTCCAATATCCAGCCAAAGTCTGGCNCCCCCCGAGGCCCGTGCAGCACTCTCTGCCTGAGGCTGTTGGTTTTGCCTGGAGCTGCCAGCTCCTGCCATTACTTGGGCTGTGTTTCACAAGGGGCTCCGGCCAGAAAACGCCTCTCCCTTCTCCCAGGTTGCGCAACTCTTCCCTCCGTCCTCAGGCAGTAGAAGAGACGCACAAGAGCTTCTTTACCTTCTTCAGGTAAAGAGCTTTTTCAGTCCAGGAACACAACGACTAACAGCATGCCACATCAGCCGTTTCAGACAGAAGTTGTAAAAATTCTGAATAAACAATGGTCCAGCCACTCTCTTGTCCTTTAAAACACAAAGATTGAGAACTGGGATCCTCTCAAAAGCTGTACATGTGTGTGCGCTCTTTGTTCTTAAAAGAAATGTCAGCGATATTGAGTCAGAAACTTTAACACCAGTTTTCTTACAGGGAAAATGCCTTCATTGGAATATAGCAATTTTAGGAAAGTTTGAATTCAAGTCTGAGTATCATGGCCCAGGCTTATCTAAGTTACCTGCCGAGGCTGGCATCCATAGGTTTGATCCCTGTTATTGCTGGAGTAACCGTTGCTTTTAGAGACAATACTTAAGATGCTGCAAGATGCAACAAAGGAACTTCCTCCTGTTTCCACCTTTATTAAATGTAAATGGTCACCAGCACAAGTTAGGCAGAGACTTGGTGGCTGCCTTTGCGAGACAAAAGCAGCAGTGGTTTCCCTAAATGTACTCATTAAAATATATTTTCCTTCTACTCTTGGCCCTGAAGGATCACCTCAGCTTATGAGAACTAAGCTTCTGTCTATCTGATTATTAAATCATTTCTAAAGCAGATGGGAAACTACAGTGGTTTAAACAGCTAGGCTGAGACTGCATGGCTAAAAATAGTATAGCAGGCTCCTTTTAATTAGTAAGATGATCAAATATGACAGAAGAGAGAGATGTAGATATATGGATTTGTGTGTACGTGTGTCTTAAAAATTAAGTTATTACCTCAATACCAGGTATTATTTATAACATATATGATACATGATGTCCGATTTTTATGATGCCATTTATCTTCACTTGGGAGAGAAGACAGGCTAACTCTGCTTTCATAATGTCAATCCTTGCTGTATTCAAAAGGAAAATTGTAATAAGATAAACCTGCCACCATGCGCAGTGCCATCATTTTTTAAATGAGGTGGATTAGTAAGTGCTCCGATGCAATAGACTGTCACATCTGCAACTCCCTGAGATCGGCCCCTCCCCAGGGCCCCTGTGGAGAGCATGGAAGAGCCAGTCAGGCTTTATACCTGTGATTCCATAGCACAGAAGCCCAGCACGAGGCCGAAGGGGTCAAGGACTGTGATGTCTATCCTACCACTGTGCTGCCATGTATTTTTGAGGACTCTTCAAAACCTGAACAGGAGAGAAAAGAAATCTGCTGCCCCTCTGCTCCAGCAGTGCTGGGCAATGCATGTTGTGTAGCAATCTGCCCCGTCATGCGGCCATGGCTCTTTGGTGTTCACCAGATGAGTGATGACCATGACATTTGGTCCTGGGACCGCACAGCTGCTGCCCAGGCTGTGGTGGGGGGCTGCCACGAGATACACACTGACGCCGCAGCTGCAGATTTCAGGCAGGTAAGCTGAGGAGGTTGAGGATGTCTGGCACATTGGGCGCTGGGTCAGACAGATGTCCCCTTGCTCCAAGGGGAACACAGACAGGGAGGCATGGCAAACCATGCCCTTCGCTATAGGAGGACCTGACCAGCAGTGGGCACAACCCCCTTCTTGGCCATTGCACAAAGGAATCAGCTGATACTTTGAAAGGACCTGGACGTAAAAGGTGAACCATCACCACAGTGAAAATTCTCCTGGCAAATCTTGCTGTCAGTGTCCTGCTTAATGTGGATCAGATAGCGCCTGGCTTCCAGAGAGATATGGTGCAAAAACTCGGTGCATTCATTAGCCAGGAGCTGCCTTTTCCTTGTCAAAAGTACCAAGCCAAGGAAGATGAGACAGTGGGTCTTGTAGGAATTGAAGAGTGGTATGAAAAAAATATCTGTAAACCCCTGTTCTTTCTTATTCCCCATTGATCCCCTTGAAGGTGGCAAGCCTCTGGCTGGCTAGCTGGGCCCCACAGTGTCTTTCCAAAGGATGTCAAACGGTCTGGGGTTAATCTCTGTCTCCTGGGTTGTGACTCTGAGATGAGCAGCAGCCCTGTGGGTAAGATGACTTCCACTTGCTCCAAGTCTGTGCTCCCAAAGCCAAGCTGTACAGCTTTCCACCCAGCGCAGGAGAGCAATTTGGAAGCACTGAAAGATTATTCTGGGGAGGGGTTTAACCCAAGCAAGAGACAAAAAGTCTGCAATATTGTTTGCAGTTTGCTGACAAAGCTTTACTCTTTCTTCTTCCGATGCGTTGTATTTTTTCCCTGTCTTTCTCAAACAAGAGATGGTGAGATCCAAGCACCTAGAACAGGCAAACTTAAGAGTCTGATTTTTTTTCATTCAAGTGAAGACTCACTGCCTAAGGAATCCAGCATGTCTGGCATGCTGGCTACAAATAGGCCTTCTCTAGTATGGAAAGCACCTCTGTAAGTACAGCATCATGAGCCAGGAAGAAGTCATGAACTTCTATGCTCCTGCTCTGGCCCTATGCCACCTACACTGTTAGTGGAACCAAGTTCCCCAAATTTGAGTACAGTCATGCAGAAGGAAACCATAATATCATTAGATATACGTTTTCCCTGTGTTGCCTATCACAGCTGAAAAGCTATAGCAAATTTAGGCAATAGTATCTGCTTTATTTGAAGAAACAATGAGCTAAAAATTATTCAGGGGAAGTTCTCAATAGGCCTGAAGTGCCAGAGTAGTATAGGAAACAATAACTGATGGATGCTGGGAGAGAATTTGCTCCATATTTTAAAAAATTTAAAACACATTTTAAATATTCTTATGATCTTACTAATAATCATGGTGATGCAGAAAGAACAAACACAGCCAGGCCACTTTATTCCCCACTGTAAGCGTCTTTGAGCTATTCCCTGACTAGTAATTTTCCTGAGGTTTTTGCTAAATGACATGTCTTCAGTCAAACTGTGTTCTTGAAACCTGTATTTAAATCTTGAAATTCAAATGCAGTTCACCTTCAAATTCATGTTTTTATCCAAAACCAAAGTTCTGGAGTTCTGCCCCAAGTTTTGCATTACGTTTCCACTTCCCGTAACTTTGGCAGGGTTTCCCGGCGAGTGTGAAGGCTGCGGGACAGGTCTGGCTGGGCAGCACCCACCATGCTGGCTCAGACCCCCGGCAGCTGCCCCAGCAGGCAGCATGACCCAGAGCACATAAGGCCCAAGCCTTCAAGGACCTCAATTCAATCGCTTCCCAAAACGCTGGGTCACATGCCACAGCCAAATCTGAAAATTTCCCCGGGGGCGTACTGCACCCTCCCAGTGCCAAACAGAGCAGCACAGTCTGGAGGTGGCCTAGGTCCACAGGCAGTTTACAGTACAGCCAGTCTGGGAGCCACTACTGCATCTCAGCGATGGCTCCTTAAGGCAAATAAACTGCCCTGGTTGTTTTAGATGTTCCTCTTACAGCCGTCACTGGAAATGTGACCTCGTATTACTCTGTTTGCAAAATAGGCTTGGGGCTCCCCGCTGAAGAGAGCCAAGCACTGGGGCTCGGTTCCAGCCAAACCTTAAGCATATGCTTAACTTCAGCACGCTTGTGCAGGGTCAGTTTGAATATGTGATCCTGTAATGAGCAATCACTAAAGCATAGTGGAGCTCTGGGAACGAGGGCTGCTGTACTCCTACACAGTTGAGGAACTGCAGTGCATTTTGGAGAACTAGAGCATGCAGAATTAACTTCATCTTAATTTAGTCCCCTGAGTATGCCATAAAGTTACCGCTTTGGTAATGCTGTCCTCTGAGGACATTATGACATGCCAACATAGTGACTGTTTTCTCATCTGATGGTAGGGACAAACTGCCATAATGCAAAGTATAAAAAATTCAGACCCTTCCTAGTTCTGGTAGCAATCTTGCCATCAGAGGACAATATTTTATATCTGTATTAAGAAAAATGAAAGAAAATGTTTACAGTATGCTAGTCAGTAAGACAAAAATGAACTAAAGTGCCAACCAATCTACTTTCTTTACAAGAACTTACATTTTAATTCTACCATCCCAAACTGAGCTTGTCAAGTTACCCTTCAAATCAAATGCACGAGAAAATTCCGTCCCTGGCTGTGTTACTATAGTCGCAGCCAGTCTAGTAAAGTGAGAGTTACTCTTCCATGTATTTGGCAAATCTGGGAGCAGAATTTACCACTTGGTGTAAATATTTCTGCATAGCTTGTTTAAAAAAAAAAAAATCTTGCCTATTCCTCTTTCTGGCAGACTCTTAGAAAGTAGTAAATATGCAGATGGGCATAGTGATATATTTTGTATCAACATATTTTAAATGTGTGCATATGCATTAGCTATATAAATACATTCCCCAGGAAGTCTGCCAGTGGATATACTACAAAGCTCTGCGTGTTACATTTGGGTATGCTTGTGCAGTAGCATGGCAGCATCAGAAAGAACCCCTCTAGGCTTATTTGCTCTACGACAGCACACACTTACCTGCGCAATTTCCCCCTTTCTATCTGTATGTACAAATGTTTTATATTTAGATGCTGTGTGTACGTATATAGTGTATATATAAATATATACATACATACACACACAAATGCAAGCATATGTACTGTATATACACATAGTCCAATGCCTTCATTTTAAAGCTGTTATAAAGCCATAACAAGATCTATGAACTTTGGATGAAATATTGTTCTGTACAGTAGCTTCTATGGGAATCGACCGCTTGATGACTCTCTGCTGTCCCGGTATCACCTTACAACAAATGATGGGCGATACATGGAGACCCTAGCAGTATGCCAAAACCATATGACATATCAAGTCAAAGTGTATTTGATACTGAGCAACACAAGAGTAGTTCCTCACTGACCCAGTTGTTGTATGTTCAGCTCTAGCCCTGTGCTCGCTCTGTCCCACCCCACGCACACAGCCTGTCCCACCCCGTGCTGCCCAGTGTCGCTGCTCCTCTACCCCACTTGCAGCATCTGCCTCTGGTCCTGCCCCCTCTCCCTGCTCTTCCCTTTCTCTAGAAAAGCTGCTGCACGCATAGATCCCTGAAAGCAACTGGGACAAGTAGATCTTGCCTAAGCTCTGGGGTCCTGCGCTGGGGGCTGGAGAGAAGCAGCCCCAGCTGGTGCCCGACTCCGGCCTGCGCTGCAGCATCCCTTCACAGCCGGACCAGCTTCCCCAACCTGGAAGGACTGGTTGGAGGCTGGTGAAGGACAAGACAGGAGAGGACATCTGTCCGCTGCCCTTGAGATCCCACCTTCTCCTTATCTAACGGGTTTAACAGTGTTGTGTTTCTTAGTGGTACTGCGCTCCTTTTCCAGTATCAGTATCGTGAACGAGTCCAACGGTATCGCCCATCACTATCTATATAAGCACTGACAGACGGGGGCAACAGGGGAAGCGGCTGCAGTGCTGTGGGTGGATATGTATGTGTATATACATATGGTATCATTAACCATGCACTATATAACCATAGGGATACCGTTGCAATGGCGCTATGAGAACCATGCTCTTCTACTTCATTGCGCAAGGAAAAGCCACAACAAATACTGTAGTGGGAACACAGCAAAAAGACAACCTTGCATTTCATTCTAGACAAAAATCAATTTGCTTTTGCAGTGATGATAAGCTAGAATGAGCATTATGGAATTCTGCTTCCCCCACCCCTCCTTCTTTAGAGCTACTATTTAGAGATGAGCTACAGTATTAAAAGAGAAGCTGCAAAGATGCTAGCTGCAAAAATAAAGGATGAAATAAAAAGTCAAGCATCCACATTCCCCCCAACTAAAAATGAAGTTCTGAGGAAAGGGAGGAGGCAAAAGAAAAGGAACTTACCATGCTGCGAGTGAACTTTTCTAGAGAAGTTCTACGACCTTGCTCATTCTCTGGCTTAATAGGGAAAAAAGTGGGGAGAAAAAAATACAGAAAAAAACCCTTCAGCTTAAATGCAGTTTTTCAAAACAGCAGCAAAATATAAGGAAGAAGCAAGGGGAAAAAGTTGTAAAAAAATGTAAAAAGCAGAAATCAATGTTTGCAACAGCAAACATAAGAAAGAAAACCCCTTAAAGAATGAGAGACATCACTACTTTTACTCTCGGAGAATATCACCTTTTCTCCTGTGAGTTTTTTGAACGGTTCAAACAGGTCTGTGCATTGCTGTGTCTCACAGCTATTGGTATTGATTTCTTGTTCATTGAATTTTCCTTCTGTGGCTGTTTGAACTGGGACCTCTGATTCTGGTTAACATCTGCCAAACAGCTGATTGGAGGCTCCCATCTACTTGCTTAGAAAGATGAAAAAAGCCACAGTAACTTTTACAATATTAAAAAGCAATGTGTGAGTGAATACAGTGCTGGAAAAAAACCCACCATTGAACTCATTGCCAGGGAACCCACACTCTTCTATCCAGAGGGTAGAAGCACATTTCCAGCAAGTTTGGCTCCATCAAAACAGAAGACAGCATATGTTATGTCTGTGCAAGGCCATGGAAAGATACAGGCATATTTGGGGCACTGATATTTTTGTATCTGGAGTACAGGACTATTCATACACAAGAAGACATTCAACTTCACTGTGAGAAGACAAGCGTGTGCATCATGGCTTTATTAACGTATCCCTGAGAAGATTGCTTGCTGCAGTGCTTCATTCATTTGGCACAAGGGAGATGTAATTGCCACTAACAAGGAAGAACTAAATAATTTATTGGCATGTTTGCTGAAATATCTAGGAGAAAAAATTGTTATGGAGAAGAAACTCAGTAATATGAAGGAAAGCTTATTGCAATCAGAAAGCTGTGGGCACTGCTGATTTCCAGGAGAGAAACTTATTTTAATGTGGTGAGCCAGCGAAATGGAGGTGATAAGATGGAAGTAAAACTGCAGTGAAGGGGATAAGGAGCTACATATAAGGGAGAGCCACAGTAATGATGGTGCATGACACCGCACTGGAAATAAGCATTGCACTGGATGTGCTCATCAGAGGCGCCTACCTGCCGTATCATCTGCCACAGATTCAGCTGCACTAACAACCTCCAGGACAAAGCACCCGTGCAAAAAACAGATAAAGAAGATGTAAGGAAGCCAAAAGCATATCAGAAAAATTGGATGAGAATGTGTGTAGGTGAGTCTAGGCAAAGCCTTTTGATTCTTCTGCATGTTCATCACAGCTGCCACAGCTCTCTGATGTTTACAAGGTTACTCTGAAGCATCCCAGGCAGAGGTGGGGCTGATTCTCCCTGCACATTGCCAGAGATGAGACCAGAACATAAGGCCCTTTTAAGGCAAGCAATATTCTTTGTCCAGAAGAAAGACTCAAGCAACCTCCCCACTTAAAACCATTTGAGGAAGCCACACCATCAACTCTGATCTCCCAAAAATGGTATCAAAAGTGAAAGCTAGAGGCATATCATTTTAGCCAACACTGAGGATGGAGCCAAGGCCTCGGAGCATGTACCAAGCAACGAAGCAGGCTTCCTGGCAGGCAGGGAGGCAGTAACGTCCCAGTCCAACGTTCTCCAAAGAAGTATTTAATATGCACTAACCCATGGGTTAGTTGCCTCTCCCTGCATGTGAGAGGAGAGGAAAGGGAAAAGAAATGTCAGCCTCACTCTTCTGCTGAGCACAACAGCAGTGCAAGTGCTCAAAGCGTCACAGATCCCCTCCTTGAAGGAGCCTCAGAGGTGTCCCTGCACCCCAAGGCAGCAGAGGTGACAGAGAGAGGCTGCAGTCCTGCTGCCTCGGCTGAACGCGTCACGACGAGCGGGACTGAGGGCAGCAGTGCACAGCCGTGTACAGGGGCCCCGCGCTGGTCTCCTGCAGGGGCAGCAAGACGCATAGGCAGACAAATTAAAGGCACAATTTCACCCAGGAGAAGAAGTACCTAGATAAAAGACAGAGTGTTCTGCAAGGCTCCCCAGGGGAGCGAGGCACTTGGGAGTCTGCAGCATCACATTGCTGTGGGCTGGAAAATCAGCGTCTGGCCCAACTGCATTTTAAAGTGGAGCTCTGGCGTGCACTGCGGGCAAAGGAGAATGAGCTGCTGAAAACCGGCCACACTATGCCCCTGCACTTGTCAAAATTCAGACTCCGTTTTTGCTACCAGCAAGGTGATTCCGCTTCCCACTCAGCAGGAAAGCAGGGCGGTGGTCTCCAAAGATAATGAGCACCTTGTTGAGGTGCTGAGAGCTCATCTAACAGAGGAGGCTGCACACAAGGCTGTTTCCCTACCATGGCTGAAGACGTCCATGGGGAACCAGGCACGGAGAGCACCGATGGTGTCCCACACAAGCGCCTTGCAAGCACAGGCTGCAGCAATCCTGCGCATTTGGCATGGGGACGGCAGGCTGGGACCAGCTGGATGCGTGGAAAGCTCATCCCCATAGCATCCAGCTCTGAGTCAAAGCATGACATTTTCTAGTGAAATAAAAAGCAGCTGAGGCAGGCTGGCTGCAAAGTGATGAGCTGGCTTGAGCAGTTTTAAGGGCAGTGGGTGTGGGTGCTGGCTGTATGGCTCTCTGGCTCTTCCTGCCTGCTTGCCTGCAGACCGGGTGGCTGGCAGCCTGCTGCGAAGGTAATCGCCTGCCTGCATCCCTCCAGCGTGGCACCGAGGTGTGGAGGCTGCCTCGCACAGCAGAGGAAGGAAATTTAAAAATAACAAAGTAAAAAAAAAAAAAAAAAAAAAAAAAAGAAAGGAGACTGAGTCAGACCTTTCTAAGTCCTGTGAACAGATCTGGGGTCCTGTGCAGGGAGTGTCTGACAAGGCTGTGGACCCAAGAGCAATGCCTGTTGCAGCACCACAGCAGCGTTTGCACAAACACACGCTGCGAGTGCAAAGGGCAAAGGCAGAGAAATACATGTGCATGCCAGGTCAAGCAGTCCTCTTAGGTGCAAAAAAGATCATCTTTGCCAGTAAACACACCAACAGACTCTACCAGCTAATGGCAAAGGACATGTGCATTTGGATAAAATATGAAACAACCGTGCCCATGAGATGAAAACCTCTCAGCCCAGGTAGGTGCACAAAAATAGATCTCACCACTTAGGAGCCGTTCACTAATTATTGACTGTCTTCTCCAAATCTTCCTTTTCTTCATGATTAATCATTTACCCAGCCATGCCAATTTTAAGTTCTTTTGTGTAGATTTTGCTGGCACAGAGCAGTGTAAGTAGAAAAAAACTTAAGAAAACTAGCTGACACTGATTATTAAAAGTAATTATGAGAAAATTGCACAGCATCTTTACAACATTCAAGCCAAGTCCTGCCACTGAATCAAACTGGTCATGTGTCCCCTGATGGGACTGATGGGGACAGAATCTGCAGTAGGAAACTTCCTGGACAATCTAGAGCAGCTGGGACAGGGGGTCTGGATAAAAGCAGTGCTTCAAAAAGTGTGTGCTGAAAATGGAGCCTGTCCCTCATGGCATGAAGCACCCAGCCATTGCCTTGCTGACACTTGTGACGGAACTGAAAAGGGGTAGGGAAATACATCCAAAAGCTTGGTCTTCTGAACTGCAGGTCTACAAAAAACCTCTCCCTTCCTTCCATCTCTCTGCCCCAGGATTCATTTTGTTGGCTACTGAAACCTTTTTTTGGTATGAGACTTTGGCGCTTGGGGTGGGGTTTCTTTGAACTTTAGCTTGGTGAAAACCATGTATTCCAGAAGGAATGGCATCAGACGAAAACAAAGGATAATCACTTCCCTGACCCTGGCTCAGGAAAAGGCCAGGATCAGGTCCCAGGCTTCTCAAGCAGTCATTTACACACGTCCAAAGTGAGAAAGCAAAGGGCATGTACAGTGCTACCAAACGGCTAGAACAGTATTTTCCATCTGTTTTGTGTCCATTTGCACAGGACTGCAGAGAACTCGCCCTTCTCTGAACCAGCTGGAGACGAAAACAGTGCTCTAAACCAAGCACATACCTACCTGCTCTTCCCCCGGTGTGACAGGGCTCACTCCTGTGGCCTTGCAGCCCATCTGCACTGCAGCTGCGGCTGCCTTTCTGGGATGCTCCCCTGCCTGCAGGCAGGGCTGGACGGCAGCGAGCCACCCCGTGCCAGGCTGCTGTGAACACTGGAGCTGTGACAGCTCAGCTGCTGCTTCAGCTGGCAGTCAGGTGCCAGCTAACACAGAGATGCCCACCAATGTCATCGTTTCACCTTTCCAGGGAGTAATGGCAAGTGCCTCGAGGTCTCTTCTGTTCCTTTCTCTCCCTTCTTCTCAAAAATAACTAGCAGAGCATGTGTCTGGCTGCTCCTTCACCATTAACAAAGCTCCTGTGCACCCCCACCCCCTTCCATGGTACACTAACCTATGCTGCTCTTTCCCCAGGGAATAAACCCCTGCTCTGCAGCCAAGTCACCCAGCCCAAACATATCAGGGCACTCGTTCTGACATGAGGCTCGCTGCCCTCTGAGGACATCCAGCCACCATTTTGGCTACCATGGGGGAAGGGCTGGGTGGCAATGCAGCAGTGATTACCTACTATGAAGTAGCCTGCAGTAACATGCATATCAGCAGAAATAGGAGCAGGTCGACGCTTGACTCTGCGCAGCACGAGTGGGGCGTGTTGCGTAGATACACAAATAAAATGCGATGAGTCGGTTGGAGATCTCAGCACCATCCAGCCCTTCACCACTGAGCTGGCCGCTTTCAGCAGCCCCATGATTTCTACCTGCTGCAGGGGGAAGGCCAGGCATAGAGGTACAGGGCTCAAATCAGGCCGGGTGTGCAGCCGTTCTTCCTGAGGATGGGGCTCTGCCCTCGTCCCTCCTCTTCTCCAGGCTGGCAGGGGAGGAGGACTTCTATGTGAGGCAGGGAGCTACACCCAGCTTTCCCCCTCTGCAGCTCACTGCTTCCAATCACACCCTTGCTGGAGGCCAACCTCATGTTCCCCGCTGAGCGCCATGAATCTGCAGGACCGAGGCCAATAATACTGTGGTTATTTGTAATAATGACACTGGGAAGAACGGAGAAAAAAAAATCTAAAATGGATTAACAAAGTATGTATGCCTGGTCTGTACGCAGCCTACGTCCACTGTCTTGCATCAGTTAGTGGTGTGAACAATATGTTCCTTTTATCCTCCCTGGTCCCCCTCATAATTCTGTCATTGTATCTCAGTCCCAACCCATAATTTCTCCTCCCTCCATTACTGCATTCCCAGAGCAGTGAGGGGAAGCTCCCACATCTGTGGTTATTGTACGGTGTGGAAGAAAAGTAACTCTTCCAATTTACAGTATCTTACAAATCTCAAAAATGCCAAGCATGTTTTGAGGCACATAAGCAAACCTTGCCACCTCCCCACTGAGCAGGTTGCTATTATTATTCCCATTCAACAGAGAAGAGGATATGAGGCAAGCAAAGTTGAACCTTCTTTTCCCCAATGTTACACAAGAAAGTAAGTGGAGAAACCGAGGGAAGCACATGGATTTTGCGGCTCCCAGTCCTGTGCTCTAGCCACAGTCAACCCTTCCCTTTTTCCTGCCCTCTCAGCTTGCTACAACCCAGTGCTGGAGGGCAAATGATCACAAATTACATAAACTTATCCACAAAACATTCACAAGTGAATCTCAAGCCATAGAGAAGATAATTTTCTTTGTGCAAGCAACTCTTTAGCCCAAGTCCATTATGCTATGCTTCTGGAAGAACTTATTTTCAGTAATAAAAGTAAGGCTATGTCATATCTGTGTAGTATACAGGCAACGTTAGGATAATGTCTTTGGGGCAAGACATACTCATGCCCCAGAGAAATGTACTCATCAAGTCTTCAACAACTGCAGTGAACTTCTACTCACATCAGTGAATCCAGGACTTGGTATGCAGGCTCTAAACCAAATCCTCCATCCACGCAGGCTCTGATATGTCACTGGGTTTCTCTTTTCCTTCCCTCTGCTTTCCAGCTATTTAGAGGAATTTTAAAGGGATGCCTCTCAAAGCTGCACCAAAGGTACTGAAGACCTTACCGTGTACCTCAGCATACAGAAACTTGCTGTTCTTTCTGTCAGCATCTCTATACCTACACTGTTTCAGAAATGTTCACTTGCCCAACACAATGCAATGTGATTGCAAAGAGCTTTACAGATTCTGGAGCAACAGAAACTCCCCTCCCGCATCATGAGAAGCTGGTGAACGACGGATCTGCACAGATCTACTCCTGCCTTTTTTGTGCCTTGCTATGTTTACTCATGCACCCACAGCTCTTTCTAAAAGAAACTTTCACGGCTGTGTTAACATGACACCAAAACTTGCTCCTCCGGCAGTTTGCAGGGGGATGAGGATGTCATGCTGACACATCCAAGGCTTGATCTGACAGCAAACAAGGATTGCAAAAAAAAAAAAAGAAAAAACCCACCTCTGGTTTCAATGGGCTTAGCTGGGAGGGGAAAACTCTCCTGCTTTCAAGCACATGCACCCTTATGTGTTCAATGGAGACATGGGGGCAGAGAGAACAATAAGGTGATGGGGGTAGGAAGATGGCAAAGGTTTTTATGCTTTATATCATTGGAAGACTTTGCCTTGCACCTCCTTCTTTCCCCACAGCCTCTGAACTCTAGGTCAGGTCTAACCCTTCCAAATGTAAACAGCACTGGTTTATGCTGTCTCAAACCAGACATTTTGAAACATAAGGCCAACTGCTGCCCTCCATTACCTTCCCCTAATCCACCTGCCAGTAGTCCCAGGCACAGCAGACAGAGGGGTTTGTCTCCTTTTGTCACCATATGCATGCTTTTAGGACACACAATGACAATCAGGACAAAAATACCACTGGGATTTCATTGTATTGTGCCGATGCAATGTAATTTGGCAGCACACAGAGAATGCAGCAGAAAAACAGCAGGGAAGATGGTGATGGGAAACCACATGCTCAGGCTGCAGGAGTCAGTTTATGTACAGTCCTGGAAGCCACATGTAAGTGCGATGTGTACACACATGCACATACACACAGACGGACACACAGACTTATGGGAGTAAATCAGGAGGTGCAGGAAGCACTTGATCACAGCCACAAATGCAGTGAGCAGCAGCTTACCTCCCAGCCCCCTCAGAAAGAAGGGACACTTGGACAGGAGCTGCCATAACTCTACGTAACCACTGCTTTGCTACCCTGAACTGGGGGTTCCTGGCAGAAACATGGTGCTGGCAGAGCACATGCAGACACCAAAAAGGCTAAGAAGAGCTCAAACCCATTTCTCCTGTGAGACAATGTGGCTGGTATTCTTGATTACTGCATGGGTTGCAATTATTTCTCGTCCTCAAGGAAAAGGAAACATCTCTGGGGAGCCAAAAGCAAGGGAAAAGGAGAAAAGGAGCATGGGGATCACTGCAGGGGTGTCTATAGGTAAGGCATCCAAAGGGAAGATCACATGGTGAGGCAAGGGAGGTGAAAACCAGAATGTGTGAAATCTGTACCAGTAATTAATAGACGATGGGTTCTGCTCCTCATACCAGACACCATCTTTGTCATGAGGAAGAGGAGGTACAAGTTTAATTGCCTGCGCTGAGTTTGGGAGACAGCTGTGCAAGACAAACACTTTTCTGTATTATTTTTACCTTGGGTCACCATGTTTTCCCCAAAACTCATGCTGAGGCTGTGCATACGGATGCTGTACCCTGTGCCCCCAGCAAAAAAAAAAAACAAAAGTGCTCATTCCTTTCTTAAATAAAGGAAAAAACCCCCAGAAACAATATTTTCATTTTCACACTAGCAGCAAGCAGCAGGCGAGAATCAAGAGGTGCTAAGAGATGCAAGCACGTCCTTTCCAACAGATACCTTCTTCTTCGCCAGCAGTAAGTCCTGGTAAGCATTCGAACGGAGGAAGCGCGCATAGCTGTCACTCTTCATCAGCTTGTAAATGTGCTCCTGTGGGACAGGAGGAAATGAGAGACAGAGAATTGTTATCAAACCTCATTTAGACATCACAGGGATTTAAAACACAGCGAATTAGAACGAAGAGAGAGTGATCAAAGTTCTAATTAAGTCTGCTATTATTGATTATCTGTGTTGTGGTAGTGCACAGCAGGTCCATCCTGGGGCAGGACCCTGCTGTGCCTGGGGCTGTATGAACACAAAACAAAGAGATGGCCCTCACCCGAAAGGCTGGCACACATTATTAATTAATAACAGTGATATTCTGCAAAGACTGCAACTCTCAGAAGTCCCCAGATTATAAGCAGGTGTCTAGTCAGGCTGAAACTACTGGGATGTCTCAAGAAGGAAGAAATAAACACCAGAAATTGTCCCATAGATTAGGTTTCATTTTACTACTCATAGATACTTGAACTATCACCCAGCACTCCCCTCCTGTTCACAGAGGGGAACTAATACTTGGATGCATTTCATCTCCACTTAAGACACATAATTAAAGCAAGCCAACCTGTTAACATCCTGAAAAAGCCTGTATCTCTGGTGCCTATGCAAGGAAGTTATACGACTAGCTCAGATGTGGATGGCTCCATCATATGTATAAAGTTATGTCAGATGAGTCCCTCCCATAGGGTCTTTTTTCTCCTAGCAAGTCAAAGTACTGTTACCAGTTTGCTCTGAGAACACTCACTACATGCACCTTCAAACTTACAAAGCAGTGGTTTATTGAAGCAGAACTTAATGCCTATCCTTTTCCAATTTCCTTGCTTAGTTTTACTTTCCTGCTGAGAAACCCTTAACACAGTCAGCTCTTCTTCTCCTAATTATCCCTGGATTTGTAATAGATATTATCCTAAATGCCAAGAAAATCAAATCAAAATACTTTGACCAAATAAAGACTGAGAACATACTAAAGGGACTCAAGAGAAAAACAGGCACCCTGGACACTTCTCTTAAGACTTTGCCCAAGGAAGCACTTTTATAGAGTTAATGAGCAATTTTATCTATACTGATTTATACAACGTGAAATATTCTCTCCTGCCCTAAAGCCACTGTACATGAAACTTTATGAGAGCCAAACCAGATTGAAGTCGCATAGCTTATTTCACAGTGTTAACAAGCCAAGCAGAATTCTCTTATCTTCACCATCATGGGTAATTAGCAATGACCTGCCTATACACAGAAGAACCGCTTAATTCAGCTTTCTTACACTATTCAGTGTAGTCCTAAGAGGGGCATAACTGCCACTGGTTTTCCTATGACACAGCATAAACGTATCCTTTGAGCTACAACCTGGTGTGGAACAATTTTTACTGGTTAATTTCCATACTTGCTTTTAGACCTGACAGATCCTCATTTATGTGGCACTATCTATCTGAAGGATAGCACAAGATTTTGCAATAGAAATGCTCATATAAAGCCATTTAGCAACTGTCACCCTTCCTTGCTGCAGAAAACCACAAGGGAGGGTACAGCTTCATACTTCTCACCTACAGCACTGCCACGAGATTTCACATCCAGCTGTGGGACATTTGTTCTATTTATTCATGACAGAATGAGCCAAGTACTTGCCAAGGCAAGAAGAGGGAAAATAATGCACGTCATGGATATGGTCGTCAAAAGGTTTCTATTTCTCTGGTGTGAACAAGGATTTTCAACATCAGCTGTCTCTCAAATACTTCAACTAGCAGAAACTCAGGATTCAGTTGATTTAAACCCAACCATATTGCAACCAGTTCACCTGTAATGAGTTCACCTCCTAATGAGTTCTTCATAACTACCTGGGAAAAAAACCCCACTTAACTATATACCTAAAAATCTTTTTCCTTCCTTTTCCAGGACCACGAGGAGACTGATGAGTAAGTGGGGCAGCCACCTTGTAGCCCATCAACAGTAAAGGGTCTGAGGGGTTTCCAGAACCTCCCTCCTCTTAGTGGTCCTCCCCTGCAGCACCCAGTACATGCAGGGTGCTGAGGCAGGCAGGAAGGAAGGTGCTGTGGGGCTGAGGTAAGGTGGTGGGTGATGGGTATTTTGATTAACTTTTTGATAGACATGTGATTAACTTTTTTTTTACTGTCTTTGGACTCCAAATGGTTTCTTTACCGGTGGCCAGACAACTGAGTCTGCTCTGACAAACAGTAACAACATTTTAGGAAAATAGCATTCAGTGTTCATTGCTGTGCAGACAGATCACACGAGCTGTTTGCAGGCAGACGAGAACACACCAGGCTGACCATACAACCCACCGACATGCCACTGACAACTATCATTCTTGCTCATGTCAAGATGACTTCATGTATCTGACCTTAAAACAGTATAAACTCAATATCTGGCTGTGGGAAGGGGGAAGAATTACTTCGATCCTGAGATGAAATAAACCACAAGCCAACTTCTGAGCTGAAGCCCTTCCCTGAAAAACAGGACTATTGCACACCCACAGCTCAACTGCCACTGCAGTCAGCTAATTGGTATGAAGCATTTTCCCTGCTTTTCACATCTTGGAATCACTGAGCAGCAACACCGCTACCTTTCAGCTGTTCACCAAAGATATAATCAAACAGGGAATAACTATTCCTAGGCTTTGAATGCTAATGAAGAAAGCAAGCTGGTCATAGGGAAGGGAGGGACATGCATAGCTTCAGAAGCAAACTTTACTGCTTAATTGCAAGAATTCAAAGGACTTGCTTTGAAGAAGCTCTGGACTGGAGGCACGAATGCTACATCGATGATTTATTTTACAGCACTGCATTTCTGAAGCACCTACTGGAAGTCTGAGCCAGTTGCTCAGGTCAGCAAAGACTACCTTCCAATTTGCAACAGTACAGGACAGCTTACATTGCTGCAGCCAAAATCCCCGCTGAGACTACACCATGAAGGTTCCTGCTAAAATTGTGGCTGCAGTGTGTTTTCAGCCCAGTAACACAACAAATCTAGCTGCAGGACAGGAAACGCCAGTGGCTAAGACTTTTTTCTTCAACTTTAGCCTACACTGTTCTTTGCCACCAAGCCATTTTCTGATATACTTTCTAGAATCTGTGAATTTCGAGGGAGAATTTACAGCTAGCATTTAGCAACTCCTCATTTCATAAATACATTGAAAGCTACTGGAGGTCTAGCAACGGAGCATATTCTTCTGCGGAAGCCTGAGCAACAGGCGTATGAACAGAGGCATGTGCACAGATTTAGCTGCTCTGTGCAACCTGCACGATTTAGCTTGTGCCTTTCTATCATGGATTTTTAACTGACTTTGGATCATTGCAAACCACTGGTCTCTCACTTCTTATGTTACTGAGCAGCTGCTTTTGTTCCTCCTCTTTATCACATGGTGGAGAGGGAGCACAACCTCACCAAAGACTGAAAGCTCTAACTGCAGCCAGCATCTCTAGTGATGCACTTTATACACATGCATGCTCCCTGACATACCTGACACTGTTGGCAAGAAATTTGAGCCTTCCCATCCTTATGCTGACAGAACTCTGAATTTCGTAACGTTGTTTATTATAGGGTAACGAGCACATTATTACTGGCTCCCTGGATACACAAAGCAATTGCACTACTTGTGTAATTTTTAACAACACAGCTGCAGCTCTGGACATTACAGTCTCTTGCACTGTGAGCAGTCTGGCCAGAATTATCATTGTGACATTTCTTTGTAAGTGTCATGGGAAGTTCCTGTGCCACATCTGCACAACAGCAGGAGAAACATTTCATCTAGGCAGCGTAGCATCTCCCAGCCATTGCTGGGTACCGCTTCCCAGGTAGGGCTCAGACTTCCAGCTCCCTGCTCTATCCTTAAGACAGCAATCCTTTAGGGAGTCACACTGCAAAACCAAAAAATTAAAACAATTGTCTAACAAAATTGCCCGAGTAATCTATTAAACCCTTAAACAAGGTAGCACCCTGCTTCTAAAGCCAGATAGAAAGCAGAAAAAAAAAAGTCTTTCAAGATTTGGCCAGCAGTTGACTGGCATCACACATCCCACTCTTCTCCCCTGCAGACTTGCCAGCTACCTCTGAGCACCAAGCCGCCATCTCAGGCCACTGCGGCGGCAGCTGCGAGCTGGAGACAGGGACTGGCTTGACATGTGCGAGCAAGCCCTGGCGAGCTGGCTTTTTGAGCTGACCAGTCACTTAGTCCCTCACACAGCATGCTGTTGATGAGAGCTGGCTGTACTGATGCTCCCCTGCGAGGATGGATGCACATTTGGAAATGTCAGTAACATGGAGGGTGACACAATAACCTGCTTTTGTAATTACAGTGGATTTCATCTCCAGGAAGCAAATGATTCCCTTACAAGACTCCTGCAAGCAGAGTGGGTTTGCTGTCGAACGTCTCCAGAACTGTTGTTCCCCAGATCCTGAACCAAGGCAACAGAGGCAATGGGGTCTGCGTGCATCTCTTCTTGAGAAAAAGGCAGACCCCCTTTTGTGTTTCGTGCACCTGAATCACATCTACTTCACGGTGGGAAGAACTATGCAGCAGTCCTGAGGGCTATCCAGCTCCACTGAGCACCTTCTCTGTACCTAGGCTTCTATCATGAGAATTAAACTTCAGACAGCGTAAGCATTCCACTTGCCATCGCCATTACATGATATAAAGGAGAACAAACAGTAAATTTTAAAGGGGGAAATGTTGTCAATTCTGTGAGTTAGAAAACAAAGGAACCAGCCAGGTAACTCACAAAAAAATTCTTTTCTACAGTTGCATGAAACCAAGAGGAAATCCCACCCATGACAGTTGACAGCTTAAGTGCAGGGAAATAAACCCTGATAAGGTTCAGCATCTCTCAGCTGTTTTCCTTCCACAAGCTCTATCTTTGGAAAGAGATGAAGGACAAGCTCTGTAAATTTTCTTGACAAGAGGGGAAAGGGGGAGAAAAGAAAAAAGAAAGTTTGCAATCCAGACGGGAACGTGGGAGGTGGTTGAGATAGCAGAGATTGTCTTAAAGCTGCACCTGCTTCTAATCAATGTGCTGCAATGTAATCTCAGGTCTCTCGCAGTCAGAGCGCAGTGACCCTGAGGAGGGCATGGGTGGCAGCCAAGCAGGACCTTGGGAACACCCGAGAAGCATGTAGGAAAAAAACGGAATGATAAAAAAATAATAACAACACTTGACTCACACAAAGCACCTGGCAGACCTTGGGAATTGTGTTCTCTGTTAAGAACACTTCTTTTTAGCAGAAAATCTTGGTTCTTTCCTCTGAATTGCGTATATGAGATGAGAGGAGTGTTGGTGGTTAAACATCCATTTCTAATCCCACTTGTATCTTATCCACTGTAACATTTTGTGACAGGCTTGATTGAGACTTTTTGGGGGTTGTGAAGGCCAAGCACAATGTTCTCATGACCTCTGAACACCAGTGAGATTCCAGAAAGCCCTGAAATTTTAACTTGCTGATAGAAAGTTTTCCGTGCTTGTGCCTAAACACAGCTGTAAGCTTTAGATGACGAGGGGGAATAGGGGTAAATTGCAAACTCTTTGCTCATTTCAAGGACACGTTTCCCATTTAGCACATTTTTAGCCCTTTCCAGGGAGCTTACACTAAGGCTAGACAGCTGTTGAGATTCACTTGAGCCCCAAGGGCCCACTTTGCCCTTCATAAACTGGTCAGAAGCCTCCTTGCTGTAGCTATCCCACTAACATCTTTTGGATTGTTCTAGAGCATCCCTTCACCCTGTCACCAACACCTGGTATTAAACTAGCGATTGCTGGTTTGGAGACCCTTTTGTATTGTAAGCATGTGAACACCAGCAGCCACCCCTCTGGCCAACTGCAAGGGAGATTTGCAGAATGTCAGACAAATCCATTAGAGGAAAGGCCCACAAGCAACGTAAAGCAGTAGATTAAACAACTAAATAAATAACAGCAAACCGCAATGAATGTTAATGTTTGTTCTACCTGTATGCTGGGCACCGGGGAGGAATTTACTGCACATTCGCATATGAGAGAGCAGCGCCTCAGTGAAAGCCTTGTGGCCTTCGCTGGACAGATGATAATGGATGCCAGCTGAGGACCTGCCTGGGGTTCGCTTTCGGAAGAGCTGTCTCTATAGCACAAAGAGGACGTGGGAAGGAGAAAGCAGGGAGATGCTTTTTGGAGCACATGGCGCGCGACTGCTGCACCTTCCAACAAGACTTGGCAGCAGCCTAATGCCTTTCTGTCGGCACTGCTACTCTGCATGGACGTCTGTGGCAGAGGAAATGAGGTTAACCCCTGTGCCAGCACGCACACATACTGCAGTCAGCAAAACATGATATCCAGGGCCTGTTAAGAGACATATCCTATTCAATTTGTTGTACTCTTCCCAGCCCATCCTCAGGAATCCTGCCTGACTGGCAGGACCCCCTACCACAACCCCACTGGGATCTTCCAAAAAGCAAAAGAAAGGAAAGGAGACCTACTCCTCTTTAGCAGTTACTTGTGCCACTTCTGAACACAACAGTTTTTAGGAGCAATTATGATCAATTACCATTCAGTCTAACTGATGGTGCTGAAATGAACTTTAGAAAGCAGGAAAAAATGCTGCATCAGCTCTGGAAGCTGAAGTAGTTGGTAGCATGCACAGCTGAGATGATGCAAGCAGCAAAGAAGCCGCACAGGAAAAGACCTTCACACTTGCCCTGACTGATCCTAATGGGAAAACACCAGTGGGGGGAGGAGGCAGGGAAACACGGGGGGTTTATTCCGGTTCCCCTTAATGTCTCCAAATCCCCACTAAGAACACCTCTGGATCTGCTTATTCTGGTCCCTGCGTTCAGGATTTTACTTTTCCCAACACTGCTGTACTGCAGGGCTGGAGCTGTCTGCATGAATTAACCAGGGAGAGCCCCTTCCTGAAGCCTCAGACGTACCTGGCAGTGCTCTGGGAGTGCTAGGCTCTCCTTGATTTATAGTTTAGAAAAGAAATGTTTCAGGTTGGTAAATGGTACATAAGGGTCTTGGCCTGAGTGTGAATTGCTCTGGAAAATCTGAGCAATATAATTTTGGCCACTCTCAAGTTATTTAAGTGACACAACAATTTACACCCACAGTTTTAGCTGGCGCATTTTCTTCACATTCAACCAAGCTGGTTTTGCTACTAAGGAAAAAAAAAAAGAAAAAGATGAATAATTATACTGTAATATAGACTAACCTTCCTGCTAAATAAAAAGCATAAAACCTCCTTTCAGGCCACAAATGAAATTACACTGGGCTGAAGGCACAGGAACGTAAGAAAGAGCTTTAGCAGGAGGGATAACTGTAAGCAATGAGAGCTCATTTTGAGTAATACACAGAAATCCTTTGTTTAGCCCTGTAGATACATAGTTGGAAACACAATGTAAATCTTTTGTGGGAAAGTGCATTGATAAAAGCAACACATAAATTTAGCTTTGGCTCCCCTGTAAATTGATGAGACAACTGGTTTGCTTCATACCTTCAAACATACAAATGGGAAGGCAGAGCTGCTGGGGGGTACGTGGCAGACACAGTGCGGAGGACTACAGAGGCAAAGGGCTGTTGAGCACTGCACAGTTAAGGGGTCAGCCTGGTACTGCAGGAGGATTTAGTCCTAAATATAGCAAGGGCTATCCTGGGAGACAAGAGTGGGCTGCTGGGAGCCTAACGCCATATGAGCAGCTTTAGGTTTTGAAAACAATGATCGTGGCTAAGAGGCTGATTCTCTCAATATGGGCCAAATCCTGGCTACTGGCAAAAAGCCCAAGTGAATAGGTTTTGCCTGGGAGGAGGGGACAACCTTGCGCAGCATTTGGGAGACTGGCATCTCTTTTCAAAAACTACAATATCTAGGAGTTGCAGCAATGAAGATGGGGGTTTTCACTCCTATAAACGCTGTGGTATAGCTATGAGATATAACTGCGTAACTTTTTGGCCAACACCCTGACACTTGCAGGGCGTTCTGCAGCTTTCTCTTTCTGTTTTCTCTGGAGAAACTCCTGCCAAAAAAGCTGAGTTGTGCCATGGAGAGGAACATGCGGAATCCCTCATGCAGCAGAAAGGAAATTCTGTTGCACTGGGGCAGTCTGTGTCCCATAGGAGATGGTGACAGAGCAGGATGTAGCCCTACAGAAACAAGCAGCATACAGCTTCTGAGTAAAGGTGGCTATGCTGAGATAGGGACCACCAGCCCTGCTTAGATGCCTACCTGGAGAATACATGCTGGATACATAAGCAGCCTTCCATGCCTCATCAACATTTTGGTTGCAAGATATCTACTGCTATATCACCTTGGACTGCCTTTAAGTGATTGAGCTCAAGCTCTTGAGTCCATGCTACAAATACATATTGAAATCTTATACCTATTTGGCAATGAACCCCATCCCGATGGCACACAACATTCATACTTGCTGTGGGCTGAGCAGGGGAGATGTGAAATGCAGGTGAATCTCCCCAGGGATTTTATTTTTTTTTAATTAGAAGGGTGAACACTTTAAGAGATAAAAAGTCCTTAGAAAAATTAAAGACCACGGTGTTCTTGCAGCATGTGGGTTTGGCAGGTGTGCAACCGAGTCATCCGCAAGAACATTCACCCATCATCCGTGAGAAGTTGACTCCTGGAGTCCTGGCTTCTCAGGTAGAAAGGGATGCATTGCAAGCACTTTCACTCCCTGCCTGGGAGAAACAGAACAGCATCAGCTGCTGATTAGTTCAGGTAAAAGAATGTAAATCTAAAACTCTATTTTATTTATGAAAGAAGAAAAATAAACAAAGCATACAGGAAAATAATTCCAAAGACAAATATGTGGCTTACTTGAGTATACCTGGCTCTGAAGCCTACCACTAAATGCCCCTACAAGCAGACACTAATATCAGGAGACACAACGCCTTCTTGTGATACTAGCTCCCAGTACCAAGAAACTGAGAAAAGGATTAAAGAGTTTCTAAAGGCAGAAAGACATTTCAGAGGAGGAAAGGAGATGCCTGAAGGTGGTGGTGGTAAGTTTAAAAACCAATAACGTGTTGTACAGATAAGCCATAATTGTCACACTCACAGCTCTGGGTTCCCATGTTAAAGATGAATTACTTTGGCTGTCAGCAGCTTCATTAGCCAAAAGAGGCCATTCAGATGGACCCAAACCTATTTACTTTCCAGAGTTGGCTGTGCCTGCTTCATATTGCAGGGCCCCACATTGGTTGTTCAATGATGCTTATAACTCCTGTGGGAGCTTACATCCTGCTAAGTAGTTCACTGTTTAATTGAACTGACCTTTCCCGATGGTGCCCCTTGTATTAAAAGCTGCTTTACTCCCCAGTGAAAATGGTTTGATAATCATAATATTTTACTCAGTGGACAGTTGTTTAAGAGCAGAAAATAATCAGCTAAATTGGTAGGCTCGCCTCTGGAGGGGCCCAGCGCTAAAATGACAAAAGGTGCTGCAGATCAGGACAGCTGGCAGAGCTTATGATCAGGACAGAGCTAGGAGCAGCGGCTGTGCTGTTTGAGGATGGGGGACACCAGCAAACTGGATGGCTGGGGGAGGCGAGCGCAGGCTGAGCCAGCACAGCATGCTCTGCTTGGAGCCAAGGCAAGCTGGCACAGCTTGAACAGGGCACGGAGCAGGCAAGGGCACCTGCAGGAGACAGCAAGAGAAGGTGGCTCTGTGCAAGCAGAGCAGTGCAGGACTGCAAAGTGCAGCAGCAGTGAGGGACACAACAGGGCAAATATCTTAAGCTGAGATGGGGAAATGGCAAAACACTTGCTTCCGTAATACAGGAATCCATCTTAGAAAGAGGTCTGTCTGACAGAATGAATGCACACCAAATTCAGGTTTGGAGAATGTTTGGAGCTGAGATTTTCAGTGTCTCTTTTCTTAAATAGAGGAACCATTTGCCTTTAGAGCGTGAGTGGCCTTAAGTGAGAGGCATGTTTGTCGGGAGCCCCCTTTTCTCCCTCTCTTCTCCTAGGACAGTTGTCTTACCAGATGGTCATGCAGCATCTGGGAGAGCTCTTTGGGGCTGGGAGCCAAGGTTGTGCAAAGAAGCACATCCATGTAGACAGTTAAGCACCTGATAACAGACGATGCTTTGCTTTCAACTTATGGTTATAATGCATTCACTAGCCTAAAGTATATATACTGTGCTCTGCTACACCTTCCCCTTCCCAAGTAGAGCAGTATGTTCATTCCCAGCGCTTTTTATACAGAATTGGCATTTTGCAGGTCTCCCAGGTCAGCATAAGGCCTAGACTGCCACATCACCTTCCCCTGTTTTTCCACTGCAGGAGCAGCAATTTCATTTTCTCCATTCAGCCAACCCTTTTCTTTCCTCTTAGTCTTAGTGTCTCAGAGCAGCAGGCATTCAAAGAATGTGCTGTTTAGTAAACTCAATTTTTTCATGTTCTTTATTCACAAGGACGTTTCAGTCATTTTCCTCTTTGTGCTAAAGCTACACAGGATAGGACAGGACAAGACTCATATTTTCCCTCCCACAGTGGGGTGTTTTGACTGGTTGTGTCTGGTTGAGTCCCTAGGAATGCAGAATGTGTGGGAGCTCTCATGGGCTCCCGGTGCCAGGGTGCCGAGATAAGGCAGCTGGGCCATGACCTGCTGCAGATTTGTGAACAGAGCCCCGGAGGTGGCAGGGCTGACCTGGGGGAGACGCCAGGACAGTACCTGGCAGATTCAGAGCGCACTGGGTTCCCATGAAGTGGATGTGCAAACAAAAATGTCCCCTCCCTGGGATGAGCCAGTAAAAACCAACACTGCTGCAGCTCTGCTGTGGCACTACACCCTTCAGCAGTGTCCTGTTTCTCCCTGCTTTTGTTAGAGAGCCGCCTTAGCTCTCTGGTCAAGCAGTCAGAAACAGCTTGTTTGGCCTTTGGAGAGCTACCAGAAGTCCTCTGCACAAGAAGGTAACTGGGTTCACCTTCCACATTGCCCTCTCCTCTCCTGGCACAGATTCAGTCTCAAAGAGGACCACAACTAGGCCTGAAGGTCTACCTTTGTCTCATATTTCTGTGTCCATGAACCAAAGCAGATGAACTGAGGACATCCATCAGCATAAAAATCCTCTGAAATAAAATTAACTCAAGGAGCTAAAATTGCAGTCTAACTGCAAGAGCTCCAGCTTGATTTCATCAACTCCCCTTTGAATGGCAATTACATTGCGAACTGATCAGTTCAAGCCTAAATCCTCCCTGTCTTCTTCTGATTAAATACTCATTGTCTAAACATCCATCTTATTTTCAGTACTTCTACTTATCAATTTAATCAATTCCCCCATTATTCACCTATCTGCTTTAGCCTGCATTTTGCCATCATCATTTTTTTCAGGCAATGCAAATTTGCAGAAGTTCTTGTTCACTGTAACTGCAAAGCAAAAAATACATCTTAGCCAGAATGTCTTCATACTCCTGTGCTTCTCAGCTTTAAAAAGAACATTTGAGTTGCCTGATATTCACAGGGGATTGCCTTGAAACTTTGCGTACATTCCTTCTATGCTGGCCCCAAGAAGCAAGATTGCATTCAGGAAAATAGAGTATTTGATGCTGTTTTGAAAAATTCATTGCTTAACCTTGTATAAGTGGTCCACAACATCTCTCCTGAGACGGAAATATTTTGTTAGTGGAGTATTTTGAAGAACTGCCTTTGAATGCCAATTTAAAGACAATATAAGAACAGGAAATCTTTTCATTTGCTGTTGGTTTTACTACATGCTTTTGATAAAAATGATTATGAGGAGGCTATCTTTTAATTGTGTCCCTGGTAATATTTGCGAAATGACACCTTCTTCCTTTTTCTTTTTTAGCCTTTATAAAATGGTATTTTCACTTTCTCAGAAGGTTATGCAGCTTTATCCTTGCTTGTAGCAGTTTTTCTCAAATTATCTGTTTTCCTAAAGGCATTTTCTCTGTACAGTTTATCTGTAAAATTTCCCTGATAAATCTGGGGCCCTTAGGAGGGAAGGATTAAGCTCACTGCATTGCCTACTGTCCTATCATTATTCTAAGGTATTGTCTGGTGGACAAGTTTCTAGCTGTGTTGGAAGGAGCTGCTGCATTTGGGGTTTGGCAGTGGGGGGGGAAGATATAATTAGCTATAAATAAATAAAGGATAAAAAAAAAATGCATTAACCAGGATTTTGATGATATCAGCTATTCTGTAAATATTCCAGACTTTGGTGACAGGGAGTACAAAGAGTCAAACTGAACTTTATAGCACTCTTTCATCTTTGCTTTCTCTGAGACATGGCTCCAGTTCGCTGTGCCTTGTAGACTTGTAAATTTTGGAACATTTGTTCCCAGAGGAGCATTAGCCTGTTATAACTGATAGATTCAAAGAAAATATCATTTACCCAGCTTGAATAGATATCCTTAAAGTCACTTCAAACAGTGCATCTGCTTTTTCTTACAAGTGAGCAGTGACAATGTGATAGTGGAATATCACAGTAGAACTGAGAGTTCCATTAACAGTAGTTCTATAGAATCAAAAACAAACCTGTGCATCTTCATATGTATATCTCCCTGGGTCTTTGACATTTTGGCTTGTTTTCTCATAGCTGTGGGAATCCAGGTTGATAGCACTTTGGGCCCCGGGAGCTAGAAACTCTTGCCAGATTTCTTCCACTCTGGTGGTTACATCCTGTAGAGGTTGTTTCTTGAGATCTTGGACAGCCAACCAAAACCTGTACTAGGCAAAAATTAAAAGGGGAGAAAAGAGAAAAAGAGAAATCTAGATAAGACTTCACAAATAAGCCTGGGCAGAGTCACAAAACACAGATGTAAAGCCTAACCCCACATGTAGCTGAGTTCACAGAAGACTCTCTATTTAGCATGATTTTAGGTGAAGGTGTGGTATACCTTATACCAAACTCTTACACTGTGGCTAAGACCAGAACAGTGACTTTAAGAAGTGATATGTTCTTATTCAAACACCCCTGCAGAAGTGTGACATTAGGCATGCAAACAGGAAACCTCCAGAGCCGTGCAGCTGGAGGACGAGAGCGGGCTCTGCCTCCCACAGCCCCGCTGCAATCTGCTGGTCGTTCCTGCCTGCAGGATCAGGTGTCCAGAGGGGATGCAAAATGCAGAACAAACTTAATATTCGTATCATTTCCAGCGTGAAGTTGTAGCAATGGCACTTAGAGAAATCTTTTTTTTTTTTTTTACTTGTAAACTGACCAACATTTAGATGGATGCCATGGGAACAGATGCATATTGTCATAGCCATACTCCAATTTCACAGGGATATTTTCTTGACTGGACCATGCTTATGGACTAAAATAAGTTCATAAACATTGAGAAGATAGTATCTTTCATGGCTAAGGGCATAATCCACATCTTGATCTGTGAAACAAAAGGCCACAGAATATTTTTGTAGGAGTGACATGCGTTGTCTCTTACCTTAAAAAAAAAAGGGTATTTTGTTGGTGGTGCTGGTTTTATTCATTGTTGACAGAAATATGCTCTTTCAGGTGATTAATTCAGAAGATGCATGGCTCCCAGTAGCCTTTTGTTTTGGTCAACTCTACATTCTAACAAGAAGATGTCCCCCGCAGCCTCTGCCCTGGGTACCTAGCTTCTGCAACCTGTCTAAACGGGTACAATAGTGCTCTCCAGGGAGTACTGAGGGCTACAGGACAAATAGGTACAGAAGGGACCTTTGCAGCCACCTGCAGTAACCAGCTCCTTCTTACCCCATGGCAAAGGAGCCCATGGCCCAGGAATGAGGAGGGCAGGGCTCACCTTGGCTGTCCCTGCCCTGCACCACTCTTGCACACCCACCTCTGCTCTGCAGACCATGCAGTGGGGACAGGGTTTGTCTGGGTCACTGCTCGCTCAGGGCACCTGCAAGAGCTGCACATCTTAGAAAATCCTGCATCACCCTCTTGTCATTATGGGAGACTACTAAATAAACCAGTTGAACTTTAACTGAAAGTCTGATTTCGCACCACGAATGATTCAATGGTGCCAGCCTGCTGCCACTAAGGCAAATGCTCCCCCATGGTGGAAGGAGGAAGATACAGTCTCTCCCAAACCAAAATGCTGTTGGCAGCAAGGGTGGGTGGAGGAGCCAGCGGCTCAGTGACTCCTGTGCCGTTTTGGACCCTTGCTTCCTTATCAGCTGCAGGCAATACCTAACCACCCCACAAACACTAGGCTTATCGTAATTGAATGAGGCCGCTAACCAATTTAGCCTGGTCCCCTAATTGCAGTAGAGGGAAATGACCAATTGGGGGAAAAAAAAAAAAAAAAAAGACATTGCACTGTGTGCAAGGTCAGCCTAACTCCTTCTCGCCTGTCCTCAGTCCTGCCCTGCCAGGCAGGTATGCGGGGTGATGATGCTCTCTGCACCCATGCCTCCAAAGTGAGTGGGCCACGTTTGTAGGTGTGCATGTTTCATCTCTTGCTCCACTGCTGCGAAGCCAGCCCCATCTTGTGCTCTGTCCTGTTGCTGCTGTCCCTCCCTCTCCACCCCCAAATAATGGCTTAATCCAACCGTGAAGCCTGTGACAGTTGTGTCACTGTGCTGGGGGCTGGCAGCCCACCTAGGCAGGATGTGCTGCCTGACCCTACCAGTAACTCTCAGAGCGACTGACTGCCCTTTGCAGCACTGCTCCAGCGTTTGCAGGACTGCTGCATGCACAGAGACTAATGCCGTAGCCCTGACTCATGCAAGCCACTTGATCATATTCCTTCAAACGGTCCTCCCTAGCAGGTTGTGAGTAAAATGGATTGGGGTACGCTCCAACACTACACCAGTACCTGCACAGTCCCATACGGTGGTGCTTACACAGTTACATTTGGTTTTATAAACCAAAATAGAGTATTTGGAGTTGGTGGAGGGGTGTGCATGGTTGGCCCTTTTCCATCTTCAAGACATTAAGTGTGCCTGATGTCCCGCCTTGTTATTTGAACCATAAGTGATAACCCCACTTATCACATGCGCACAGAGAGTAAAGGGTGACACTCACAATGCAACAATCTGACGCCATACGTGGCTTGCTTTACTTTGAAAATATTTTATCATTCAGTTTCAGATGGGATGGGAACATGTGAACGCAGAAAAGGCACAAAGGGAAAAGATGCTAATCATTCCAGAGTAGCTGGGACACTTCAGACAAGCACTTGGCTAGAGAGAACATTTTCTCCTGGCTTATCTTCTGCCCCTGGAGCTGGGCTGGGAAAGCACGCTTGTGAGAGAACCAGGCACACTGTGAAGTGACAGCTTGCCAGAACAGGAGCACCATCCATTTTAATAACCATTTGGCTCAATCTGAAAACCAACCAACCAGACCAACCTGACACTAACAAGAACAAGCTCTTTTTACTGCAAGCGATTGTGAATTCATGCCCAAGGCTGGATGTCCTCTTCAAGGCAAAGGGGAGTTTTGTCTTGGTAAAAATTTCAAAGCTACGCACTATAGCTGATATCTGAAAATCAAGGAACATCAAAGAGGGGTACCTAGCCCCGCAGCCTCGACTCCAAGGCAAATTCTCTGCCACAAGGAATCATCCTGAAGCCAATGCATAAGCAGGGCTTCCTGGGGGATTTCTAGAGTATTTACAAGAGAGAAGCAGGTATTTCTGTCTAGGTAAAAAGCAGATACACAATCGCTGTGCTGGAATTTGTGCTCATTTATAAACTGCAAATGCACTCCCTGAGTCAGTCCCACAATTTCTGAAGCACAAAAGCTCGGTCCCATGTTCACAAGAAGTCAGGGGAAGATCCTGCATTGCCTTCGCCCCTTCTCTGGGAGGCAGATTTCCAGTGGACACCTCTTAGCACAGGGCAGGGAAGGAGGGAGACGTCCTCGTCTGTCCTCTCCGCAGGTGCCCTGTAAGCAGAGCAGGACTGGCAGGGACTGTCTGCGCCGAGGGAACAGCAGCATTGATCACTGGTTCTTTGCCCTTCATGAAACAGCATGCAAGATCTGGAGAAGGCTGATAATATGGTGCCCTAAACTGTTGTCAAAGGCATAAACCATGCCAGCCTCCTCCAGCTTGTAATTAAGCTGCTGTCACTTGCAGGAGATATCCAGCAATGGTACTTTATCCCACGCAGCTGCCTCAAGGCACAGAGAGCTCCTGGGCCTCAGCATGCCTGCTCTGCCTCCCCACAGGGCACCCTGGAGGTGCTCGGTTACTGCAGGCTGCTCTTCGCAGATGCCCCTCGGTGAAAAGACTGCTGGGGAGGGACACGGGCTTGCTTCTGAGATACATTGTAAAACAAAAAATAATTAAAAAACCTGATCAAGACGCAAAATATGGATGACACCAGAGACTTGAGGAACAACTGTCAACATAAGGACAGTGTTGTATCCTCATCTTGGGGGAGGACATGGTAAGCCTGGCTTGACAGTGAAATCAGCGAGTGACTGAGATCAGAATATGAACGCACTCCTCTTCTTGCCTCAGTAGCTCCATGTGAGTATATGGCGCACCTCCCATCTCGCACCTCTCGCCACTCACAGTCTTATTCTCGCTTCCTTTCACCAAGAGGAAAAAAATAGCATTTTAACATCACAGCTGGGAGGGGGAATGAATGAAAGTAATAGCTATAAATCAACGTGCAGTTCAGACAGGGGAAATATTTACAACTTTGTGTTGCTTAACAGCCAGATCCTTGGTACGGTGAGGTTGGCGTGGCTGAGACCAGCAGCAATCTGTCCTCCGTGGGGCACGCTGGGCATCGATGCCTGCAAGGAGGCTGTGCGCTAAGGGCACACTCCTTCGCCAACGCAGCATTTCCAAGGAGACCACAGTGTCAACGTGAACAAGGGCGAGCTTCCCGCTGCCCTCACCGTCCTTCCTCCTCTCTCCTCTCCCAAGCTGCGCACCCCACGTCCAAACCGCGAGTCCCTCTTTCTGCTGCCTTCTACTTTTTTTCTGGGGCAGAACACGTCTCTCTGTAGTTAGGCAGCACCCGCTCGCTGGCCAGTGAGCAAACGAGATGCCAGTTTGCTGAGGAATGACTGCCGGCGGGGACAAACGCCGGCGTCTCCCTCCCGGCGGGCGGTCTCTCGCAGGCAGCCCGGCCGAACGGCGCTCTGGCAGCGCAGGGGCCCC
>VYZV01014728.1:0-15224 GCA_013401275.1 Pandion haliaetus | reverse complement strand
TTTTTTAGCATGTCTTGGTAATAATGTGAGGCTCTATAAAGCAGCAGCCCTTGAACCTAAGCTTTCTGCATAACTGTAACAGCACTCCACTTAAGCTAATAGGAACCAACCCTAGACTCGGGGCTGAGCAGCCATTTTGTAGGATGAAAACTGGTAGTTTTTCAAAAGTCTATCTGAGGTATATGTCTGTCTATTATGATGGAGAGCTTACAGCAGCTTCAGTGTGCTTCAAGTTGATGTCTTAGCATGCACAAGCTGCCTCACTGTACGTTTCGCATGTTTTCTCAAGCCATGTTGTTACAATGATCTCTTGCTGTGTAAATGTTCTTCTAAAGCAATAGTGAAATCTGATTTAGAAATGGAAAAAAAGCACAACAGTTCCGGGAGGGGATGACAGGTCTGTGTTGTTTGTGTGTGGAGGTTTTTAAATGAAGTATTCTTGCTTTTCAGAGTTTTTCCCTTGTGTTGAGTGCATCTCTAACAAGACTTCACAGCTTTTGGGAAACTTAACAGCTTTTCACATGCTAAAGCTTTAAACTAATTTGCTTGTGTATTGCCTCATTCAGCAAAACACTTTGGTATGAGGTGAAGTGGAAGCCTGTACTTTTGGTGCTGAGGACAGTGCAACCATCACCATATTTAAAACAAAGAGTCTCCCAAGTGATTTACGGAATCACTGACAAAGCTCAAGGATAGATAATGCAATACAGATAGTGTCATACTTATTTCTAATAAAATTTCTGACCAAGAGATTTGTTCTTCCATAAAAATGTAGCATTTTCAAATATTTGATCACCACTACTTTGTAGTATGGTTTGAGGCTGCTGTTGGACTTCTAATAACAGCACAGTGACATTGGCTTTGCAATGGTGGATCAAAATAGTTTTGTGCTGTTGGAGTCTGAACCAATCCCTTCAATGTTAATGGGCGTATTTGAAACAGCATTAGTAAGTTCTTGACCAAACTCTGGGCAATTTCTTTCCAAAGCTGAAAGGAACAATTTAAATTCCCAAATAACATTGCTGGAGAAGTTAAAGTTATGGTCTCTTCTAAATTAGGATGTTTTTCTTGTTAAAATCCTAATGGCAAAATGGGAGCTCACAAAACCTTATATTCTTCTGTATAATTCTCTGTTGTATATTTGTTCTGTTAAGCAGTTGGGTTTTAAACAATATATTCTCTTACTCTTTTTTTGGTGTTTGAATTTCAGATTTCCATTTGAGAGTATATAAGGACTTCTTTGTAGGCAGTTCTATAATTATAGATTTGCTTGTTTGTTATTTGATGGTGATACACATTTTATATTATGACTATTCTGGAAATTAAAGAGGTAAAGAATCTGATTTCACATATATGAAGTAATCAGTGATTTATTTAAGTAGGATGGAAGCAACAGTGAAATGTGATGTGTGATAGACAATACAGTACTTTGTGCTAGAATAGTGAATTTTCTTTGTAAGGGTTAGGGTAAGTTCATCTAGCCCAGCTTTCAGATTTGCTGAAAATCCCTAAGTACCTTATAATGACTCAGCTCATGTTTGTACAAATTTAGAATTAGAGACATGCACAAGTACAAATTTACTGAGAATCCCCCAGACAGCAATAATGAAGTCCTTTGTTGGAGTAGCCCTTTTCCAAAACACCACGGGCTCTGCCTCTGTTACAGTGCTGAACTGAGGACTTGAGAAACTATTGCTGTGGCAGGTGAGATTCACTGTAGGGGAAGCCACAAGAGTCCTTGCTGAAGAAATACAGACCACGTTCATATAAAAGGCATGAGCTGTGCATTTCAAGAATGTTTTGTCTTCTGTTGTGGTTTGAGTTTTTTGTTGGGTTTTTGTTGTTGGTTTTTTTTTTGTTTTGTTTTGTTTTGTTTTTTTTAGCTGGGTTAATTGACATATGTAGGATTAAATCTCAGGTCTTGGTCAGAAGTCTCCTACGAACTGAGAGTGGATGAATTCTCAGTTATGGGATAGAGCCCCAAGCATACAAAAGGCTGTAATTTTCCTCTAACTCTTAACAGTCCAAGAGCTGGTGTCAGAGGTCTCTCTTCTTTGTGCTGCATCTTTTTTTCTTCTTTTTTTTTTTTCCTGTTGTGCTGCAGTAGCACACAAAAGAAACCTCTTTAAACCAGCATCTCCTCATTAAGCCCTGTGGTACTCCTGAACAGACTTTTGTTTCTAATGTGCTGATAATAACTATGGGTGACCAGGCTGAATTGGTGTGTTGTGAAAGGTGATGGATCCATAGCTTGGAGGATCCTAAACTAGGAGAGGTGCAACACTCCTTCTCCAGTTATGGGGCAGGAGGCAAATTAGTTCTGGTGGGTGACATGGATGTTTTGCAGCAGAATAAATTCTTTTAATAGCTGTTGTAGATGGAAAGCAAGATGCTAATATGCGCTATAGAAATGGGGAAAATGAATACCAGAAAACAGGGCAAAAAACACCAGAAGGGGGGGCAGAATATAATGAAGAAGCTGTTGTGAGAATGCAGACCTTCTAGGGGTAAAGAACATAACACGCTGCAGAACTGGGCAGGGCTGGCCACAGGAACTTCCTGACCGTCACTGAGACATGGCTGTGACCTAGCTGTATGAATAACGTGTCACTGTCCTGCTGGGTGTACTGGACGTTGTAATTTCTTTTGATTAGAGCTGGCTGTTGGAAAGCTTCCAAATGCTGCATTTCTGTATTCACTTTTAAGCCACTTTTAAGCCCATTCTTTGTTAATCATATTTGGCTGGCACATTGGTCACTCACTTCGCTACAAAAGGTTGGGGGGGCGGGAGCTAGGCTGCACTGATGTGATGTTAAATCCCTTCATCTGTGGGAGCTCCTGATGGTTTTGCCTCAGTGATTGTGGCCTTGAACATCTGTTCTCTCCACCTTTGCAAAGCCAACGCTTAAAGGGAGCTGCTGGCTCCTGCACTGGGGGCTTTGTGTACTGGAGTAGTTCCTTACTGCTACATCTTCCACAAATACAGACATCCTCTCAAGGCAGAGTGCTTTAAATAATCACTGCTGAGTTGTAAATGTTTATTTGTTTTCTTTTGTCATTTTTTGACAGGTTATCTGTGATAATTTCGTTAATTGCCACTTGCAAGGAAGGATCCCACTTACTGTTTTCTCTGTACTTATTACACATGTATAAAAAATGTCATTTAGTTTTATACGCATTTGCATGAAACGCTGCTGTGGCTTTGTAGGAGGATTAGCTCTAACTGCTTGACAGGAGAGTGTGTGTTTATATAATGTGTAGTATTCGTGACTGTAAATGCATTTAAACATCAGAGCTGAATTGCTGATAATGCAGAGCTATCGTCAGGATTCAGCAGGCTGCTCTACAGCTTGTAGGTTGGATGTGAGCAACAGTGCGTTTGAGCCATCTGGAACTGGCAGCTTTGGGGACCTTGGCCTCTGTGAGTGCGTAGAGCGGCAGTGTGCCTCTGTAGGATGTAGTTCCCTGCTGTGTTCTCCCAGGTTTTTTGCTACTGTAAGGGAGTTATGTTGGCAAAAGCTGGAGGGATGGGGGACTTGGACCTAGCACCTCTTCTCTTCTTTCCCCCACAGTACTGGGTAGAGAAGTGGAGATGGTAAGCAATGCATATACAATTAACTTACTGCTCTCTATCTTGAGGGAGCTTAGAGTTGACAGCAACAAGAAAAAGTGCAATTGTAAGCTTATTTACTACATTTGTTAACCATCTGGGATATAAAGCCTCTAAAGTGAAGGAGCTGTCAGGTTTCATTCTAGTTAACCCTGTGGAAGCAAAAGACTTGATTTTAATTTCTTTCATCAAGCATTCAGTTTAGTAACAACCTTGGACAAAAAGCAGTACTGATGTAATTTCTTTTTTTTATTCTCTTGATACATCCACACTGTCATAGGAGCTGATTACTGACATAAGTCACCAGTGGTCAGCAGGGCTCCTGCTGAAGGACAGGGGACGAGGTCATCAAAGGGTGAGAAACTCTTCCTCTACTGACGCTGTCAGGTGCTGTGGAAGGTGATGGATCCATAGCTTGGAGGCTGCTAAACTAGGGGAGATGCAATACTATTCTTCTCCAGTTATGAGACTACAGGAGGCAAATTATGTCTAGTGGGTGATGTGGATGCTTTAACAGCAGAATAAATTTGCTTGAACAGCTGTGGTAGGTGGAAAGTAAGATGTTAATTTGCCCTCTTTGAAATGGAGAAAATGATACCAGAGAACTCGGCAAAGATGCCAGGAGGGGGCAGAATATAATGAAGATGCTGTAGCGTGCCCTGCACAGTGTTGGGAGCTCTCCTTGTGTTTGCACAGAGAGAGAACAGCCAGGATTCATCTTCAGAGTTTCCTGAATAAGAATGCAAGAAAAAATACAGTGCAAGAACAACTGGCACAATTTGTGACAGTTTAAAGGTACTAAAAATGTAACAATGGATAATGTAATGGGGTTGGTAAGCTTTGCTATATAGTACTGAAGAAAACTTGTTTTGCTTTTGGTTTGTAACTGGAAACTGGGCTGTATTCTTCTTTGGNCTTTGGCTTTTTTTTTTTTTTTTTTTTAAACAATTTAGAGCTATGCTAGTAAGGTTGAGAATTGGTGCTGCTCTCTTCCCTGAACACTAGTGAACAAAAGTAAAGAAAATAAGGAAGATAAATGCCTTGAAAAGGGAAAACCAAACAAGAACAGTATCTCGCAGCAGGGAGCCAAATTTTACACTCGAGCAACATCTGCTCCAATGGAGCAAATGTAGTTTAGAGGAGGAAAGTGCTTGTCCATGGATTTTGAAAGAAGTGAGGAGAAAGATGTTCCAGTACAGATCCGGGGGCGGGGGGGAAGCCAGTATCAAGGGCGGGACAGAGAATGTGTGGTTATATAAAGCAGTTGTAGGAATTACCTGCAAAACAGGCCTATTACCTTAGTAGGAATCTCTTTTGTGATGTACACAGGTTTGGGCTCTGGCCTGGAAATTCTGCTGTTAGGTGTTGAATTACCTCTCAGGAATGTGTATGAGTTAGAGGTGTGGTTGCCCCCAGGAAAAATGAATAGTGGAAACTGTAGCCCCTTGCAGTGTGGGAGTTAAGTGTTCTGTACTACTGAAAATCAGGTTGCTTTGGTGCCAAAATATGGATTTAGTTGCTTGAAATTAAGTCTGCCTGTGTCCCAGTTTCCCCATCTGTAAAATGTATTACAGCAATTTCAGCTAATCCTATTAAATTGTAGTACTAGTGTTTCACTATTAATATATCTACAAGGATATGCATCATGGTAACTTTACCCCATGGTGACTAAAATGTCTGCAGTACCACAGTATAAAATAATCGGAGCCTCTGGGACTCTGGAGCTCTCCTTTTTTAATTGGTTGACTAGAAAGAAATTATGCCAATTTTCTTCAAGTAAAGATCTGGCCTACCCTCGCCATGAGGGAGGGAAAGCAACTTATTTTTCAGGCTAAGATTTTTCTGCTTCCTTTCAACCCTGCTGTTTTAGGGTAACAAGCAAGGAGGATTTGGTGAGAAAGCTTTGTCCTTCCTTTGCACGTTAAACGTGTGAATTTTTGTATTGTTTTATCTAACATTGTTCAAGGAAGGACTTGGGTACCTTCAAAATGCAATGACTGTGTGTAATGAAAAGACTTCCTGCTAGGAAAGGAAAAAGCTTCAGAGGTAATTATAGCTCTGTTTCTTCAGCATTTTGTTCCATTTAGTGTTTTATTAAACCTCTCACCTGATCTGTGGTGTGTGTATGATAAAAGGAAGCTTGTAGTGCAGCCACCTTTGATAGATGATATAATCCTTTTAGCAGGCAGGATGTAAAATAGGTCCCATAACACATCAGGATTTCCTCAGAAATCTCTGGCAAGGCTAATTATTTTTTTCCTAGCCACTGAGCAATCACTAAGGCTCCCACAGTTACTGAGAGCTTCTGACCTTCAATATTTCTTCTATACTTGCACAGAGATTACACCTGGAGTCCCTCAAGGACACAGCACCTGGATTACTGTTTCAAAACAGAGCTCCACATGAAGGACACAATTTTTGACTGATGCAGCTTCTGCATCTTCCGAAGACAGTAGCATAACATGTCACGTTGCCATAAGAAAAAATAAAAAGCCTGTATTCTTCGGAGGCCATTATATTAATAGAAATCATTAATACCCTGTTGATTGCAGCAGCAATGCAGCAATTACAATGTATCTAAAATGTCACTGTTGGAAGGATTGTAGAGGGAGGTTATGGCACAAGTTCAAAAGTAGGTGCTTACAGCACGCTGCTCAAATAAATCTCTAGACAAAGGGGAGGTAGTGTGACCTACAGACCTGGGTCCCAGATCCTGGTCTGACACCCCAGACTGGCACTGAAGCCACAGTAAGCGACTGCAGCCTACCTCCTTCATAATGTTTCTGACCTGAACTTGTGAACCTCATGATTTGTCAGTGGTCCATGTTTCAGGAAGGCTGGGAAAACTGATGTGGGGGGTGTCAAGCAAGCAGTGAGAGCCTGGCATTCAGTATCTGGCTGTGCTGGCTGATCATGGGTGAGCCATCTCGCCCTTCTCTACTTCTGCGCAGCCACTTTCATTTTCCTCTGTTTAGGAGCTAAGATTCAATTAGGGTAAGGCTTTCAAGTATTCACCAACACGTGGTAACGTTTTGGATGTCCAGATTTTCTCCAGATATCCTGAATATGTTCAGCTCTTCTAACTGCTTATGGATACTTGGTAATGCTGAAGGTTAGTCTTAAGGTCTCCAGAAACATATAAAATCAGAACTCACTTGCAAAAATGTGAGGCTTCACCTTCTTGAAGTATTCATTGTTTCATAAAATTAATTTGCATTTAGGTATCTTTACTGTAATTACTTTAAATTATGTACAGGGCTGAAATCTAAATGTAATGGGCAGGTGCTGAGAGCTTGAGACTCGGGTCATACGTAATTTAGAAATTAATATACTGCCTCTTATTAAAAATAAGTTAAATCTTACCTTTTGCAGTGCTTCATTTGAAATCAGTTTCACCAGAGGCAAGTTCAAAACCATTCCCTCTACCACTCCTCTGAACGAGGAGTTCCTGCAACTTGTAGCTTGTTCTCTCTGTTTAATGTTCTACTTCAAACACTGATTACTGCCTGCTTCACCCTTCTCTTTCAGCATTTCCAGACGACAGGCAATGAGCAAAAGAGTTGGGGTTCCTAGCCCCACACATAGGTCTGGGAACCTCAGGGTTCCTTATGAATGGGAAGCCAAGACTTGAAAAAACATGTTCCTCACTGTTGTAGGCACATTCTCTTTTGAAACATTATTGTCAAGTGTCTGACTGTACCATTTAAATAAATAATCACCAGAGCCACATTTCCATTCAGTTGACAGCCTTTTTCTTATCTTAGTAATTTTTATGGTTCCCCAACCAGAGCTCAATATACCACATATACAAAATAATTACAATGAAGCAAAGTATTCATTTTCTTTCTTTGAGGGGTACATTTTTCAAATATTCCCTAGGAGGGAGTTTTACCTAACCCAGGAACTTTCAACGCTGTTATAGCTGTAACTGAAACTAATGATGCAATTAAATATTAAATCATCAATCAGATGCTCTGTGTGTTCCTGTTTAGTTAGCTCAGGAACACCCAAACTAAAAGGAAAAAAACAAAAGCAAAATACATGACAGGTCAATGCATGTTTTTTACAGTTTTGTCGGACTAAAACTGGAGGAGGCCTCAAGTGAGTTTACTGCCACCAAACTTGTAACTATAATGAGATGCCATTGAGGAACTGTAGGGAGAATACAAAATCAACAGCAACCTACAGTGCCTAGCACAATATGGTCCTCTTCCAGAAGTGAAGACTATAAACACTTCCTTATCTCACACAAATAATACATGCTTTTTATAAAACCCATTTCTGATAGAGGGTAGAACAACTTTACAGATGGGAAGCTGCAGCACAAACATTAAATGACTTTGAGAGTTGTATGGGAAACTCGAGCACAACTGGGATTCAAACCCAGGTCTCATAACTTGTAGAGGGTTTCTAGTAACTAATGGATTGTCCTTCTGTTGTGGTAATTGTAATAGTATTTTCTGTGATACCAGAATGCCTGATGCTCCTGAAAACTATTCCAGGGGGACATCTGGGATCCCTGCTGAAACAAAACTGTAACATTGATACAATAAATGCCCAAAACATATTTCCTGTCTACCTGTGGAGTTGGCTGGTTCATGTAATGAAGATATTCTCTGTATTCTGGAATACTTCTTACTTATAACTTGGGTTTTTTTCCCTAACTGGGGGAGAATAAAGCTGGAGGAGATTCTCTGAAGTATGACACCATTCCTTACTACTTTTAAGGCCTTTATATTGCTGGAATAGCACAGTAAAGCTCCTGTGTAATGAAAACCTGAGTCACGGAAACTATGATATTACTTCTACCAAAAGTAATTTTTAAAAGTGCAGATATATTCAGTAGGGCATGATCCTTGTAGCTAATGAGATCTTTCCCTTTCTTTGCATTTACCTGGAATTTTGCATTTCAGAGACACTTCTACAAGCTCTCTGTAGAGACCTGCTTTATAAGCTTTTAAACTAGATACATACAGTCTGTGGCCTACAAAAACTTGCTTTTTGTTATTATTTGTTGTGTGGTTTCTTTAATTCTTGGACTGAAAGTCCTTGTTATGCTCCTTTTTTGCAGCAATTTAACAGTTGTGGCCTAAAAATTTGTCTGCTTGTTTTATTTTTGCGAGTGCTTGAGCTCCCATTGCATTAGAAATCAGGTAGAATGAATGAATGAAGGTTTACTTCTCCCATCCCCTCTCTCTTGTATAGTTTGTATATGGTAACTGCTTGCAGCTGGATACTCCAGCAGTTGCTGCATTTCAGAGGTTCTTAGGCTATCCATTTATAGCTGAAAAGCCAGCATTTTGCTGTAACCCCAGGAAAGTGTATATATTGTGAAATCAAAACTGTATGTGCTAGAAGGTACGTACATCCTGTACGCTCTTTCTCTACAATGGAGCTTATTTCTGTTTACTTCCGTCATATTGTGACTCCATTTTTTTTGAAATCTAACCATTTGATGGTGGTGGGTAGGTGTGTGTGACCCATTACTGCTTTCAGGGCCATTAAAGACTAGACTGGATCATTCTGATCTATCTTAGCAGAGATTTGTTTAAGTCAAAAGAGCAGTGACAAATTAAACAAATGACGATCTGGCCCTAAGAAGTTATCCAGCCTGTTGGAGTGTTCTGGCTGATAAACAGGAATGATGTGTTTGTTTTCCTACTTTGTAGAGTTGGCGCAAAGCAGGCTCTGCAGGGATGCTGAAATTGCTTGCAGCAATATTTTCTGTAATATGAATCCAAATAAGTGACAGACAAAGATTTCTGTAAGGTAACCAGCTCACAGGGGAAGAATCCTTTCTCAGACACCTTCGATATGTTTTTACGGCAGGGCAGTTTCTGGGGGAAGAGCAAAGAAGCTGAATGGTACAGTCTGTAGTCCTGTCATGGTCTCATTTAGAGTCCGTGCAAGCAGGTTATAGCCTGCTGCACAAACGGCTTCTCCACTGCCATATCCCAGCAAATGGAGCCCAGTGACAGCAGTTTCCAGAGAGGTACCTGACAGAGGGAAGATGTGGCTAACCTAAAGCATAGCACTTTACACAGTGATGCAGCACAGGCTTTTCCTAGATTTCCTATATATAGGCTATAGGCTTTCCTATATTTCTTTAGTAGTGTGACTGGGGAGCAAAGCCTCTAAGCATTAGGTTGCAAAGACTTAAATCTATGTCTTATTGACATTTGTCTAGCTTACTCTTTTGAATGCTTTAGTTAGTTACATATGTAACTAACTCAAAATCCTAGGGAATTTTAACAGCAGAGTACTTTCATGAGTCAAATCAATGTTACATGATATTACCAATCATTCAAAATTCTTCTTCTTTTCCAGTGACAACCTATTTATACATCAGTGCAATATATAACTATGTGCCTGAGGTGGATCCTCTGCTTGCTGGATGTAGGCATTGTACAGAAGTAACTGAGAAATAGTGGTACATAGACCTCAACATAAATGAAAATAGTTTCCCATCAGTACACTCTCACAAATTGCTCTGTCTTTGGTCTGGAGCACCAGGTTATGGTCACTAAGAATGAACTGCAGGAGTTAAAAAAAATTGGAAGCTCAAAAGGAGGAGGAAATTCTCTCTCCATACAGTTTCAGCACCTACTGGTGTCAAAAAACAATTCTTCACATCATCTTTGAGGGGAAAGGGCAAATAGCTCCCCTGAGCCTCTCTGCTAATTTTGGGTTCCTTCAGTTAAGAGCAAGCTGTCAGCAGGAAATTGTATTTCTAAAGTTGTGTGCCAGGTGTTGTATCCTTCTTTTGTCTTTGTTCTCGCAGCTGGTAAAATTGGATAACTATTTTATTTGTTGCTTACCTCATCGGGTAACCCAGGACAGATATCCTAAAACAAGTGCCGTTGAGCAATGATAATAATGCATAGCATTTTTTCAGCATATTTTTATCTTCAAAATGCTTTGCAAGCAGTAATTAAAAGTAGCAAGTGAATGGAGAAAAAAATACCACAAATATTGTGATTAGTCCCATGCAAACTGCCAGTTAGGTGCTTGCATCATGGCTGACTGCGTAACCGTGTCGACAGGTGTCAGCCAAGTGCCACCAAATGAGCTGTCCAGAGCAAGACTGCAGCTGCACATTATTCACCTCCCTTGCAAGGCAGAGGAGGATTATTTCGGAGGGAGAGAATGTCAGCTTTCTGTATACTAATTGAGTTTGATAACTGGGCTTCAGTGACATAAAATTAGAGAGATGTAGAAAATCGGAGTACTGCGGTGCAAATTGCTGCACATGGTGTTAGAGCGGGTGGCCAGGAGTGTGTTAGTGCAAGCTAAGCCAGGCTGTGTTACCACTCTTCTCTAAATGTATTTGCACTTTTGCATTGACAATTAACATGCTGAGGATAGATTCTTTCTCAGGTGACTGACTCACTTTCCACAGCCTTAGATATAAGGCAACACCAGTACCTATGTCTGATAGTATATGTGCTTCCATGACTAAACTGGTTTCTGGTAGTGAAGCTGGCTTAGTAACCAGTGTGTTGTTTTGCGCATGGCAGGCATCTCCTTGGGCTTCTGTATGTGTGAAGGTAGGAGCAGGTCCCTGTTACATCAGCCTAGTCTCAGACTGTAATAGATACGAGGGTATTATCTGTGCAATCAGATAGGAGAAATAATGGGATTGAACTCTGCTTATACTTCATAGACTTCATGTCATGAAGTTTGATTCAAGCTGCTTGAAAGGCCAGTGCATGTCTCAGCATGATAATTTTGACATGCGCTACATCTCTGGGGAGAAAGTGCATCTGTTAGCTGCTACTTTCATGTTGACCCTGTCATAATCAATAAGAATAGCTCATCGCATAGGAATTATTTGTGCAAACGACAAGGGTATCTATTTCTTGTAAAATACCCCCAAAACATTAAAATAATTTCCTTCTGTATTACGATCAATCATTATATAGCAATGTGTATAAAGAATACCTAACTACAAAATACTGCTATCTCTGATGATGTAAAGCTATCTGAAATTCTACCTGGAGACATAATTATGAATCTGATAAAAAATCAGGTTTGTACTACATTTCCTGCCAACACTAAAACAAACAAACAAAAAAACCCCCAAACCAACCCAAACCAAACCCTGGATAGTTTTCAGCACTGTTAGGTGCAGATGGAGTGTTTGGGGGGTTTGTTTTTTGTTTTTTAAATACTTTTATCATTTATAAAACGATTTAAAGCCCTTTCACAAACAGTTTTTAGAACATAGATGCAAATTACTAGTTAAATTATATAGATAGATAGATAGTAAGAGGAAGATTAGAAGGTAATGGAAGGAAATCTGAGACTTTTGAGTGAGCCTATAAACACATTTTATAGAAACATGTAATTTTGAGCTGCAATAGAACATTCCTTTCCAGTGTTTAGATAGAAAATCCCCAGTTAGGATTTTCTATCTTCATTTTCTATGCCAAAAGACCTTTTCTTCTTTATATTTCAATTTGCAGAATAAGCACACATACATGTGCATGTGCTCATGCTCCACCCCCCACCCCCCCAAACTATCGATTCTGTGCCTTGCTCCAGCTACCAGGACCACTCCCCTCCTAGAGCACTTAGTGAGTAATTCTCTCAATGTATCTCAGTAATGGACCATTATTCTGAGACCTTCAGCACTAGGAAAGAAATACATCCTTGTGCAGTGGTCTAGCTCAAGATCGATGTGCCTCTAAATTCTGAAAATAGGTCTCAAGTGTGCTATCCTTCTGTCCAGCAGGGAATTTCAATTCCCAAAGCACAAACTCCTCCTATTTGATACAGGGGTCTTACTGGAAAGCAGAACTCCATCCTACCTGTGGCTCTTCTGTTGCATTTTTCACAGCTATATCACATTTATAACAGCTTATCCAAGCCCCTAATTAGGGTCTCGACTCAGATGCTGTTTTGCAATCAACTTATGGTCATATGCCTAAAGATTCCATACATGTTAGAGTGAAGATGGATCACACAGCTCAAAAGTAACTCCCGAAATAGTTCATGTAGGCTGACTTTGGATTTCACGCTAACTGGGATAGTCCTTGAAGAATCATCTGGGGCAAAAGACAAAGAAAAAACAGAAAAAATCCAAAACTCGAAAATCTGTCATGGTATTCTCCCATACTGTCTCATGGGTAGAGCCTGTCATCTGCATTCAAATTTATTTGTGAGCAAAATGATGTAGTTTTGTTCCAGACCGGAGCACATGCACATGTTTACATGCAAGCTGGACAACTGGGAGACCTGAGCACTGGAGTGAAGTAGAGAGCAGCTGCATGGACATGCCAAGAAACTCTTGCAGCTGTGACTAAGTATTAAGCTCAGTTTATGGCTAACAACTGCAGCATTTTAGTCATCCATGCTTATCTTTTTATGTATACAATACCATTTACACTTTGAAGTCTAAGTCCAGGAATCTCATAGTTATTAAAGAAAATTTGACAGCGGAACATTGAACTCCATTTATGTCATGTTCATTAATGGTGGCAAACTGAAAGTATGTATTTAGGCTTGATCAAGATTCAGTGTTACTGAGTTTGCCTGTCTCTGCATAAATGCTGCTATGGTTAAAAACCTGTTAGAAACAAATCTCACTATATGTGGCTGTTTGGTAGTTGTGTTGTTCATGCAGTAATAGAACTCAGTTCCTAAAAAGCATTTCTTTCCAAATTACCCATAATGACTTCCTGTTGAGGTAATAACATATTTGGACATCACAATATTTTGAAACATCTCCCTGAACTGTAGCATAGCACTTCTTAAATATTGCAAGAGGAATATTAGCATGGGCTGAGGCTACCAACTTCTGTTATGGTTGAATAACGTGAGAAGTTGCTGCTGATTCAGGGTTCCTAGGAGGTGAGGGCTAAACTTGCATCTATTGATGTGTTGCAGTCTCTTAAAAGTCTGCGATTAATTTCCATTGGTACTTTATTGCTACAAGTATCTTTCTGAACTAAAACATTTGCACCAAATTCTATGGCTTTGTTTCAGAAGTTGTTCTGCCTTTGCATAGGTCAATTTTTGTTGTTGTACATTCCTGTATGTGTTCGGAGGAATAATTTCAATGTAGAATTCCTCCAGAAGTGGTACAAGCATAATCTTTACAAAGCAGTCCCATTGAATATAGGTTGACTATTCCTATTTCCTAACACTCGCTGAATCTACAGTCCTTTGTTGGCCCAGCAGTATTGGTATACTGGTACTGTCAAAATGCAGCTGCTATGGATGCAACTACACAAAATGTCTTCAATCCCTCCATCTCTTTTCCTTCCCAGCCTCCAGTCAAAAAAGCTAAATCAAGGTAGTGAATTAAACTGGGAGGACTGGTGCTGTTTTACGTTGCTGTTGCTTTCAAAGAGAAGCAGTTTGGTTTTACTTTCCCATAGCTCTGGGTAGGTAGAACTTCGCTATTGTGCTGGAAAGGTTTGCCTTGCCAAACTGTTATATCTGAGGGCTCATGATGCCATCACTGCCTTTATTCTTGCAGGTCATTGGTAGGAGCATCGTTAATGTCAGGAGACTCCTCAGATTCTCCATGATACAGACTAGCAGAATACTCTCTGTTTTAGGATCTTACTGGGTTCAGCAAGCAATGTCCCCCAGTGGACATCTGCCCACTAAGTGGCACAATTTACGGCTAGCTCATTTGCAAATGAACTACACATTTTGATCAGCTTTCTCTCGCTTGTATTCACATCATGGGTGTGGTGGGTTGATCCTGGCTGGATGCCAGGTGCCACCAAAGCTACTTTATCACCCCTCCCTGCCTCAGATGGACAGGGGAGAGAAAATACAATAAAAAGCTCGTGGGTTGAGGTAAGGACAGGGAAAGATCACTCACCAATTACAGTCATGAGCAAAGCAGACTTGGCTTGGGGAACAAAAATTAATTTATTGCCAATCAAATCAGAGCAGGTTAATGAGAAGTAAAACCAAATCTTAAAATGCCTTCCTTCCACCCCCACTTCTTCCTGGGCATAACTTCATTCCCAAATTCTCTACCTCCTTCTCCCCCAGCACGGCACAGGGGGATGGGATACGGGGGTTGTGGTCAGTTTGGCACACGTTGCTTCTGCTGTTCCATACCCCCTCAGGGGGAGGACTCCTCACACTCTCCCCCTGCTCCAGCATGGGTCCCTTCCACGGGGTGCAGTCCTTCAGGCACAGACTGCTCTAGTGTGGCTCCCCTGCGGGGTCACAAGTCCTGCCAGAAAACCAGCTCCTCAGTCCACAGGTCCTGCCAGGAGCCTACTCCAGCGTGGGCCTCCTATGGGGTCACGGCCTCCTTCAGGCATCCCCCTGCTCTGGCGTGGGGTCCTCCCTGGGCTGCCGGTGGATATCTGCTCCACCGTGGCCCTCCATGGGCTGCAGGGGGACAGCCTGCCTCACCATGGTCTTCCCCACGGGCTGCAGGGGAATCTCTGCTCCGGTGCCTGGAGCACCTCCTCTTGCTCCTCTCTCCAGCTGCGGTTTCTGTAGTGCAGGTTTCTCCCCCCCCCGCTTAAGTATGTTATCCTAGAGGTGCTACCAGTGTCACTGACCGTCTCGGCCTTGGCCAGCAGCGGGTCCCTCTTGCAGCCATCTGGCATTGGCTCTGTCAGACACAGGAGAAGCTTCT
>VYZV01014727.1:0-47435 GCA_013401275.1 Pandion haliaetus | reverse complement strand
GTTTCTATAAAATGTACATGCATGGGGAAAATGGTGAGATGAGTTTCTCTTTATATCTTCTATTTCTTGTGGTGTTCTTGTACCTTTCAAACTCACTTATAGAATTCTTGCTGGGGAAAAACAAGCTAGCCATTCTCCCTGCCTCAAATTACTCCACTGGACTTAAAAGGTGGAGTGCCATGTGCAAAAGTCAAGTGCAGTAAGACATGGGTGTGAGGTGCTACTGTAAAGGCTATTAAATATTTTTCTTTTTTCACACTGTATGCATTTGTTGCTGAAATTGCTTGCTTGCAAATACACTTGGGGTAAATTTCAGAATGCAGAGCCTCAGATTAGACAGTTGGACTTTCAAAACAGGTTAGCTCTTAAGTTGACACTTGAGGTGGTCAAATGTCCAGAAGGGCACAGTACTCTGTAGCTGTTCTCCTTTTGAAAATCTGCCCTCAAATTCAATTTTGTAAGAAAATAGTTCTATAATTCCAGGCACACCATCTGCAACCAACTTGGTGATGATGACCCCTCTTTTATCTGCTTCTGCTGTAGATGGGTGTAAACTTAAACTTCAGGATGCAAGTTTGAAAATAGTGGTTTTGTGTACTGCAAACAGAATGAAATAACAAGAGTTTTTTCAGTGAGTTTTTTCCTCACTTAGCAATTCCATCTATTTCTTCATTTTACCAAAGTGACCAGACTTGTCTTTAGATTATTATGAAAGTCATTTTCTATGGAAGGTTTCCGCTTTTCTATACATTACNATACATTACTTTTATGGCAACTAAAAATTTGGGTATTTGTGGTATTAGTGCCTTATTACATGTGTTTGTTTTTTAGATTCACTACACCTTAGGTGAGATCTTGGGTAGCCTGGATTACTGATTATCCTTTCATCTGTGTCACATTTTGCATGCTGTGTGAACAAGTGAATGAAAATAAAATTTTTGCTTCCTGACTATATTAAGCAACATTTTTAATGATAAAATTATATTGAAAAGGGGCCTGAGGTGTGGAGTTTGAAGAAAGTTGAGAGCTAGAAGTATTTTTGAGAGCTATTCATGCAAACTAACATAACTACAGCAGTACAATTAATTACAAGTAGTCTTTACTCAAGCAATTACTCAAATTAGAACAATCATGTTATACATTACTAGCAAGGTGTATTTGGCAGACATACGCTGTGCATCCACTGGGTACTTAGTCATAATTGTACTGTTCGTCATTTCATATTTTTTCTTTGACTTGGAAGTGAATGTTAGTGTTGCAATGACAGGAGGGCTCATAATGTTGGTTAGAGCCCTGTTTTGAAATTTACTCCAAATTACGGTGCTGTTGAACCTTGATTTTGACCTGCTCTCTTACTTCTCCAGGACCTCCAGCAGGTGTGCCATGCTTCTTGCTGTGCACGGTGGTGGTGATCAGCAGAAAATCTAACCAGGATAAAATTATCAAACTTACCTTCCCTTGTGACTTGAATAGAAGCCATACTCAGTAGAAAATTAGGATTGTAACAATGCTACAGTAAGAGTGGAAGGACCTTATTTTAAATTCCTAGAATTCCATATGTTAAATTCCTAGAATATCCTGTTCCAGTAGATATCTTAGTTTGGGGGATTTTCCATCCACTCTACAGTCTTTTAGCAGAGGACATGGGGAATAGTTACCTGTCTGGATAGGTACTTAATTGAACACCTCTGCACAGTCCATTTTGGTGCCAAAAGTTTTTCTGCTCTCCACCAACAATGTGTCTTTTCAGGAAGGATAAAAAATACTTTTCTTTGGGTCAGAAAACAAAGTAATTGCTCAGTGTAATTGTTGGTACTTCTTTTGAGACATTATTCATCTCTTTGCCCATAAAGCTTTTTTTCCTGTCACTTTGACGAGCATTAAAGTAGATAAGGTGATTTCATGTAGTCAAGAATCAGGACATAGTAGAAAAAAAAATCTTTCTGAGTATATTCATCTGGAGAAAATGACTGACTTTTCAAATTTAAATTGTCATTGCTTTTGAGGGTTAAAATAGGATTTGTGCAAAATGTACTTAAAACTTCAAATTAATAGGAAGATATCTCATAGTTTAATAGTGCAAATAAAAGACAAAATTTTAATTTTGAGATCAGACGTCTGTGCATGTGGCCATGTGAAGTGCTAGGGAAAAGTGACAAAACTTTCCATTTGGCTTAGCTTGGAAAGGAATTTCTTAATTTCCTAGCACGAGTGAAGCAGTTGTAGGACAGCTTTATACCTCCTGTGCAGAGCTCCAAGGGGTGGTTCACACTTCCCGTTGCCCCTTTGTTTCCTATGTGTAATGTTGGCAGACGGTAGAGCGGAGTTCCTCTCATCTTGCACTATCGCAGTTAATCAGTAGCTACTGCAACTTCTTTGTATCTGTGGAGCAGTGCAGAGACAGTGGTTGCAATAATCAAATGTCTTCTTTAAAAAGACACGTCTCAAAATTCTCAGCATTCTATCCTGAGACCTTTCTAATAACGTGCTGTTCTTTAAGAACTTCACATCAGATCTCAATGTATGTTATCCAAATGTGTGACAGCACTCTTTAAAAAACGTGGTAAAAAGCCACAGAGGAGAAACAATAATTTTTTTTTTTTTAAAGAAATACTGGGTAATTTATTTCTAGTAGAAAATTTTCTGTATTATCATGAAGGATTCAGTGTTTTTAGGTTCAGCACATAAGCAACACAGGTTTTGTTTGCTTTGGACTAATGGTGCTTCACCTGATGGTTCAAACAAAACATCCTCAGAAGGCTGTCTACACATGATTTAGTCCACATGGACTGAAGGTTGCTTTAAAGAACTGTTGTGCCATGGCTACTGCAGAAGAACCTGACACTTTCCATTAGCAAGCACTATGAGAGTAATAAAACCAACTTAATTTATGTGTTCTTAGCATTATTGTGATTTTTTTTGTTAGTGTTGTTCCTCTATAGGAAGAGTTTGGGTGTCTTTTTTTGGTTACATCATACCTCAAGGTGTTAGGATGACTCAGGGTTTTTTTGTGGCCTTCCCATAATTTCATTCTGTGTGTTTGAGTAACTTAATCTGTCTCTGTCTCCTAGTTTGGTTCCTAAAGTGCAAAACTGGAAGAATAGAAATTCATTATGTCATCGAGTTCTTGTGAGATAGACTCCATTACTGCGGTGAGAGTTTATGATATGGTGATAAGTGCTGTAGAAATGCTTGCATTTTGTATGTCTCTGCATATATAGTATTTCTCCATCCATCACCATACTGTGCAGTGATAATGTTTTTCTACCCCTACTACTGTAGTATGTATCATGAAGCTGTCTGGAAGTAGACATCATTGCTCTTGTGGCACATTTGTAGTGGATCTCCTACTCCATCCTAATGTTGAAAGGGTACCTGCCAGGAGCTGAAATGCAGGCAGGCGTTGCTCTGTGAGCACTGTCTCTCTTCCATGTCTTCAGACATGCCAAATCACAATCCTTTAGGCTCTCCATTAAACACCAACACAATTTTTTTATTTGTTTCAGTAGAGATTCCAATGTTTTCTGGCAACTATTCTGTTTTCACATTGTAGTCATCAAAGTGATAAAGAGTTTTAAATCCTCCAGTAAATGTCGCAAAATATTTATTTTTGCAAAAATAAACTCCTATTTCTCTCTGTTTCCTTGTACAGTGAGATTTTTAGTCCCTCTGTCCAGGACTTGTAGTATATTTATAACCTTTTAAATGCAAGCACCATCTGGGGACCTTTTGATAGTCTTTTGCCTATACAAGTGTAAATAATTGACTATAGTGTGTAAATAGTTGCACATGCAAATAGGTACCCATACAACGTTAATGTATTTATGATCAAATTCATAATACAAAATGAGAATAATTTTATTTTAAATATGAAAGAATTATTTTAGCTGTGTTCACAGGAAACTTAATCCATATCCATATGTATGTGTTTACAGGAAATAAATTATGCCTTTCACAACCTAGTGGTAGTTGTTAACTCATAGGAATTGCTGTATTTCTGCATTACAGCTGTATGTTTTCTAACAGAAGCAGAACTATCTTATACTTGCAACTTCAAAATGTAGGTCATTGTGTTGGTGAATGTAGGTCAGAGTGAAGGGGAAGACAGAATGCAAACTCCTCCACGTGGATCTTTAAGCTTATCCCTGTTTTGAAGTTAAAGAGGCTTACCTACCTGTTCAAGCACAAGAAGCTTTTCCTTTTACTAAAATTAACACAGGTATTCTGGCTTCTGGCTTCTTGGCTTAGCTGGAAGCACTGTGTGCCTCCGCACTTGAGACCTCTGTTCATGAAGGACCTCCTGACTCCTGCTTCTTTAGCTGCCAGCCACTTCCATCGTTGCTGAGGTAATACTTCCTTCCCTGTGGGGGAAGGGAGCAGCGAGGAGAGTGGTGTGCATCGCTAGCATCTGCCTAAAGAAGAGCGTTGTCTTTCCAAAGGTGCTTTACCCTTCTCTCAGCACAGAGCTATCTGATACACCTGCAGTTTCAGCTGGTATCAACATTGTAATGGTAGCAGGGGGAAGAACGGTGACCCCTCATAAAAGATTTAGTGACACCATTCAAAGTGCCCTTTTAATAATAACTGTGGACAAGTGAGAGACATTTGACTGAGGGTACTGAAAACTCAGATGTTGAAGGATTTTGCTACACCTGACAAGTATTTTTAAAACTCACTCAGGCTAAAAGTTTGCAATAAAAGGGTTTAGGCTTTTTGTGTTTGTGGGTGTGGGGTTTTTTTTTAATGTGAGGTATAAGTATTATAAATGGTATTAAATTAGCTGTGTCTTCACTAAATATTAAAAAAGCACTTTTATTGCTTGAGTATACACCAGTCACTGCAAACTGAAACATTCTTTGTATTATACACTAAAATATTTAAACAGTTATTATATTTATTGCAAAATCTGTCATTTTAGCATATTTCAATGCTCAAAAGCATTGAAATGCTCAAAAGGGAGATGGAAAATCCTGTACAATTCTTAGTGTATGTTTCACTGAAGAATGGGTAGTCGTGTGTGAATATTTTATTTTAACCCTTAGCAAGTATAAGCAAAATAGCACGTTTGCAAACACATAATCAGCCTGAACTGTCATAAACAGGACAAGTACCAATATTGCTTTGGTGTTTTTGTCATACATATGAATCATCACTCTATTTTTTTTTACCTTTAAGATCTTTGTCATACAAAAGTTATATGCAAAGTTTTGATCAAATCCGGTCTAGGCTTTTGCTTGATCTGCATGCAGACAGTGCATTCATAAATTTTCATGGCTTATCACTATGAGTAAGGGTAGTTCAGAATACTGACTGGGTGAAAAGGAAGAATTATGTATTTGATGGTTACAAACAGGCTCTAAGTGATTTAAAAAGATGACAGTTTTTCTCCCAAATTTGTGCTTCTATTAAATATGTTGTGATGTTTTTAAAGTCTCAGGAATAAAGAATTATTAAAAATGGTCTAAAGGTTGCACATCCATAGTAAGCTGCATGGAATTCAGTTTACCTGTCTAGAAATATCTAAACATGTCTGTTTTCCTCTTTACTGAAACCGTTGAAGTGTCTGTAGTTCATAATACTAAGTTTCTGTCATGTTAATTCGTAACGCTGTGTGTTGTGGGGGGAGGCTAACCCTGGTTTTTACCTGTGCACAGGTAGGCAAGCATGTTTTTTCATTGCTAAGCAACAACATATGGAAAACATAGAACCATAGTTTGGCCACTTATGTCTTTGATTCATCCTCCCTTAACTTTGGGAACCTAAGTCAAGTGCTCGAATATGAGCCTGTTTTCCCCAGGCTCCCTCCAGCAGCGGAGACTCATGCTTGCAGGAGAGCATGCAAACCACGCAGGGTCTGTGGTGCCCTCTCTGTGGGCCACGGTGCTTCAGTTATGGGTTCAAGTGAGGTGGGAAACTGGTCTGACCAAACAGCGACTTTCATGAGTGAGTGGTGTTGAAGGGCTAAATTTGCATGGATGCCTCCAAGTGCTTGCCGGGTTTGACAATGACCAGTGCAAGTTTTATGATGGAAGCTTGTAAAGTAATGAATAATACAGATTAGGTGAAAAAAGCGTGACTGCTCCTGTCTATTCCTATATGGCAGCTAGAGAGCCTCAAATGAAAATGACAGGGAGGCAAGTACAAAGCAAGAGAGAGGAGATGTTTCTTTATACAGCATGGTAAAACTGTGGCGCTTCCTGCCACGGGACGTTGTAGCTATGGAAAGTTTACGGCAGTCCACAGAACAACTAGAAAAATCCCTTAGTGACTATTAACTTGTATCTCCTCTCCTCCTCGGGAACTTCTTGAGCCACAGCTAGAAATCATGCTGCATTATTGCCCTAGTCCTGTATTTGTCCATAGCCTGTGTGGCTGGTCAGTGTGCCTTACAGTCAGACTGATGCCTGACCCAACAAAACGTAAGAGAAAAGGAGCTAAATAAAAAGAAACTGGGAAGAAATGAAGTTACTGTAAAGGACAGCTAATGAAAAAGGAGGGGGCTCCTGTCCACTGTTAGAAGCAGGCTACAAGGCAAGGTGGGCCTCACATCCAGCCTCGTACAAACAGTTGGACGTTCGTGTGAATGCCCAAATGTCAGAAGTTTTATAGAGTTAAATTTTATATAACTTTTAAAGTCTTGACAATTGCATGTATATGTATAGATATATGTGTATGTTTATGTGTTTGTGCGTGTATCTATAAAGTAAATTTCTGATCATTAGTCGGGATGAAATCTATGAAATAATCAGTTCCAATGCTTAAATCAGAAGTTTTCCATTAAAAGCCTTATTTGTTTCTTTATTCCATGGTATAGCAAATTTAGAAAATAAAACAGTTGGCAGAGGTCTGCAAGTGGTAATATGTATTCAAATATTATTTCAGACAAAAAAATATCTCTTCTAAGATGGCAGATATCTTTGTTTTATAGGTCTCTGGCCTTCTGAAGAAGTGCTGGCTTACTACTGCCTAAAGCACAATGAAATATTCAGGTACGGACTTAAACATAAAAAGATATTTTCCAATCTATTAGTTTTATTGTATCTGCATGGTAAAGATTGCTGTGATTTAAGTCTTCAGATTAAATTTAAAATGTTCAAGGTGAAAGCATGTTGCTCTTAACAAAGAATTCTGAGCTGCCTTTGGGTACTAATATTGCACAGCAAGCTTTCTGCTATATGTCAAAGACTTTTGATTTCCACTCAAGGCGTTTTATTTCACTTTGATTTTTGGGAAACAAAAGTGAAGCTCCAATCGATCGGTACTGATTGTGAAGGTCAGGAAAAATAAAAGACATCCTTTAAACTGACATCTGTTGCAAAAGCAAGCAAAATATTACCTGATAAAATACATAATAATCACTGCATATAGCGATGGAGGAATTTGCACCTGTATTTACGTGTTGTGAAACAATTTTGAGACATCCTGCACTTTTCTTTGGTTTTGGTTTTTCACATTTTCTAAACTTGTAGAAGACAGTTGTCAAGGCTCCAATAGGAACACCTAAAAATAAAATCTATCCTGCATCCTACCTCTTTCCCCTTGAGTATACAGAGCTTTGCACTTGGAAATCCTTGAAGTTTCATTGTCCAGAGGATGAATGGGGTGCAAGAAAAGCCATTATAACAATGCATTTGGAGACATAAATTGTGTCCTGAGTGAGGATGCAAGGCTAATACCAAGTAAACCAGCTTGGAGTATACAAAATCCCTCAGTCTTTGTACACATGGTCTTGGTAAAATAAGGAAGACCAAGCTGTTAAGTCCCTGCCCCTTGTAGCAAAGCTGAAAGCCTATCAGCTGTGAGCTGGTTCCTGCCCCTTGCTCGGATTCCTATCTGAAATCAAATACCTGGCACCAAAGCATTCCCTGGTTTGTAAAGCCTCATTTCTACACCATCCGTCACCTGAACGAAGCCTACCCCATCAGAGGAGGCAGCTAACACACTTAATCTGGTAGCCGCTGCTCCTTCTCCTGAGTTTAGCTGGGCCCTGCACTGTGTGACTTTTGCTGCTGTCCTGGCATCCCTGTAGCACTTTGCCGTCCAGCCCCACGCCGTGGCTCGTACTCTCTGCTTGCTCTCAGAGGCCCTTCACAGCAAACCTCCCTGTGCTGCTCACTAAAAGGGCATTTTCCTAGTCTGGGTATGCAAGCCTGGATACTCGGAGACAGCAATCAGTCAAACTTGCATGGAGGAAATGGGCAGTTTCACATCCTGATTTCTCAGGATTATGCCTTCTCAACAGCATGCTCAGAGCAGAGTCTCTTATTTTAATTCTCATTGATAAATGTCACGAAGTATTGCCTGAGAGGTGGATATGATTTTTAATATTTGCTAATAAGGGAACTTTGCACTGAAAGAAATTATTTATATGCATAAATATGTATGTGTATATGTGTGTGTATATGTTTGTAGATTATGTACATACAGACTTGGTCCAAAATGCACTAAAAACCCCACACTAGATACTTTCTGTGCTTATTTCAATAAGCATGGCTCATAAAGGATTAAGTGCCTTGTAAATCTTACATATATAACCATATGTGTATACTTTTAATATATATGACACATGTGGTTTAGAAAAATAAAAACTTATGTGAGAAAAAAACTATAATCATTCTATTTAAACCACAAACTGCAAATTTCCCACATCTGTTTTACATTCTCATTGGGTTTATGTACAGCTTGTTCCTCCAAACTGTGTCCGTCTTTTGTCTCATTTCCATTAAATAGGACAACCAGACTTTTTTCAAATAAAATTTGTGGATTCTAAGAAAAATAAATCTATCCCATCCAGACAGCGAGCATTAGTGTACAGTTATACAGCATAGTCCACTGGCCTCAGTGAACAGAATATCAGCATCTGTATCCTGATACTGATAATGACATCCTAGATGCTCTTCCTAAATATCAGTGTCGAGTGAGTAGGGGGGTAATACTTTCACATAAAAACAGATTTTCAAATGTTGGTATTTTAGGGGAGAAGAAAAGGTGCACCAAACAAAAATCTGGTTAGCTGAAATTCCATTTTCTGCATGTCAAAAATGTCAATGGGAACATTTCTGCCAGCTGTAGCAGTTGCTGCAGATTTAGCTATAAAGCAGTGTGTTCCTAAACTGAGGCTCTGCCTTGCCCCAGACACCGCTTCACACGGTTTCGGTGCGGGGTCAGCATCCCTCCCTCCTCCCCTCCTGGGGCAGGCCATGGCTCTGGAGGACATTCTTTATGGCTCCCACTCCAAGCTCCCATCCGGCACACACTCTGCACCAAATTATATTTCACATGCACATCTTAATAGCAGCACGATCCGGTCCAAGTTAAAAGCAGCCTTTTAGACCATGTATTCAACCCTCTGCTCAGGCTCAGTGTAGGCTCTTGACACTAACTTGGTTTAGTTTTCTGTGGCTTAACTGTTTGCTGTTCCCATCGTTGTTCATAACAGCATTGTTTGTAGGTCACTTACAGTTTTAAGTGCTAATTGAAGGATTGGATTTCTTCATATGTAATTGTTTTGTGGTATTTGGCTTGGTTTAAAACTTCTCTCTTTTTAATATAGAAAGGCTTTTAGGCATAACTATATGGAGAGATACATAAATAATATTAATTTCCCCATTTACTTCTCTAACTGTTTTTGCAAGAATGAATGTGGATTAACATTGTTATCCTTTCCTAACAATTATCTTTCGCTACTCTAGCTAGTTTAGTTTTAAAAGACAGAGCCATTGACAAGGGAAAAAAGGGAACCTTCTCAGATTTTTCAGCTCAGCGGTGGTAATGTTGCACTGAACACTAATGAGGGAACCCCCACTGATTTGCCTGCTTTGTGACTTTTCTATTTCATAATTATTTTTAAAACGCAAACCGACATGAGGTAGCCTAGTCATGTCTCTACAACTTCCTGGTAGCTCAGTTCTTACTGCAGATGGCAATTTGTTCTTGTAACATATATGTCTCTCTGACCATTTTCATCTAATTTGTATGGGTTCTACCATTTCCTTTCTCTCTTTCAGGGACCTTGCTGTGTGTGAGCTAGGGGGTGGCATGACATGCTTGGCTGGGCTCATGGTAGGTCTTTTCTCAATTCCAATCCCATTCAGAGGAAGAAACAAAAGGAAAAATGTTCCAGTGCCTCCAACTGCTGGGTCAGAGAACTGTCAACAGCCTCAGCTGCGGTCAAGCTGCAGAGTCTTGAGAGACCTTCTAGATTGACTTGCTTTCGTATCATATTGATTTTATGGTTGCCTCGATGAGCAGAAACATTTTACCTCCGTGTAGTCAATATCTCTTGTTGTGACATTCCAGGCCACGTATGGTCTGTCTTTCATTGCCATAGCCGAAGCTTTTTTTTTTTTTTCAGATTATAGTCCCATTTGCTAAGATACAGGAATAGCCTGGCGAATCACAGTTGGAGCACCATGATATAGCTGCTAATGTTTTGCCTGCATTATTACACCAACAAACATGATCCAGAGCTCTCGGTAATTAGATTCTTTTGAATTAGATTGGCCATTCAGGAGAGTCGTTCACCATTCTCTGGGTTCTGAGTCATGTATTCAGGAGATATTATGTAGCAGTGCAGTGCATTAGACAAGTTTTTATGTCTCTACAAATAAAAGCATATTGTTACACTGATTGGCATTTGACAAACCTGTCGCTCTTATACAATGTGTCGAGGTTACAGCCCAATGTGCGAGCATGTCAAAGCTCACAAAAAAATTACCCTTACAAAGCCATCTGCCTGCAATGCAAAGTTATATGAAGGGCATCAGGCAGTCAGACAGAAGCAAGCTGAAAGGCAGAGTGACAGCCTTGTATGATGGCTCTACTAGATAAACAGAAGCCCGCAAATGAAAGCCTCTCAGAATACCATCATCCGCTGTCACAATGCAATTACGGAACAGAATGATAGCAAGATAGAGGCTCCCGCAAATGGAATGATAAAAGTATTGACTGATTTGATTGAATGATTAAAATAATGCAGACATAAAATGAAAAAAGATTGAAGATTGTTACAGAGAAATAGGTGAGGAAGCATGATACTGAAGGCTTGTCACTCCTGTCTTCACTTCCACACAGACAAGCATATTTGCTCATTGTTTGCTGTGCTCTTTTTTTCAGGTTGCTATTTCTGCAGATGTCAAAGAAGTTCTGTTAACTGATGGAAATGAAAAGGCCATCAAAAGTATCCTTATTCAGATAGAAAACTGGTTTGTTGTGCTCGTTCCTTTTTACTAGCTGAGTAACAATCGATATAAAGACAGACAGCATGGGGTATATTAAGAAAAAGTCCCCACATAAGTAATTAAAAAATAGATGTAGAATATCTTGAACAGAGCTACAGCTTCCCTCACAATAAATGCCACATTTTCTTCTTTAATTAAAAATGTACGTGTTGGTATAGAGCAAGTACAGTAGTAAATATTTGTCTTACGGTTGAGTGCTGAAAGATTCCTCTGTGTGTGCTGCACATTACAGGAGGTATAGCAGTGAATCAAATCATTAGCTCCCCTTCACATGTTCGTTTTGCAGAAGAACTAGATTTTTTTTTTTTTTTTACTTTCAGATACTAGCCTCTTAAAACATTCCCAGTATTTGTATATTGTCGTAGCTTTTCCAGTGTATATTAAAATTCATGGTTTCATTGTTGCTGCTAAGTTATAACTGCCTACAAATTACCCATTTAGTGTGCTTAATCAATTATCAATTTATCATTATTTCTCTTGATGTAAGATTGCAAAACTCCTCTGTCCCTTGTAGAAAGTATTTTATTATATTTCTTGTATTAGAATAAATTGCTATTATGCCCTTCTAATATGAACACATAGTTCAGAAAATTGAACTGGACTTTGGCTAAGCGAGAGAATGAGTGAGCATAATTTGTGGCCACTTTAAATATAGCACAGAACAAGAACAGATATATACAGTGAATACTAATGGCCCTTAGAAATTGAGAGCAAAAAAAAGGAAGATATCTATTTGCTTTTGTTCCTTGGTAATCTTTCCATTTGCATTTTAAGGCAGACAAGTTTTTCAGGTTTTGGCCACTGCATCATCAGAATTATTTAGATTGGAGTTTTGCATGTATTTGTGAGCTAACTTAATGAGTACTTAATGAAAAAAATAAGTTAAACTAATTTGTGGTTTTAAAAAATTGCAGTTGTTGATGACTGCTAAAACAGGAGGCATTGCAGTGCAATAATATTAGCTACTACCTTTAAAAAGACTTTCTCAGAGGTAACTGAGGTAACTATAATTGCTTGCAACCCTTTAACAATTTCATGGAAAAAACAGCCAATCCTGGATTATATCTTTTGAAACTTGATGGAAGCCTTATAAAAGTCTCCTTTTTCTTGAAAATGCAAGTTCTCAGTTGTGTTCCAGGGATTCTTAAGTTTGTTAAATTCTGGGTTTTTATACTCGTGTGTTGAGGAGGAAGTATTCATTATTTTGTGTATTTTAATCAGCATCACCCCTTCCAATCTTTCTTCTGTGTTATTATGAGGATAAAAAATGTGGAACAAAAAAAGTGTTTCAAAACTAGCCTAACAAAAAAACCTGATGTTTTATAGAAGCACAGGTATTTAACGAAAGGTCATTTTACCCACAGAAACCTTCAGGTGAGCTTAGTAATCATCAAGTCAGCAAATATCTTGCATAGTAGATTCCATAAAAATACCTGAACTTTTTTGAAATTCAGAAGTCTTCTATAGCAAGGAAAATTAGCGGGTGCTAAAAGTATTCACTCAGTCTTTGGAATTAACAACTTGAAGTGCTTTTCCTCCTGAAAAAAGATACTCTTAATGTCATCTAATTAGCACACCTTAGTTTTTCACAATATGTTTTAAAAATATATTTTCTTTCCAAAAGTCTTACAAAAAGTCTTCATCTGTATTCACTCAGTGAGTCCCTTTCAGAGGAGCAATTGGTGGAAGGCTCTAACAGGAATTTATTTTTCTTTTTTAACGTTTGGTGCTCTGAAGGCACAGCATTCAAAGTGCTTTTATTGTGTCGGGTTTTACAATGGGCTTAATATTAGCAGGGTGCCAAAGTGCAGCAGACTAAGAACTTTACAGTGTAGGTGGAATGTATTCTTAAAAGTGCACATAATAAAATTTATGTTGCATTTTAAGTGTTGTATGGACTTCAGTAGTGATTTTATGATCTGTCTTATGGTAATTTTCTTTTGCAGTCTTTTCTGTAGTGACTAGCTATAACAGAAGTTTAGGCTAAATTTAGATCTGTTTCAGCCACACCAGCCTCTCTGAAATCAGTAAGAATTTTTGGTGTACTTGGAAATAGTATTTGGCCCCAAGTGCCACAGACTACAAATGATGTATTTCTGCTAATTTTTATTATTGCTGATGGTATTTTTTAGTTGTTTAGCATACTATATTAAATTAATGTGGTATAAAATACTGTTTTCTTTCCTAGATTCTGCTCTTCAGGAATAGTTAATGCCTAGTATTATGTTTTTTATGTAGGTATTATAGATTAAAATAATCTTGTTTAAAAATTACTGTTTACATCTTCTCTTTAAATTTCTTAGGAAGCTTAAATTACATGCCAGTCATACTATAATATCCAAAAATTACTTTCGCAAAAGTAAAAGTGGTTGTCAACAAAAAAGAAAAAAAATCACTGTCAGAAGCCAGGAAATCACCAAGCAAGCCTGCTAATTATTCTTAATGGGCAAGATGAGCACATTAAGAAACAAATGAATACATCAGTGAAATGTAATTGAAAATCGACCTGGCAATAGTGCATTGCATCTGAGAATCTGCCTTTGTATTATCATCATCATCATAATTATTGTTGGTTTTGTTGTTGTTATCGCTATTCAGTGAGCATAACTAACAGCTTTGCTTTGTGAACTCTCAAGCTTTTGAGGATTTGATTTATCTTTTAATTTTTGACATTCTTCATATTATTTTCTGTTTCATACTGCCACATGAAGTATTCCCTATGTATGTTTTCAATATCTATATTAGGATATGTTATTGAAATGTTACAAGTTAAAACAATTTACGAGTATATTAATTTCAAATCATGATTGTCATTTTAACCATTTCACATTGAAATGTATAGCTATATTTTATATTAATCAATGGTATTATGCATGAGGTTTATGGAGGTTTTTAAAAGGATATTATGATTTGGGTTGCTAGTCCATTTAAAAGACTGCACTAACTCACTCCTTTTGCTTATCATGGGCAGATTTGAATTGATTAACAGATCATTTATATTGCAAAATCAATAAAATAAAGACAGATGTTATTGCTTTTGCAGCTTTGCTCAAAACGTCATTGTTGGTTTAGTGTGTTTTATCTTTCAGGATAATTTAAATAAAGAAACTGTTAAAAAGAAAAACATAGATATTTCAAGTGAATAATACAGATATACATAGGCAAAGTTATCAGATTCATGCTGCTTTGTAATTTTGGGTGATATGCATTCAGATGCAAATTTTCCAACTTAGGTAATATCTATGACATAGTCAGTCATGAACATCAAATTCTGTTTCCCCAGAACACTGGAAGCATCTATATTTGGTTCTACATGTCCAAATCCAAGGATGAGGTTCATTTTTAGTAAAAATTGTCTCCTGTTTCAGAGGCTGTGTACCTTCTGCCTTAGCTCTGTTTCACACCATGCACTAGTGACTTGAACTACTGTCTGAAAGCATCAATAATACAAAACAGTGCTGCAGTGCTCTATAATGGCCATTAAAATATAGTGTATGGATCTTTCAACAGTCCTGGGAAATTTAGGTTAGAAAGGTCATGTTCAGTGTGAATGCCTGAAGACATGGGCTCATAAATTATTTAAAAAAGCTAGTGTTAACATGTTTACAACAATTATTAATAGTTTTGCTCTGTTATATAATTTAAGTGCAGTCTAGCTAATTTATCAACAATGTTACTTCTGCCTCTACTTAAAAATAGCATGCTTTACTCATGGAATTATTTATGCCTTCCTTTTACTTCACAGGTATAGACCATTCATTACTACTTCTCATTGCATATTGTGGAAAAGATTTAAAAGGCACCTCCAATCTACATAGATTTGTTTAAACCAGTTTTCTGTCATTCCATTTCTAGTTTTGGCTTCATGAAATATCAGTTGTCTTTTCTTTTACATTGTTTGGATAGAGGCTTTCTTAAAATAACTTTTCTTAAACAGCCAACTGTGTTAGGAAGGCCAATTACGTGATTTCAGCAAAGTAAATAAAAAGATACGTCAGTGATATTTTAAATTAGCCTGACACTAGTGTTCAATTTTCTTATAAGAGCACTTGCATTCAACATATTTTGTGCACCTAGAAACATCCTCCTAATTAGCATCAGATTTCCTGTACCTTAAATAAGAAAGAGGGATCATCGACGTCTTTACTAAAAATGTCTGGTTAAGATAATTTTTTGTATTTCAGAGTGAATCGTTCAAATGCATATGGATTCACACTGGGTGACATTTAGTATTCTCGTAGTTTTCGGTCACTTCCTACACCTTTTCCTTCCAATGGCTTCTCAATAACCACAAGTGATTGATTATTAAGGTTATCTCTCTAGGCATAGATGACTGGGCATAGCTTCTCTTGAAACTTTTCATTGACAGCCCTTGTTTTGGCCTGCCTGAATGGCTACCCAAATTTGTGACCTGATCTTCCAAACTGAAGCTGAGACATCAGGCTGAGGCATTGAGACGTGAGGCTGAGGCATTGTTGCAGTGCCTATGGGGAAGAAAAGGCATTTATTGCTTTGTACTATCTATCTTTTATGGTGGTTCCAAACCATTCTCGAGAAAGCAAATGGACTAGGAACCCTCTTGCTATAGGCTAAGGTGCTCCTATTGTGTGTTGGATTTGACACAGACAGAGCCAGAAACAAAGGTATGTGTCTTGTGACAGGGCAGGTTCTCAAAACCCGTAAGCCTCCAAAATCTCAGCACTGTGATCTAGTGATAGAGTCGACAGCAGTACAAACTAAACTGAACATTAAGTGACCATGCTAAAAATTTCTCTTCACCATGGTTGTAATTCTTACACTTGTAAACAATAGTTGCCTTTAAAAGTATATAAGGTATGGGAAGTCTTTTCCAGTTCCCTCTGTAGCTACAGGGCTAGCAATTCCATAAATGAAACGGTAAATAGAGGTAGGCAACAAGAGCAAGTTGCTGCGTAGATATATGGCTGATGTGCTGGAGTAGCAATGTAAAATTTATGCTTCTGAAAAAAGACTGACTCTTAGCACAGATTAAAGAAGATCAAACAGATAAAAGACATTATGAAGGTATTAACAATGGAAAAAAGTATTTTTTATTATTTTTATTACTGCTCTGGTTTTGTAAAGAATTCTTAACAAATATGCTACAGATGTCAGTGAGATCATCACAAGAAACCAAAATGCAGGAGTATTTAAGGCTCAGAAAGTGTCAAGCTGGTAAGATTCTACTGTTTTACTGGTTCTTGCACGTAATTGTGTATTTAATGTAAATGTGAAATATACACAATAGTGTGAAAGTGTGACCTATATTTCTGATGCTAATACAGATGTATATACAACCTAAGTAGGTAAATGACGCAAGACAGAAATTTAGGAGTATTAAAAAAAATGTTAGCTCCAAAGGCATGCTCTGGAGGGTGAGTGTTGTAGAGGTTCAGAGAATTTGGTTTCAGATCATCTCCAGAGCCCTTCCTGACACACCCTGTAATAGGTGATGCCACTGAGGTTAGCTGTTTAACTATCTATCTCATTGAGGCATCTCCAGGTACCGTAGGGACTGGAAGCAGCTGAAAATTTGATGTTCATCTCTTGTAGTATTTTAAAAGTAAATTCTAAAGTACTTCATATTCGTGGTATAGGGTTAAGAATTAGAATGTGCTTAGAGATGGCTACCTAAGAACAAATAGTGCACTCTTATTTGTGTGTCTAAATCTTCTTTTATTTTTGATGATTCTCATTCCAGAAGGGCTTTCAGTCCTTCTCAAAGTGACAAAAGTAAAGCTGAAAAAGGGCTGAGAAAGGCAAGCTGTTACTGCAGAATAAGCTTATTAACATAGAGGGTTAAACCCATACAATTTTAATGGCTATCATTCACATCATTTATCCCTATGCTTATGTAGCCATTCTGTGTAGAGAAGTTCTTTTAAGTGAGCACTTAGGGTTAGAAAAATTCTGCCTTCATTAGGGTGTACGTGCATATAACTTAGAGATATATCTCTGCATCCTAATAAGTGCCTGCCAAGTAGACAAAGGCCACACGGGCCCCAGGAATGGTCTTTCAGGTTCCATGGGCTGAACACTTCTTGTGAGCAGCCCCAGACACTCATCCCTGCTGAGGAGAGGCTGTGTGGTACAACCATCCAGAAGCTTAGATTTTGTAGATTTCCAGTTGCCGTCTACTTTGTATGAGATCTCGGATTTCATCCCTTGTCAAGACTTCAAACCTGGTCTTTTAGATATCAATCAAAAGCACATTTTCTACCCTGTCCTCATTTACATTTATCTAATGCTTAAGGTCATTTGTGATCATTTGAGTGTATTTCAGCATATGGAATCAGTGAATAATAGATTTCAGCCTCACGCTGTGAAGAAAGATTGTGTTTTTACAAGACATGATGTTGTTTACTGGGTGTTAATAATCACTAATTAATAAACATATCTAGACGTCATAAAATGTTGCATTTTAAGTAGTAAAAATGTCAAGTGTTTAACTTCTTGAGTGCAACAGCATTTGGGGCCTTATTTGCATAAATAACATAATTAAATTACAAAATAAAGTGAAGTACTGTATCAAAACAAAAGGCTCATTATAATATACACATAATTTGATTTTTTAGTTCTATGTTCTTAAGGCTTTTGCAGATTTGTTCTAACAGTAGAAAGTTTTATAAAATAAGTATTCAAATCACTCTCCAGTCCCCAAAATAATGATCATCTTGCATTTCTCTATCTTATACACATTAATAGGTGATTTCTCCTCTCAATATTAAGGTTATGCTTTGGTTAGTTATTTGAGAAATGCTGATGGATGGATCAATCCTTCAGATTCAGTAATGACGTGATGAAGGCAGTAACAAAGTTATTTGATCATTTCTCAAGGCCTTGAAGAAACTAAAAGGCTGATGTAAAATCTGAAATATTACCGTAACCCTGATTCACTTTTCCTACAACCAAAAACCTTAGTTATATAATGATAATGGGGGAAAAAAAACCACAAGAAAAGGTAGTGTTTTGTAGCGAAGAATGCAACACTGGCATGCAAAGTGATGTTAGGTGACTTCTTTTACATTGATCAGAGCTTGGAGGCAAATTAATATTGTGATATATTTAAGTGATTTACTGCAACATTAGTTTAATCTGGAGAAGGCATGTTCCTCACTCTAATGTATCATTTAAACAGTGCAAAGTTACAAGATTCTTTCCATATAAAAGATACTTCAGAATAGACCCTTCTCACGGCACCTTCAACTCACGTAGGCATCTTGTACTCTTTTCCTTGCACATGGAACAGAAATTATGAGAGTCAGTTTGTGACTTTTTTGTGACATTTAAGTCTAGACTTGGAAAATATGCCAAAAAATGTATGGCATAAAAAGGAACAATCCAGTATCAGCCAAGAGAAGTTAGATTAGGACAATCTGCCATACGGTTTTTTTAGATTTATACAAAATGCAGTAAATGAGCACTTATCTAGCTCTCTGCCAACTCTTGATTATTGTTTAAAAATACAGTAATGTAAGCCAAACTGGCAGTTTGTCATATTATGTGTTATAATGTAATAATAGATATTTAGTAAACAGTTTACTTCAGCAGTGGATATACAATTCTATTTTATTTTTAGCTTCCATGAGTATGTTCAGAATTTCTTGTTTACACTTTCTGGAAATAGGTACAGTAATGCCACTAAATTACTAATAATGACTTGCCATAGTAAGATGAATTATTAATACCATATATGGGTTTCAGGATTTTTTTTTCACAGTTCAAAAAATATCCACGAATCACGTTGTGTACCCCATAACTTAGCATATGAGTTATCCTGATAGCAGTCTTTGTACCATCAACTGGTATTAGTTTGACATGCATTATATCATTGTTTTGAACATGTCCACCAATGATTAAATTAGCAATAACTATAACAAGGAATCTCTGCTCTTTTTCTTCTCTTTATTTTAATGTGGAAACCTTCCTGAAGCAGGGGTTTGGATAGTAGAATTTTGAAAGGTTGTTGTTATTACAGATGTCATGATGGAAAAGCTTTATCAGAGAAGACGGCTTGCAGTATATTCTAAAGGTTAACAGACTTTGTCTGTCTTACCTACCAGGGAATTTGTTCTTCCATCAGATTCACTTGTCTGAGAAGACCGAATCTGTTAAGAACAAAATTGGTATACTTATGGCTGATATGGGACCTGTGAGTTTTAGCTGTGGACATGTCTATTGTTTTGCTAAGAGTTGCCTCAGAGAGATTACATTCCACATAAGAGTGTAAACAAGTACATGTAACGTCAAGTCAGTGAGTGAAACGCTTGTGGTGTGATGCACCCTTTTATTTGATTAGTAATAATGTATCATATACTCTTTGTGCATTCTATAGTTAACATTAGAACCCACATCAAGAATGTATGACCATGTGACCAAAAGTGACAATTCCTTCTTCTTAAAGGTTAACAGATAGATTATAATCTTACCCGAGATTTTAGTGTTCCTTACAAATGTAATGAATTTACAAGCTTCCAGAATTAAACCTAAAAAGAAAAAAAAGTCTAAAGAAAAAAGACTAAATGGCATCCAATATAATAGTGGATGAGGTCTCAGTGACAGAGCACTGAACTACATCGTCCTGATTCCATTCTTACGTTAATTACCTCTTTCTCTGTAACTGCCAACATGTCAATATTTTACCTTACTGCAATGTTCTTCAAATATGCCAACTTTCTAACATATCTGATTTCAGCTGGTCATGTAACAGGTTCCATCAACATAGAACAGCCTTAATAAAGACTCTCTGTTTTCATTCATCAAAATGACCTGAGTGTTGCTAAATTCAAACTTTCTGAAAACATATTTATTGAACTTGTGTTTGTCGATTAGCAACCCTAAAGAAATCACTTTCTTCCAACTACTTTTCCAGTCTCTTCATGTAACACTCTTGCATGACAGCATTTATTGGCAAGGAGGAAGCTGCCAAAAGGAACATTTCCTGCTCTTTGGTTACAAAGAAAAGACTCCTGGTTCCTGCTCTCTTAATCTGATCACTTTACGTATGTGTGGGAAGAAACAATGAACAGTCTGTCTGTTCATGCCCATTGTGAATTTGTAGCCCTCTATCAGCAAAAACTATCAAGTGGAAACCATTCCATGCCTCTGATCGTACTTGCCCTGCTCTATACCTTTTCCAGCTTCAATCTACTCATTTTCAGATGAAGGTGATCGGTACTTCATTCACAGTGTGTATAAATGATAGATGATAGATATATGTAGTGGAATAATTAGGCTTTCTGTTCCTCTTCTAAAAATGCCTAACAGTGATTTGCTTTTTTGACTGCAGTTGAGCACTGAGCTGATATTTTCATGATACTGTCTGTCACAACGTCAGGAGCTTTCCAGTGACGGTCAGTTTGGAGACCTTCATTTTCTTTACGAAGCCAGAATTATTTTTCCTGTTGTGTACTGCATTTATCCACACCGAATTTCGTCTGTCATTTTGTTGTCCAATTACTCTGTTTCATCCTTCTGCAATTCTTCACAGTCTGCTCTTTTCCTCACTATCTTGAGTAACTTCGTAACATCAGCAAACTTTGCCACCTCACTGCTTATGTCCTGTAAACATGGTGAATAGAACAGGTCCCAGTGCCGGCGGCGGACGGGGGAACACGCTGGGTCGACTCAGTGTGAGTGATGAAGCGTAGAACCTTTATTAGCCCGAATAGCGCTTATTTATACAGTTTAGGTTAACACGAATTAACTTCTGATTGGTTTAAGTAACTAGATACACACGGGTTAACTCCTGATTGGTTTAAACAACTAAATACACACGAGTTAACTTCTGGTTGGTTTATGATACTCTTCAAGGTCGCAGTGTCCTTGTTGTTCTACTGTTATCAGCCTGGCTTGCAGTTTCAGCTCGGACTCGCGGCCTAGTCTTGCTACTTATACTAAGTTCAGAGCAGGCTCTGCTCGTACAACTGTTCTGTGGATTCATATCCTTGCTCTCTGAGCCATTCTCCAACATCCCAGGAGAACTCCACTGATTATCTCCCTCCATTGTGAGAACAGACCGTTTACTACTACCCTGTTCCCGGTCTTTTGTTCTGTTATTTAGCCATGCCAGGACTCCTCCAGTGGCTGCCTGCTTTCCTTAAGTGTTGTTGGTGAGGGTCTTTGCCAATAGCCTTTTGGAGTCTGAAGCAGCCTGCCTTACCCAGATCACCCTTATCTGGATACTTGTTGACACCTTTGAAGAGCTCAAGGTTTATAAAGCAGGACTTCCTTTTACAGAAGACATATCAAAAAAGGCTTCTGTGGTGAAATTGTCTTCAGTTTCTTCTACAATGAACACCAATGCAAAGAATATTAATTTCACCTCTCTGAAATGTTGTTACCCTCTGTGAGTGCTCATTCTATATCCTGATTATTAGCTGGCAGGAAGATTTAGAACAAAAGAAAGAGTACACTCATTTTTGGCCTGTCTAATTTTATTATTATATTTAATTTTCCAAGTTTGTGATCCTTTCTTCATTTGGGTGCAACTTCAACTTTTGGAGGAATGACATCTTGTTTCTAATAACCTTCTTTACCATTTGGCCGTACCAGCTGACTTTCACCAACTTCCAAGCCTCTCCTATTTGTGTATTTCACCCTGTTGTGTTGAAATAAAGTTGCAATTTATTTTAAACTGTATTGCAGTTTTGTCTATCTTCTTTATATGACCAGACAAAAAATATATAAAGAGAAAAAATTGAAAAGTTAGCAAGCTTTGTAGAGAAATTTCTAGGTGTTTGGAAGAAGAGGGAGAAAAGCTAGGTGCTAGCTAGAAGGTATAGCATTGCATTATTTTAAATAATTCTTGCTCAAATCCTTGGCTATTTTGTGATGGTTTCCTCTTAGCTGAAAAAACATGCTTTTTGGTAAAACTATTCCTCTTGTACTCTCTTGGACTGGACAGAAAGACTAGGTGGAGACCACTGATGTGAGAAAACTTAACTTTCTTCGCAGGGCTTTAAAGGAAAATGTCCATGAGATGTTAGAATTGAAGATTATTTGATTTATTCCTATGCTCTTTTGTGTATTCATCTTTTTAGCCAACTTTTACATTGTTTCCTGATTCATATTGGTACCATTGTACCTTTGTCTACCCTTCCTTGTCTATCTTGGTTCTGCCTTAATAGGCAGTCATCAAGTACATTTTACACACGTTCAGTAGGCTCTGTCCTTCACAGGCACTCTCAGCTGATCTTTGCCACAGACATAAGAAAGTTGGGACAAACTTTAAATTGTGACAAAATGATGCTTACAGTGTTATCTTTGTTTATTTCATAATATTCAATTAATATTCAGTTATTCAAATGTTAACCAAGGATACTGAAAATGAATGGGGTTCATGAAAGAGGCAGAAGAGTGAATCAGGGTCTGGAAATGAGAGAGTTAAAGAGCTCTGTTTATTTAACTTGTCAAAGAAATGACTTGATTGTTAAGAAATGAATTGATTTTGATCTGAAAGTCTCATGTGGGGAAAAAAATCTTTAATAGAAGATCACTCTTTAATCTAGCTTACAAGTACCTAACAAGACGTAGAAATTGAAGCTAGACAAATTCAGTCTAGAAAAAAATGAGATTTGACAGTATGATAATACATTAGAACATTTTTCCATAGGAAGTGGTAGTTTCTTAAGTAATGAATGTGTTTAAATCAAGTTGGATATCTTTCTGAAACGCGTATTAATTTCCTGAGATATATGGGCTTGATACAGAAATCTGAAATCTTGGATGTTTTTTGTGGTCCCTTCTGCCCTCAGAATTTAAGCACCTGTGAATTACATCTTCTCTTCTGTTTTTAATTTTTCCATCCATTCAGTCCTTCTGGATCCACCTGGTTCACTTCACAGTCTTTGTTTTTTCTTTTTGTACCCTTGATTATCCTCCCCATATTCATGGATAGACTATTTTCCATAGAGCAAGAAACTGTCTTCTTTTCCTTCATATTTTTACACAAAATGAACTTTAACAGAGCTTTCATTTACTGATCCTACCAGTATGGTTGTGCCACATGTGCTTACGCTGTCTTGCATTTTGAGGTGATGTATTTATACCGTATCGGTCTGAATTAGAATGTGAGAACCATCTATTTTGTGCATAAGGTACTACATGAAATTTACTAAAAACAGTAGTCAGTCTCCTAAATAAAGACTGATTTAGGCTGTATTGATGTAGAGGAAAGATGCAAAAAGCAAATTCATAAACAACAGTGGTATTTTTTTAGTAATAACATTTTTATACAAGATATTCTCACTTCTTTAAAAAAAATAGCCACACTTGTGCTGAATGCTGGGCTGTGGTGTGTCTACAAAATGGAAAACTTTATTCTGCAACAGTTGTATTTACATGTAGTGTATTTATTATGTCCCAGAAATTTAGTAGCTTTTGATATGCAGCAAATGTCTAAGTGTTAGGACTGTTATTTTTGAAGACAAAACTGTAATGTGCCCATCTGAATTTTAGCAAAATATGTTGTACAGAGTAAGAGAAAGAAAATATGTTCTTGGAATAAGGGAAGCATGTAATTTTTTCTTATACTTTTAAAAATGAACTTTTAGATGGGAAAATCTGGATAGACTCATAGAGTATCTCAAGTTAGAAGGGACCCATAGTTGGTTTTGGTGTTTTTTCTTCTTTTGTATTACCACATTAATGTGATGAGGTTTCATCATGAATTGTTGTACCAGGCATTGTATAAACACAGAGCAAAAAGGCAGTTTTTGTTAGAAAATCTATGGTCTAAGACCAGCGATAGATATGGTGAGGAAGGATAACGAGGATAACTGTAGTCAGCATGATAGACAGATTTGGAGGCACAAGAGCAGCCTAGCCTTTTTTCAGTTTTTGTAGGCACTATTTTAAAGGAGAGTTTCAAGGATAATGGAGTAAGTTTGTGAATGTTCATGGATAACATAGTGGAAAAAAATTGTAAAGGTGCTTTCTTCAAAAGTTAAGTGGAAGATGTAGGCTGACATTAGGGCTGATTAAAGAAGGGACTTGTCATTTCAATATTGAATGAGAGAGAAAAAATAGGGAAGTGAACTGTTGTGAAGCATTTGGAAAAGACGACTTGCAACCTGGAGGAGTACAAAGAGAGAGGTGACAAGATCAGGGTCGTAGGCAAGAAAAACAATCTTTGCAGCAGCCTACTGAATAAATATTAATAGGGTAAGACTGCATTTTCCAAGAGCAGAGAGAACAATATTGTGATGTTAAGATTTAAGTGATGATGACATGGTCAAGAGTTTAAGTTGAGCAGGTAGATTAGAAACTTCTTAGAGATGCCATGCAGAGGGAATAAGCAAAATCTGAACAGAGCTGAGGTATGCAAATATAGAGGAAGGGCTAAGCTAAGTCTAGATTACAAACTGGAATTAATGGGTTATGTCCAAAAGGATCAAGAAAGGTAGTAACAACAATGTTTTGTTGTACTTTAGAGGTGATGAGCTTCTCACTCGCTGAGGCTGTGAAAAATACTGAGTTGTGAGTCTGGATACAGTATGAAGTAGAGAAGTGGGTAGTGGGGTTTAGCTTTTATGGATGAGATAGTCCAGAAGTAAAATTCAAAGGAAGAAGAGGTTGAGGTGGAACATTGTGAAATTACCACAAATGTGGGAAGGGCTTGAAGATAATCTTTAGAAGAGCACATTGAAAAAATGGAAGAGACAATTAAAAAAAACAAAACAGAAAATAATGGAATTAAAAATTTTAATGAATAGCAAGGTTTTACTTGGCTGAAGAGAGAAGAAAGGTCCAGGAGAATGAAGATGAAGTGTAGATTTTGAGCCTAGTTGAGAAAAATCATCAGTATACTTTGACAAGAGTAGATAAATGAGGTGGAAGTTGCCAAAACCTGCAAGGAGATTGTTAGAAGGAAATGTCCATCAGCAATTGTAAATATCACATTCAAACTGCTTAGGAATGTGAGAGGAAAGGGAGAATGATTGATGTTGGGTACCTGTGGTTGGAAATTTAACCTTGGTCCCTTCAAACCAGGTATGCACTGTAGGGAATGAGATAATGGATAAGAATACAAAGCAAAGTGAAGAAGTGAAGGTAAGAAAGGCAGAAAATGAAAGAAAGTGGAGAAATAAGAGCAACCTACTGAGAATATAACAAGAAAGATGGAGAAATGATAGTAGGCAAATTTGTAAGACCCCCTCAGAGGAGTTGTAGTGATAGGTGTACACATTGCTAAATTAAAATCCATCTTCTTGATCTTTATACAAAAGTGAGGAATCTCAAACAAAGATCGAGGTGTGGAGAAACATCCTGATGATGCCTTTTGTTAATGTGTTAATGAACTTGCTTCATTAATGTCATAGAAAAAGTCATATAAACCCCCAGACAAAATCTTTTACCTGAACCTGTATACTTACCAATGATAATGCTTTTCAAAGACTGAAGCCTAAATTAAAATATGAAAAGAAGAGGTGGGTAAATAGCGGTTCTTGGTAGCTGTTCATCTGCTAAGCAGGACAAATTTTTTTATCTTTATTAAACCTACTAATATATTTTGAAGCAAGTAAGGCTTTTGTGTCTTTTGTCCTTTCTTCTAATTTTTATTTTTTGTCTTTTATCTGCACAACTACTTTTCTGCTAACTTGAGAGCTACTCTAGCCTATGCCATTCATCACAAGAACATCTCAGAGGTACTTGGAAATGTTTCAAGTTTTAACAGTCAGAGACTTAACCTGCTTTTTCTCATGTAAGTTACCTGCCTAGACCCACTAGGAAGACAAACACTGAATAACAGAAGTTGAATAATAATAGTAGTGAGGAATTTTGCATGAGAAATAAAAACCTGGTAAAATCAGGTCTTTTGTTGTAGATTGCTGAGATACTTTACCAGTGTAAGAAAAAGAGTGTTGACATTTGTCAGGCTATCCTCCATAAATTAGAATTACTGTACAGGGGAAGTGTAGCCTTGGCTGCTGTAACTATCCCTGCAACATTTGCTATTTTGTTGTGGGTTTTTTCCTTTTAAATACAAGGGGATATTTGGGGATACATTGGTAGTACTTAGAGTCTCTATTTTCTAAGTTGCTCTTTTTGTTCTATTACCGTTATAATTCTTTTTATCTTGACCTAATCACATTTTCTGGCTTGCTTGTCAATTTAAGAGATAAACCGGGGGTGGGGAAAGAAAAAAATGCTTTGATTGTTTGTGTTGTGTGTTTTTGGGGGGGGGTGTGTTAATGAATATCTTGCTTTAGAATGGTGTAAGGTTGACAGCGTAGGAAACTAAAGCATCAGTGCATATTTTCTCAGACTATTTTCATAGTATGCTTTATCCCTGACTTAGAAAAGCCACTCATCATGTGAGAGGATAGTTCATTCTCCATAGCTCATTCAGTCCTTGTCCTTTTTGCTAGGACTACCATCAAGATTGCTAATTATAGTAATAGGTTTGTGACATGGGTACTTTTCCTCTGAATACTGGTCAAATTCATTTGATACAGGTCATAAAGCAGCCATTAGCAGATACCAAGTTTCAGCCACCATCAGTTTGACCAAAGTAGTAGCTGAACAGTGCAGTAGTGTTTTTCCCTTGCATTCTATTTCATTTTTTGATGTTCTTGGTGTAGCCAAAAAAAGCTCCCAAACTATTTTATATTTCCAGTGGTGTCGTGGTTTAACCCCAGCCAGCAACTAAGCACCACCCAGCCACTCGCTCACTCCCCCCCACTGGGATGGGGGAGAGAATCAGAAGACTAAATATGAGAAAACTCGTGGGCTGAGATAAAGACAGTTTAATAGGTAAAGCAAAAGCCACACACACAAGCAAAGCAAAACAAGGAATTCATTCACCACTTCCCATCAGCAGGCAGGCGTTCAGCCATTTCCAGGAAAGCAGGGCTCCATCGCGCATAACGGTTACTTAGGAAGACAAACGCCATCACTCTGAACATCCCCCTCGCCACCTTCTTCTTCCCCCAGCTTTCTATGCTGGGCATGACGTCATATGGTCTGGAATATCCCTTGGGTCAGTTGGGGTCAGCTGTCCCAGCTGTGGCTCCTCCCAACTTCTCGTACACCTGCTCGCTGGCAGAGCATGGGGAACTGAAAAATCCTTAATTTAGGATAAGCGCTAATTAGCAACAACTGAAAACATCAGTGTGTTATCAACATTGTTCTCTCACTAAATCCAAAACACAGCACTGTACCAGCTTCTAGGAAGGAAGTTGGCTCTATCCCAGCCGAAACCAGGACACAGTGGGTTTCAGACCCTTTTCTGCTGAAACTGAGTTGCCTATTTTCAATTGCAAGAAAGTAAACCTGCACGAGTCAAATAAGCCAGTGCAAAATAATGTCAAGAGTGAGCTTCACGCAGCCTTAAATATGTTGGGTTTGGTTTTTTTTTACAAAAAAGCCATTGAAGGTGTGGCTTGGACAGAAATAGAGAGTAAAGCACATTTTTCAAATTTACAAAATAATTTCAGCTGTTAGTACTGTAGTGTCTTCTCTCAAAAGAAAGACGTAAAAATATTATAGCGTTAAAACTTCTTCTTTTGTTGGAGGAAAAATGGCTTTAGAAAAAAGTCATTTATGTCCACTAATTTAGCATCACTGGAAAGGGAACAAAGACGAAAATATTAACAAGGCTTGCATTTTTTTCATGGTGGTACTCAACATGATACTGGTGATTTAAAAGACTTTTTATGGTATGGTATTTTTACACTTATGTCTATCTTTTTTAAGGAAACATCATAAAGACTGAGATTTTCAGATTTCTGTTGCTAACACTTCCCTGGGTTTCCTAGCAGTACTTTTCTTTAAATGGAAATGCAATCAGCCCCTACTTCATGGTGCCTTCAGTATTTCTTTCAGGTCTGATCACTAAGACCGAGAGTCACATCCTCAGTAATCCCTGAAAAATTTATTGTTCCTCACCCCCTTACTATGTATAGATACGTGCATTTAGATACACATCTTTACCTTTCTCAGAGTTGTTTTGCAATATCAGTGGATTTTTCTGTACTTCACCTTCAGGAATTGTGTTTGGATTACAAGAACTTTTATGGCTATTTGATGGTATTTATGTACATCCTGACTCTGATTCACTACTTTCATTAGCACTAGAATTCAAAATAGCTGATTCTGATTCAGAATCAGGCTGATTCTGACATCAGTGTTAGTGATGTAATAATGCTGACTCTGACCAGAATTGTTTCCGATTCCCTGATATGCGGGGGCACGTCTGCTTTACGGGTGCAGGTGCAGATGTTTGATTGTAGCTCATGCAAATTTGTGGAAGCATTAAACAGATAACGGTGTAGATGTGGTAGCCCAGAGTTAGCTACTGAAACAGTTTTGGAGGTTGCAGCCAGTATTGAGCTTCATGTACCCTAGCTGCGCTTCCCTTACTAGTCATACTTGCACTTGGCTAAAGATAGCATGGATAAATATATACAGCTTGTAGTAGCACCTCTCCCACCAGTGTACATACATCCTGAGTGAGATCAGAGTGAGTCCTGTTGGTATTTATTTTATAGAAATTATCTTTAGTCTACGTGGTTATTTCCCCACAGGACTAAAGATTTTCCTGTACCTTTTGAAAATTTATGGCAAAGTTGACTTTGAGAATCTTGTGTGTAAGTTTATCATTGGCCTTTGCATAATTACCATGTCTTCAGGAATGCAACTGTACTGAAGCTAGCCACCAAGAGCAGCCCTGGTGCTAAATCAGGAAAATGAAGGAAGACTGGCTTATGGCTGGATCTGGGCCCTTAACTCACTCCTCTAACAGCACACATGCCAGTCACGTTGCACCACTGCTCCTGGCAACTCGTTGATTCCATATTTTGCTCAGCATTATGGTTTCTGAGCTTTTACCTACCCACACAAACTCCTTTGTGCCTACAGTAGGTGTGCATAGAAAATGCTGTATTTTGGATGCTCTGTGGGAACCTGACAGTAACATGAGGGAGGGTTGTTTTTTCTTCCAGGAGGAGGCACCTGTGCTGCCTTCCAACCTGCACGTGTGAAGTATAGTAAATATATGGGTTAAAAACCCCATAATTCAAATCCCTATAGTGGTACTGATCAGATCTCTGTTTCTGTAGCAATGAGAACCAAAGGTGGCCTTTTAAGGCTCATAGTTCATCTACCAATTTCCAGTTTTGCTTCAGGATTCTTAAAGTATTAGAGTGCGTGCTTTAAACCCACAAAACTTACCTTTACCTAATGTTCACCATTCTAACCTAAGTTTCCACGGAAACAGGGTTGAAAAAGCCTCTGGTAGCCAGCAGGCAGCCAGCAGCTGAGAGTGAGAACTCTCCTTTGTCACTTTCCACTACTGGATGCCTGCTGCGTGCCAGTGTGCAAAGCTACCTAGGCTTCTAAAATCTGGATTACTTTCAATTTGAGGGGGGAAAATTAAATTAATCTACTCTTTTCTCTCTTTGGATAGTCACAGTAAATTCCAGGAGGGCAAATGGGCTAATGAGTCCTGATCTGTTCAGTTACACTGAGCCCCACATAATCAAAGCTCTCCCAACCAACTGGGCCTCTCTCTTCATAATTTCCATGTTTTAAAAGCATTCTCTCTCAAATTTTGTGTCTGTGCACATGTACATGCATATTGTGATACCTTAATCCTTTATGGGTCTATATCTATCTATCTACGTATTTACTAGCGTTTTTTGCATATAGTACAGTCGATGTATAAAATTGCCTTTTTTCCTGTATACTTAGGGAACATTTCTGAATGAACACATTATAACTGATACTCAGTTAAATATTAGGAGTAGGATGTGAATGGAGATGGCTTTTAACCAGAAGTAGATTATAGCTGCGGGAAGACTAAAGGGTCTATTTGGTCAAGACTCATACAAAACTGAGATAAGCATACACAACCTGACAAGATCAGATTAGACCCTTCCCCCACAAGTGCTTTTCCCATACATATTTATCTACTTTCTATTAGAAATAACCAGGAAATGTTAAAGAAGGATAGATTCTATTTTAAAAATACCCTAGAAATAGAAATGCAGCTTCAAATCTTTGGGGTAATGATGTTTTAAGTGTGCGGTAAATTCCAATACTAGTTGCTGATTTTTAAATGGGAGCAAAATACTGAAATTCTTCATGGCAGCTACATGAATCGGCAGCATTTGTAAACAAAGAAAAACTTCGTACATGTGTGCATTTTTGCCTACTATTGGGTACCTTAGAATTAAATAACTTAACCACCTATGAGAGAATAGGTGTTGACAGAGTCAGTACTGCTGTATTTTTAAGCTTGCCTGAGGCAACATAGCTGGCACTGAAGTTAAGCTTGGCATTTTTTCACCCTGTCCCTCCTCCCTCCAGCCCAAGTGAATGCTCACTTCTTCAATGAGAAACACAATTGACTTGCCTGCCAGATGTAACAGAGATCCATGAATTCACATCTCTTCTGCAGATTCGTGTTTCATTCAGATTGTCAATACTTTGACTTCACTTCCTTGTGCAGTGTTGTTAAGGGATAAAAATCTGAAGCCATACATGTGCCACTAATTCAGAAATGCATATTTGTTGGTGATCCACTCATCAGAACCTGTGTGGATTGCCTTTCTGTTATAATACAAAATAGCTCTTTAGTTTTGAGATTTAAAACCTTAAAAATGTACAGAATAATATTTTTACATTCATCTTTGAAAGTAACGAGTGTGTACTTTTTAAAACACTTCTGTGTCACATAAGAATAATATTAATACTTCAAAAATCTCAAGATGAAAAATGTAANCCCAAAATTAAAAAAGTTAATTCTTTTTTTTTTTTTTTTTTTTATCTTTTTTTCCTCTAGCATTTTACGATGGGATAATGAGACAGATGTCTCTCAACTGGAAGGACATTTTGACATTGTTATGTGTGCTGACTGGTAAGTACATAAAAATCATAAAACTCATGTTAGAAAAATAGCTTTGCTGGAGTAATTGTACTGTGCTGCTTGCTGATGGCTAAGCAAAGTCAACAAATGAAGCACAAAGCCACCTTAACCTCAACAAATTAATATTCATCTCCATGTGACAGTTATAAGGTAGTCTTCTATCACACAGTAACTTCTACCACATTATTTCCCAAAGATTGATTTTGAGAAGCATTTCCATTTTCTGGAATTGCCTCTGTTTCATGCTTGACGTATCAGTAAATGGACGACTTAGGCAAATTGCAAATAATTATGGCTCAGTGAGGAACAGTCTGGAGAAAAGGGAGTTTATCAACACAAACAGCTCAATTAGCTTACGTCTTAGGAAAGATCTGACTATTGATATAAGGGGATATATTTTTTGCTCCCTGGAAAATCTTTCTGAGGAAAAAAAGATTTTCAAGACCTTTTTTCCCCCTCATCACATTCTGTTTCTTAAATCAATCTGACAGCAAAATTTGTAGATATAGGTTTTATATTATTTACACAGGCACATGTTAATTGTAAGAGAATTCTTAGTAAAAAAAAAAGAGTACAGCACTTAATTTATGATAAGGTAGATACATGTTACAATATGGTATATTGTTTAATAATTTATGCCAATAGATTTGATTATTGACACAACCCTTTTCTGATACTGGATTTGCAGAATTGTGCTGTGCTATACTTACTGTATGCTAACTTTAAAAATGGTACATTATTAATTATTTGTGTTATATAAATGGAGACAGTGTAAAAAGGTATGTGCAAATTTCACTTAGGAGAGTAGATATTTTTAAATGAATCTGTCTTTCTTTCATGGATATTTGCTCTTGACCCTTTAAATGTCCAAAACAGAAAACGCTGTTTACGTTTTGTTGCACATCACTGTTGTGAGAGACAAATTCTGAAAACAGGGACTTCCTAGGACAGCTCAGTTCAGCAGATTTCTGCACCTTACTAAGAAATAGTTAAAGGAAAAGGCAAAGGGAAGAATGAAGCTGTCTATTGTCTTTTTAAACAATGTTCTTTTTAAGTGGCTTCTGATAAAATATTCCGCTAAAGCTTTTTTTTTTTTTCTTTGATATTTTGCTATTTAAGCAAACCCTTCTTATTTCAGAAAAGTTACTGGTTTTGTATAGCGCTGGAGAAAGTGTGTTTAGTCATCTTTTTTCTTTTTTCTAATACCTGTTTGTTGACAGAATGCAACAGTGCTTCATTTCTCTTAGCATTTAATTTCAGAAAAGTTCTTTATTCCCAAAAAGGACAGAGAAGGGTTTCTAACTAATCACTGATAATGTGCCTCAGAGATGCATCATCTGATTAAAATAAGGAGCTAAACAACACCATATGATTTCAGCAAGTAATTTAGTAAATGCCTTCCTCACCAAATATTAGAATGGATACTCCAGGTTTCATTGCACAGATGAAGTTAATGCTGGACAGGATTAGATCAGATTAAGTATGAAAGTCAGATCAGAGTGCTGGCGGACATGAGCAGGAGGGCAGCAGTCTTCTCGGAGGCTTAGACAGGGCTCACATATGGATGTTCTCCAGATTATGTGGGTGAAGCAAGGTCTTGCCAAGAGATTTAGAGTTAAATTTGTTCTTCACACAAATATCAAAACAACCTGGCTGTGCCATCTCTTGTATTCTTGATACTCACACCATGTCATCCTATTTGTGCTGGGAGTACAGCAGAGTAGAGCAAGGCTTAAGCTGGTTTTTTTCAGTAATATTCTTGCCTAATACTCCTCCCAGTCTGTTTGGAAATAGTGTAGTTTCTTTAGGAAACAAACAATCAAACATGACAGGTAAAATACATAATGCATTTGCAATCCCTGCATTTTGTACATTTATTTTGAAGCACTTAAGATGCAGGTAAGTATATAAATATTTATAGATTTCTCAAAAATAAATAGAAATGTGCAGGTTAGTTTAAAGTACGTGGTTTTATTCACAAATTGTCTCTATTTTCTTATTGCAAGTGCCCATATATGTAGTTTAATAAGCATGAAAATCCCTTTATTGTTTGTTTCTTTTAGAAATCATTCTTTTAGGTATGGACACCAGGTTTTCTGGTACATGAAAAGGCTGGGGGAAAAAATGTTCCATGCTGTATCAAACTCAAATCTTCTTTTCATTTTCATGTATTTCTCTTCCGAGATACAGAATCGGTTTGAGAACTGTTGGCAGGATTTTTGCTCTCTGAATTTTTGGGGCTGCCATTGAAGAGGAAGAAAAAATACCTCTTTTCTTATAGCTCCTCAGCTGAAACCTGAAGTATGCAGCGATAAAAACAGATAGAATAGATTGCATTTAGTTTAACACCATCATATAGCTCATTGTCAGTCAATAAAGTCTGAGATTAGAACAGAGAACTAGAAAGCAAAAAATCTGAGTTCAAATATTAGGTACATGGATAAATTTTTATTGAAGTATTTCCAGCAAGGGTGATATTGTCTGATTCTCTGAATAGCTAACCAGTGGTACTGCTTGATCCCATTTACATGAAAACAAGCTCTATTCATAAACATATTCCAAATCCACATGGAGGTTCAAGTAAAAAGGTACATGATTACAACAAGCAGCGATATGTTTATATTCATATATTTACAGTCAGACTTTCATAAACCTTGTGTGCAGGAGTGGAAAATAACTTATTTCCCAGAACAGTCTATTAGTTAACAGCTAAATTTAGTAGCTCAACTAGATTATAAAATAAATGAGGCAAACTGCAAAAGCTAGTCATTATTTAACCATTCAGGATTTTGACAATAAAAATAGTTTCATGGTTCAGCAGTTCCAAAATAACTTGTAAAATGTCAACTCTGAGATAAAATAAGGAAAAAAAATAATCTTGGTGAGGCCACACCTGGAAGAAGGATACACTGGAAAAAAATACTGAAATAATGGAAACTTTAAAGCATATCCACCCACCTCGTGTTTTGAGGGGGAATTTTAAGGCAAGGTGAGGGCTGCCAGAATTTAGTCTTCCATTTGACCTACACTTGTGGATATAAAGTCATGCAGGTGCTGGAGTTGTAAGAGTACCTATGAATAGAAGAGGAGAAATGACAGGTGCCTGTATGGACAGGCCAAAACCAAAACTCTTCCAAAGCTCTTGAGAGCCTGTTTTCTGATTATTTAAAAAGAAGCATATATCATTTTCTTTATTAAGAAAAAAGTTGCTGAGATTTTTAATCCAAGGAGAGAGGCAAGGCCAGTAGGACTGAGCCAGTAGAAAAATCTGTCTTTCACATTCTTGTGAAACAAGTTTTCACAAATAATTGTAATGTAGAGATAGTCTAGATCCCCATATCATTTTGGAAATGCATATTATCCCACTTTACTTAGTTATAGACTGATTATACTCTTAAAGTTTGGCACATGCATAAGTATTTGCACAGCACAGGCCGGGGGGACTATCCCATATTACTTTCACTGCTGAGATTTTTGCTGAAGTCATGGGCAGTTGTGGATTCACGAGGAACGTAGAACTGAACTGCAAGTATTCTTTAAATATCTTAAAATATGTCAATTTTGTCTCCATTAGGATATTTCATTTAATATAAAGAAACTTTTCCAGGAACACAGTAAGAACTCTGTCCTTCTTCAGTTTAAATTTATTATTTTCTTTAAGCCTGATTTCTTTCAGACACTTTCAAGTGCATTGGAATCTGATGACATGGAAGTAAGGGTTTTTTCAGTTTATGTCAGCCATGCAGTTGAAGGCGAACAAAAAAATAAATAGCTCTATACGTTAGGCACTATACATGAATGTAGTCATGTCTGACGTACAGCTGTAAACTAAGCTGTTTCACCAATTGCAAAGTATGCAAAGAGAAAAATAAGTTCACATCATAGCCTATAAATATATGCCCCTTGTTGCAAGGCACAAGATAAAAAGGTATCAGCATGAAGCAAACGGAGAATCTACTTGTATTTTTAAATTTGTTTCCTTGTGGCTTACTGTTACTTCCATACAGTTGTGGTATAAACTTTCATTTTGGTTTTAATGGTAATGTAAAATTTAAGAAAGACGAGAGGAGGGAGACGACAAGATTGCCTGCCTGTTCATCCAGATTTCACAGGTTAAGAGCACTGCCTAAGCAAAGGCTGAATCATCAACTGTGTTCTTGCCTCTCTACTGCTGTGATCCAAAACTTCCTTGCTGGCCCAAGGAAACCTTGCTATTCCTGTCCTGAGCTACTGCTTTTGCAGCATCTTTACTGCATAAACATGAGACATTACCACTAAAGTAATGGTGAGCTAAGCCAAATTTGAATTGAGGTGTGAGAACTGAGTGTGAATGGTTTAGAACAATACATTATTTAATTTCACTGAGCTGTTGTGAGCATTAAAGGATTCTCTCAGGTACATTTTCAGTATGCTGTGGTAATACTTAGTCATAAAAATTCTACTGGTAAGAGAAATTGCTTGACTAAATCTCCTTGTCTGGGCCAAATCCTGTGCTGGCCCTGTCTGCAGCACAGATTATCTAACAATTTCTTCAGGATTTTCCTCAGTCGAGGCATCCTGCAACTCAGAGGGAGAATAGAGATGTTCCCTGGAGTCACTGCATTGCATTAACATTGCTTCCAGCCTTTTCTGCACCCTCTGATCAGCATACATGGCTCGCAGAGCAACAGACTGGAAATCGCAACACTGGAGACTATTTCAAGTGAAGTAGGTCCTGTTCCCAGGGACAGGCCTTTTGGAGGGCAGGGACAACTTGGGAGCAGAGCCACGGCAACTGTCCCAGGTTATCTGGCTTTCCTAAGTTAAGACGGCTAAGAGTCTATCTCCCATATCACCAAAATATCAATTGGGGTTGGACAGAAAAGGTATTGAAGTTGTCTAATCTAGCATGTCATATAACCATTTTAAGTTCTCAGACACTCTGTGGTGAACAAAGGCCTGTAGTCCTCTCATTGTAAAGGAACAAGATTGGTAGCAGCAGCTGTGCCCCTATCTCATTGTAAAAACAGAGAATTGTATGCAGGTCCATAAAAAATGGAATTTTAGCACTGGTAAGCTGCCCCAAAATTGTGTTTCCACTACACTACTTTCAAAAATAAAAATAAGTGCATTTTTCACTTGGAATGTACTTCTGGCTATGCAGGATCTCAGCAAGTCTTGAATGTGTGCATGCTTGTGATGTTTCATGGTGAAGAAAATTAATTATTTTTAGCAAGTCTTTTGGGAGAGGACTCATGCACTGTATTCCACCTCTTCTGCAGGTGGCTAAGTTCCCAGTGAAGTAGTGTCTTATGGTATCTATAGGGATCTACCTGAGGTGAATGTGATTAAAATTCCCAGGCAACATCAGAGATATCAGCTGCTGTTTCAATGAATTAAATTTAAACAAGACTTTTCAGTAAGGTTCTTCCAGTAAGATTAATCAAGGCTGAGGGGCACCCATCATGCCAATTGCTAAAGTTTAAATTTTCTTGTGGGCAGTCTGAGAAATTGTTAGCTAGTACTTCAATATCTTGAGAAGAAATTCAATAGTTCATACTACTATAAGAAATGTTCTTTAAGAAATGTATGGATACCCCGTCTACCATATTTTCTCAATAATGTGAGGTTCTGCCAGTTTTTACTGATGAAATTTGGTCACTGACAAGTTTCCTGATAGGCTTTTTTTTTTTCTGAGTAACAAAAATTCACAGCTCTTACACAGCCGCTTGACCCTATGATACGTAGTATTGTATGCTCCTTGGTAGCTGTGGATTGTCCTTACCTAAATATCCACACATATTCTGTTCCTGGTGACTGGTGTGTGGTTGCAGACCACTTTTTTCTCTTCAGTGTTTTCATATATTCTATGTATTCTTTTAGAAATTTCAAACCTGGAAAAAAAAAATTGCCCACATCTCTTCAGAAAGAGGTGTTTGAGAATAAAGGAAGGGGGAGTATAGAAAAAAATCATAAAGAATGGACAAAATGCTGTGTAGTGTGGAACTTGAGCTTAACACAGGCTGGGAAGCAGTTTTATTACAGAGAAAGCATGAAAAATAATGAAGAAAGAATCACATTATTTGTGGCCTGCTTGATAGAGTTTCTTATCTGAATCACCAATATAAATGCAGCCCATGGTAGTAAGGACTGAAAGGCATCAGTTGCTATCTGATGGTTGTTCACTAACCATTGTAAATGCACTCTCAACCACAGTAACTACATGTCCACAAATATCTAGTCAAGAGTGATTGGCACCCTGGTTGCCACTATTAGTATATACATTAAGGTACTGAGGGGCATGAAGAATGAATTATCCCCTCAAATCATGAGGTAATCACACCAAAATAGGGCTGAGCATGTTGGCAACATTGCATGGGAAAATTGACCCTGCTGCTGTCCTTGCGGGACCCATGCTGGAGATGAAGGATTTCACCCTTGAGAGAGGACAACTTTGTAGGATCTGGGTCATTGTATTTGAACAATGTTTGAGGGAGAGAGGAGGTAGGGGCTTGTAAATCTTTATAGGGATAGATATATAAATAGAACAAAGATGCGTAATAGATAATAATGAATTAATGCCACAACTGTGAAGGTAAAAAAAAAATATATACCCTTAATAGTAACACCTGAAATACAATAGAAAACGCTTTAAAAAACTCCACCCCAGCCTTGTATAAAAAAACATGTAAAATGTTAACTTTGTATATTGGTCCTGATTTCTAATATGGTAGTATTTCAATAACTAGCATACATGATCTGTGAATTTCAGCTATATAAAGATTTGTTTCATGCTGCTGTTTTAGCTTTGGTTTAGATTATATTTGGGTTTATGTATTTTTTAAATATTTAAAAATACCGGGACCAGTCAGAACTGTAGACCACAGTTTCTCTTTTACAGCATTGTGTAAACATATGTAATTAGCCTTGTACTTATCTGCATTAGTATCATTAGAATTGAAAACCCATTTTAATCTGGATTCTGTTCTCTTCTCAATGTCAGCCTGTTTCTGGACCAGTACAGAGCTAGCCTTGTTGATGCAATAAAGAGATTACTCCAGCCCAGTGTAAGTATGTTTCTATTTTCTCCTGAACACTGGCTTCAGAATAATTAGTCTGTGCACAATGATTGAGAGAGTAATGGAATGGCAGGATTAATGTCATGTAATACTTTAATACTTATTATGTCCAACTTCAATTGAGTCTTCTAATCTATCAGATTCTTTCCTAATCATAAACTAGGAAACTTCTTATACTTGGCCTTCTGATAAGGAACACAGTGGGTAGTAAAATAAATGAAACCGCTTCAAAGATAGCGTGAGATTATTTTTATCAAAGCGTTTCTCAAGTATTTTCCTTTGATAATAATGTCTTCATATTAAAGTAAAAGTACGATATTGAAAGTTTTTATGTTGGCTTCTGTCATTTGTAATCCCTTCAATTATAACCTTTGTCATTGTGTATTTATTTATTATGAAAGAGTATTTTTTCTTTTCATTTCTGTTCATATAAAATGAACAAAACCCTTAGGCATATATTGTAGCCTGAAACTTTTTTCCATTAAGTAAGCCCTGTGTTTACATGTTTTATACTTTAGAACATAACAAAATTAAGCTCTTCATAAAATGCTTACATGTTCTACTGAGGAAATATTTTACTGATCTCAATCTATTAGGTTGTTAAATCAGAGACACCTACAGGCAAAAAAACCAAAGCCGTTATATGCATATACTTATACCAAACAAATAAACTTAAATCTCAAAAAAAATTTTTTTAAAAGATACCAAAATAAGAATATGAGAAAACATGTAAAGTAATTGCTATAAGTAGGAATTTGAAACAGGAGTTTTACTTTTCATGCTTGATATACAAATCTTCCAGTAAGGTGAATTTTCCATTTCAAACCAAAAGTATTTCATGTTAGCAATGCATTCTCCAAACTTCATTTAAAAAAATGTATTGTACTTTTTGTACAAAGAGATTTTCTCTGTAAAAGGAATAGAAGACCCAAATGTGCAAAGGCTTAAGAAACTGAGTCATTTTAGTCATGTAAGTAATCCCATTCTTTGCTAAGAGTCATCAGGTTTCTATTCTTGGTTCTAGCATAGTCTTTCCTGAGTGACCTAAGGCAAGTTACTTAAGACTGAATTATTTTAATGAGCTGTGGGGCAAGGCTGCCAGGAAGACAGCAGAAATGTAGCACCCTGAGGAAAAGGTTACCCAGATACTTCTGTCAGTGGCAGCAAGGGGAGGTTAAGCAGCTCCTGCCCAGGGTGATGCATTCTGACTTTCATGATGTACCATCAGTTGTCAGGGTGCAATAATTTTGGGGACCAGAGGTGATCTGGAACACAAAGCTGATCCCAGTTTAAAAAAAATGCAAGTAGTTTTGGGGGGGGATTTCCACATGTCCACACCTGGTTCTTCAGGTAGCCCCATGGGCCACTGTCGTGGCTCCATGAAAGGACACTGGGGGAGAAGAGTATGGGTGGCAGGAATAGAAGTGTGTAAAGAGGTGCCCTGGTAACTGTGACCTGGCTAGAGGCTCTGGCTGGAATGGAAGAATAGCTGTTAGTTGCTTTGTCTCCTGCTCATAGCTAGTCATGGTCTGGTGGTCTGTATTGTTAAAACCATGAGTACACACATATATTTGTATAGGGGCACACACACGCATTCTTTACCTGGGCTGATTAGCTTAACCAGAGAATTTGATTTAAAAAACAATGACAATAATGCAGCCTGAATTTTAAGTAGTGGTCATAGCTCAACTTCCCATCTCTAGACAATTTAGGATTTGTTAACCTGACTTTAAACCAAAACTGGCCTGACTTTGTAGCTTTTTTAACTCCAGTCAGCTAATTCAAATTCAGAACATGCCTTTGTTTTTCAGAGCAGATGAACTACAGTCCTTTGTGAATGTAGATGGAGTAAAGGGAGATGGCTTTTTGTTGCCTGTCCTCCTAGTGTAGCTTGCTTCTGCACATTGTGATTAATAGCATAGCCTGTACTTACTTGCTATGCATTTTAGGCCATGGTTCCTATTTCTTATCAGGAAAGCTAGCTTAAGAAATTCTTGCTCCTTACAGGAATTTCTGTTGCAGTTTTGGACCACTATCCGAACTGTATTTTTTAACTAAAATTATTTGCCTAATCCACTTTATGGATGGTTATATGGATGGATATCCAGTTATAGCATGGCCTTGCAGATTATTGTAATTCATAACTAAGAGGACAGCAAACTATTGTGTGGGGTGGAAGCTGGGAGTACAGACACCTAAAATGAGCTCTTTTGTCCAAAAAGGACACAGAGATGCCTTCAAGCATATGCTTTTGTTATTTAAAAGGCCCAAATAAAAGCATATACTCATTTGACATCCCAAGAGAAGATGCAATCACAAGTACAAAATAGTTATTATTTTTACTGTTCTTGTTAACCTCTATAAATCTAAGGATAACATCAGAGGAAACTTTACTAAATGGCACTATACTTTAGACTTTAAAGGAAAAATAAACTAATAGTGAACTCATTTGCCAGTTGCGATAATTAAGAATAGTTTATGGGCATTAGTTTGTACCCAAGCTAAGTCATAAACTGATTAAGTTCACTTTTCTACATGAATTATTTTGTCTCAGCTTTAGAAGTTACTTTTCCTTATTGGTAATACTTTGCCAAATTGATGGAGAAACGATCTCAAATTGAAGACATATCTAGATGTAAGACATCTTTCAAGTGTAACTAGGACACAACTAGGATAGAAGAGTTCAGGGAAAATACTAGCCAGTAAAACCAGAAGGAAAAGTGGAATAAACAGAAAATAACAGGTATCCTTACAAAGTTGTCTTGAAGGAGAAATTCAGAACAGGTAATCTATTCTTACTGTTAGTTTAAGAAGAGATAAATGTATCTGCGGTATTTCCTTTTTCATTAAGGATGTTATTTGTGGCTATTAGAATCCTTATGGCACAGAATGAGGTGTTTTGGGTAACTTTTTGTTTTCCTGGAAACAGGACTCTGGTCATTTCAGTCATCTGATTCATAGTATAGCCTCATGGACAGTTGTATTGGCACAGGAGGAGAGGACCAGAAATGAGCAGCTCACAGAGTTACTGGGGGCTGAGATTTCTCTCTGAATTTGTTACAAGGCAAATGTCACCTGTAAACCAATTCCAAGAATCAGGCACTGAAATTTTGCATCAAACAAATTTATCTTGAATGGCTATATTTTATTCCTCTTATAAACAAGCTACTTGATTTGCCAACATTTCATTTTATTTTTTCCTATCATTAAGATATACTTTTAATTTCAATCTCAGAATAAGCAGTTGCTTGTTTGTGTATTTCCCTAATTAAGAACATTTTTTTATGAAGGCTTTGATTCTTCTGTGGCCTATACATTCAAAACCCCAATGAAGTCAATGGGATGCTATTGAGCCGTGATTAGTACCAGCAAATAAGACTGCATTTAATAATGATTGTTGAGTAAATTTAGTCATAGTCATGTCCAAAATGTGAACGTCTGTCCCATTCTCTTACTGCAGCATTTTAGTGACACTTCAAACTATTGTAAATGACATTTTCCTTTGTGTTTTGTTCACGAGTTTACTGGAAGTATTTTCCTGGCTGGGGAAAGGCTATTTTGGACTTTAAACATCATCCCACACTGGGAGGCACTTCTGAATTAGAATTAAACAGATAGTCCATCAGGTGTAGATCCAGGCCACTGGTCTAATTTTTTTCTTGTACAGCAACCAAGAAATGAAAAACTTTTAAAAATTAGAAACATGAATGCAGCCCCACAACAGGTAGCAGAATCACAGAGATCAGGCAGTTGACAAGAAAGTGCTTTAAACCCAGATTATGATAGACCAGAATTGACCACAGTACCTCCACAATACCTGCCAGTTTTGAGGAGATAATTGTAGTATTAAACTTAATCATGACTTCTTGGTTTTTATCAGCAAGGGCAAGATCCTCAGGTGTTTTAGACATGCACTAAATTTAATAGATGATTGGGTTTTTACGCCAACTAAGGAGCTGACCAAAGTAACTGTGTAGTGATTTGCATACAAAGCCATTCCCCTTTTTTAAAGTTATTTCAAGATTTTCAGTCTGGTTTTAAGAGATATTTCATACCTTGTTACATTCTATTTTACTGTATTTGTCTTTCAAATTAAATTTGAAGTAGTCTACAGAGAGTACAAGAAGGAATGACAGCAGGAACTGCTGACTCCAGATGGAATTCTGTAAGGGGGTGCTGTTGTATGAGCATTGCGGCCTTGAGCAGTCTCCATTCACGAGGTTTAGCCATTCCTGAAGACCCTGCATGAATCATGTGGTCAGTAAGCCCTGGGTGGGTGTTGTGGTTTAACCCCAGCCAACAAATAAGCACCACGCAGCCGCTTGCTCACTCCCCCCTCAGTGGGATGGGGGAGAGAATTGGGGAAAAAAAGTAGAACTCATCTCTTGAGGTAAAGACAATTTAATAGGACAAAAAAGGAAGGAGAAAAAAATAATAATAATTAATAATAATATAGAATATACAAAACAAGTGATGCACAATGCAATTGCTCACCGCCTACTGACCAATGCCCAGCCAATCTCTGAGCCGTTGTGTCCCCCAGACAGCACCCCCCAGTTTATATACTGGGCATGACACCATATGGTATAGAATATCCCTTTGGCTCATTTGGGTCAGCTGTCCTGGCTGTGTCACCTCCCAATTTCTTGCACACTCCCAGCCTCCACTGATGGGGTGGTATGAGAAGCTGAAAAGTCCTTGATTTAGTGTAAGCACTGCTCAGCAATAACTAAAACATCAGTGTGTTATCAACATTATTCTCATCCTAAATCCAAAACACAGCTCTACACCAGCTACTAAGAAGAAAATTAACTTTATTCCAGCCAAAACCAGGACAGTGGGGGACATGTTTCCCATTACAGTGACATCTCTGTGAAGCTGCCCGTGATGATGAGGGACTCCAGAGGAGTCTCATCCTTCTTATGCCAGGAAGGGTCTCTGCAGAACAATATTCTGGGGAACATGAGATGGCAGCAGGAGGACGATCCTCAGCTGAAGACTCCCTTTGCTGCCCACTTCTGTCTGATGACATTAAAGCATGCCAAGGATGTGAGGAAACTGATTGTGAATTTCCTGTGTTTAATGGTTTTCATCCTGAGCTGAGCCTATACTCAGATCTAACATTTACATAAGGAATTCCAGTACCTTTGGTGGGAGTTACACCCCTTTGTACCTCATAGTTAACCACAGAATTAAAGTTATAGCTACACAAATGAACAGAAGTGAGTTGCTTTGGATATTATATACTCTAGGTCTCCTTTGTGCTTAAATTTCCCATGAGAAAGATGAGGGTAACAGTATTTCCCTATCTCACAGAGGCATTGTGAGAATAAATACAGCTCTGTGGTATTAATGATTGAAGTCTTTTAAGTAGACATTAGTACCATAGATACTGACGTAGAGTTTTTATTGCTGCCTCACTGCATGTTGTCTCAGCGTGTGTGTGCGTGAGCTGTAACACACAGATTTGTTCCCTATCCTCTACACTAAGCGTCTGTGTCAGCATTGTAACTTTCCAGAGTTCCCACTGAAATTCTCTCTTCTGATCACTTTTTTCCTGTGGTATATTAGATTGCATTTCCTCAAGCCAAATATGCTTCTACAACATCTTATCATTTTATAACTTCTTCAGATCCCTAAAAACATTTTTTGTCTCTTCGGTTGATTACAGCACCTCACAAATTAGTCTTAGCTCTCATTAATATAGAAGTTAAAGACAAGAACTCACAGTAAACTTTGTGGCTCCCCGCGGTGTGATATGCTGTTGGCTGATATTAACCTTTGTTTACAGCTCTTCAACCAGTTTTCATTCCATGCGACAGAACATGGTATTCAGCCAATTAGAATTAATTTTGTAAATAAGATTTCAAGAGATGCTATATCAAGTAGGTTAGGTTTGGGGCTCGTACTTTGCACAGAGTCTAAAACCTATCAGTGTAAGTACAGTCATTTTTGTTTTCTTAAATACAGAAGGATGAACAAAAAATTAGCTAATGGACCATAATGTATTGCCTGGACATCATAAATGGCCTGATTGTCTTGAAAGATCCAGAATTACTATGCAAGAACATTAAGTCCTGCTTTAAATGCAATTTACCAATTGAAGGTCAAATTTGGTTGCGTTGCTCAGGTAGTTTAAAATATCTTTAAAAAATAATCGGATCTGATTTGCCTCCCATTTTGCCTTGTTTTACACTGTTGTAATTCCACTGACAGCAAATGGGAGGTACTCTTCTATGTGTGAGAGTGAAAAAAGAAAATCATTATTTACAGTCTTTGCATGGTCATAAGCTAACAAATGGATTTTGCATTGAGTGTATGTTTTGTGTGCTTTTTCTGTGTTTTATTTTGGTAATTCGTAGCCACCATTATTACATGAAAAGGAGCAGATGTATGGCAGCTGGCAGTTTTCTAAAGAAAATACTTATTTATTACTTTCTATTTTGCATTTGTTTAATCACAGAAATCCTGCATATTTTGAACAATTATTTGTATTACTCTATTTTAGTATTTTACCAAGAGAACAATTGACTTTTCCAGCTTGAGTATATTAAAAGCTTAGTCAGGTGTATGTTATATCTGGTTCCCTTCCAGTTTTAAAAATGTATAAATTCTCTTTTTAATGTTCCAGGGAAAAGCAATGGTATTTGCTCCACTCCGAGGGAATACTTTAAACCAGTTTTGCAATCTAGCTGAAAAAGCTGGTTTCTCTATCCAAAGACATGAAAATTATGATGAACACATTTCGAACTTCCACTCCAAGGTTAGTTTTCTGCTTGTGTTAGATAACACTTTAATCCACATTGCATTTTGAAGAGATCATGGTCCTTTTGGCAGGTAACCTAAATGTTTGATTAAAGTACTCCTTAGGTGTGCTGTTTCTGAACAGCTATTTTTGTATCTGATTATTTTGTGTGGTAGAACCATCCTTTATCTCTGCATGTCTAGAAGAGTTTTGCAGAAGCATCTCCTGTTTACCCTTTTCATTCATAGAAATCTAATTTATGAGAGTCTTTTCTTGTTGTTGTTAGCTGCCTATAAATATGCAGCACACTAGCATTTACATTTTAATAAAAAGCTTGCAACTTTTAAGTGGCTTAAATACTGAAATGGACTGAAATCCGTAGGAGGTGAATGTCTAATTGTATCATATCGTACCTTAAATCCTTATCTCTGGCTGCTTTATTGGCTGGGTCAGTTGGCAGCTTCAAACTGCTAAATCTCATACAGAATTTCACAGTTGTGGGGTTATATGTCAGATCGAGGCGCTACAAGATTTAGGTCAAAAGCACTTATCTGAGTGTGATTTCTAAGCTTGCTTACATAAAGCTACTGTTATCAGTCTCCTTTTTTATTATTTATAAGTATAGAGTAATATAGGACATGAAGAGGAAGGTGCTTCACAGAAAACTTTTTAGGAATTTCTTATTTTCCTGTGTAGAAGTGCTTATCAAAATCATATTTATTACTTGCAATTCTGAGATCTCTATTTCATACCATAAAGAAATCCACTGTTGTAGGTCCATGTGACCTTAGACATAACCCCTTGCAATTTTCTAAGAATTGCTCTCAGAAAATATAGACATGTTCAGAATTGAAGTGAAATGCATTTTTTTTTCTATTTTGCACCACCATAGGATAGAAATCAGATTATGCTAAAAAAAATATGTGTGTGATGTTGTAAAGAACAAATACATATTTTATTGTGTAATTTTAGATTCAATAAAGACTCCCATTAAAGCTATCTAGAGACATGTACATAAAATCACTTAATTTCATTGTTCAGGTAGGTCTGAATCTGGTCACACTAAAGCCAAATACATTTCAGTCATCGTTCATCTACCACCCTGACTTTAAATCATATAAAATGATATAAATGTAAGGCCCGATGTGATGGGGTTTTTATTTGCCTCCACCTGAAAAAGGGCATGATTTTGATTATGTTGTTTCATGGTAGTAGTTCTCTTTCATTATCCACTGCATCCAAATCAGCTCTGCAGCAGTGAAATGCAGGAGTACTAGTAGTTATCTTGATCCAAGAGATGGGTCTAAAATGATAGAGTAGTTTATTTTGCTTAGAAAACAAATCTATTCTATCTTCCTCTGGTTATGCAGTCCTTATAACAGGGAGCAGAGTGAAGACATATCTGAAGTAGCTTTAAATTAGCTAGCTCTGGAAATGCCAATCATTTTAGTGCAGTATTTTTGAGCACAAGCTGTGAAACGTAAGATGGACATGTATTTGGAGAGGGTAATGCCCAGCTTCATTAAGGGAATGTTTTTTCTCCACTGTAATCACAGCTGTGAAAGCGTTGTTCCTTGTTCCTCCTCCCCCTGTCTCCTTTTGGCTTGAGGAAAAAAATATCCCAAAGACACATTACTGTTCAGGCTAACACCTGTGCTAACTCATGACACCTGATGTAATCAAGAATATCTTTTTTGTTCATTTAAGTTTTTTAAACAGAGGCACTTCAGTTTTATTGGAAAATCTTCAAGGGTGAGGAATATAAAGGTCCAAAATATTTTATATTTTCAAATGGCTTTCTTTTTGTATGATATTCTACTTTCTAAGGTGATAGTGTCTCATAGTATACACTGATAGCCCAACACTGATCTCTTGCTAGCACTGTGATAGTTAAATATGTAATGACTCTGTAAAGAAAGGTGTTTTGTCGACGAATTACACGAAAGGTGAGGAATGGAATTTTGCCTCTTTTTAGCCTTCCTCAGATATATACACTGCAAATGTGTGCAAAATGTAGACAGACCTGTGCAATCACACTTGGCCTCAAAAAGGGATTAAACAGTGGGTCTGACAGATTTCAGGTACTGTTTACTTGCACACGGACAAAATCACCGTGGAGTGGAGTGCAGTGGTTCAGAGAGGTCTTACGGAGTCTTTCTTTGTGGCCTCCTTGCTCTTCAAACTTCTCAAACCCCCCCCCCCGTGGTAGTGCTGTTGCATTTTCTTATTCCTCAAGCTATGTACAGGAGACCCAAAGTTAGACCTGTAATAGTGGTTTTGTCTTTTTTGATAGCTTTTGCATTTTCAAAGATTTTTTTTTCCCCCTCTTATAAATAAATACTCAAAAATACCAGGAGTGTGAAGTTGCAGTGCTGCCTGTAGGAAGGTGATGCATCAGGTCACTTGAGCAAATGGCAAAATAATGCCTTAGTGCACAGACACCATGACATTTCATACAACATATCCCAAAAGGATGGATGGGATACATCAACACCTAATAACAC
>VYZV01014724.1:0-15808 GCA_013401275.1 Pandion haliaetus | reverse complement strand
GGAGTGCACCAGACCCAGTGGGCCTCTGCTGGCACCGCACACCTGCATTCCTGTCATCCTGCTGGGCACTGCCTGCTCACACCCATGTCACGGTTATTTGCAGCAAAAGCCCGCTCAAGCTGCCAATTAGTTTTTGCTCTGCAGGTTATTTTCTCCTTTCCACCTCTTGCCCAAAATACTGGCTGGCTTTTAAGACTGGGTACCTCCTGTCCCATATCCCTCCCATCCTCACCCAGGAGGGGCAACACCCCACATCTGGTTTGGCAGAAAGGACTTGACAGGGACTGCAGGTATGTACTTAACCAGCTGCATGATAGCTGCATTTTGCAACATGTAGATTGGGCAACTGATGGAAGTAAATCTTCGTATTCATTTTCCATTAGTTTCTAGAATTTTCCATTAGTTTCTAGACAGGACTGCTGCTGTCTCTCTTCATGGCACTAATTTGGGTCTCTTTTTGTGCATTAAGAAATGTACCTCTCTGAAATCTCTTCATCCAACAAATTCAGCTGTAAATATTGTCCGAGTTACCGGGGTGCAGCCAGGCAGGCACAGTGAGTTTGCACTGCTTCCCAATATGCCCAAGTGGCATTAGAACTCACCATGAAACCATGATTGCCCTGCACTTCTTGTGCAGCAGGCCAACAGACCACAACAGCTGTATCATCTTAGCCAGAATAAAGCTCCTGCCAAAGAAATAGAGTAACATCCCAGCAGACTGGCTAGTTGAGCAGCAATTATTTCAGGCAGGTGAGAGCTACTCATGAAGGCATTTCCAGTATTTCATTTTGCATTTCAGGGCCCAAAATCATGCCTGTACAAAGTTTGTTCATTGATAGGGATCCTTCCAGCTTAGAGTTACAGCAGAAACATGAACAACCCTTGCTTGAAAAGAGGTTTGCAGAGCCTGACCTCAAGCAGAGGGAATGAAACCCCTCCAGTGGAGACAGCCCTAAGAGCTGAGGGAGATACGAGTGCTCATGGGCATGGCTGGCCTCTCCCGGAGTGCCCCAGTCTTAACCCTCAGTGCAAAGGGGCTTGTTGCTTTTCTTTCTGTAACTACTTCCATACCTCCTGGTAGCTGTTACAATCCCTGCAGTGACACAAAACCCACTGGTAGGACAGGACATGGCAACCTGCTGGGCAGTAAACAAGGAAGAAAAAGGAAAGTTGCCTTTATGTGCGACCTGCTGACAGATGCAGATTTCAAGAGATATCTGGGACGGTGTCTTCCTACAAACACCAATGCTCTGCTGGCAGGGGTGCTTGCAGCTGTACGCCAGATCTCTGCCTTGCTGCCAGTCCTCACTGAACTTCCCACCAAAACTTCTAGTGCCCTTTTTGTAGCAAAGCATTTGCTGCTGATACAACTATGAATGAACTCTGTAGAGGTTTTTGGCCTTGTATGGTGCTTCCTTGTGGAGGCCAGGGGTAACACGACTTTGAAAAAGATCACATCTCATGGTTGCTGCTTTAGATGTGTCATATAGTGCAGACTTACTGTAGTACAATGGAGAAGTAGTCTTTGTTTAAAGTTTATGGGTTTTTTTTACTAAAAGGTGAAGCTTCTGCACACTGAAATTAGGCGCATTCAGCATTATACTAATTATTGTTGACAGGCACTTACGATTGATTCAGCCTTTCCCTTGTTTATGGGTGGTTCACTAAAGTACAAGTAAATAGGTGCTATGTAAGGCTCCCGGGCTGGATGCAGGTGTGAAGGGGTCCCTTGGACTGAGCTGGCACAACAGCCACACATTTCTGATGAGGCTGGCCATCTTCGTCAGGACTCTAGTGAATCACTTCTCTTAAACTTGGGGATTTATCAGCCCTAGTTCTTTGTCAGACATGTCAGCATCTTTTATCTTTTCTTTTTTTCAGGTGAAAAGGGGCTGGCAGGAGTGCAGTTTTGCTCCAGGTCTTCCTTAGTCCTCCTGTTAGTGTCTGCTAGGAGGGGGTGGTGGAGGGCTGCTATGATCTGGCATGATTTCCAGTGCAGCATCAGGCAAGGCCAGACGGCTGAAACATGCTTCTGCAAAGACCGCATGTGTGCTAGCAGTGTGTCAGTGGCAATGTCTGCCTTTTGGGCACAAGGACTACACCGGTGAGCTGTCCCACGGGCAAACCCTCTTGCTCCCTCCTTGTACCTGGCTGTGCCTGCAGAGCCCCTTGCAGGCATCATCGAGATGCCGGTCCTCTGCAACTCTTCCTTTCCCTTCCAAGCCCTCTGAGCTGTGGGGGTGGTCATTTAGCCCCCTTTTTTCTTCCCCACAGGCTCCCCCGTGCACTTTGGGCTGCTAGATGTGGCCCTGTAGAGCTCATGCATGGGGTACGCAGGGGCTGATAACATCACCCAGACCCAGGCTAGGCATGGACCACGCCAGGCAGAGTCTGAGAGCTAGGTAGGAGAGCTCAGAAAAGGCAGGCAGGGCCCACAGCTCATCCCCATCTTCAGAGGAGCCAGAGCCTGTAGAGTACTGCTCTAGGGGAATGCACCAGCCTCAGAAATTAGCCTGGGAATTAATGCTGTCTGACAGAGGGATGGGTATGACAAAATTAGCTTGCTTGCCTTGCAAAGGGGTAGTGTACACCAGTGAGACAGCCTGGGAGGCTGCCAAAGCCTATTTACCTCCTGTACACAGAGCATCCTGCTAGCAGCACCCATGTTGTCACATCCCCTCCACATTTGAGGCTTGCCTCCTACCTGCACCCCTGATGCTGCAGAGGAGCTGAAGACATGCAGGGTGTCACAGCACCGACACCATCTGCATTCAGGCATCTGCAGCTGCTCAGAGCCCTTCTGGTGTCATTTCTGATGACTGCTTGAAGGTAAAGCCTACAAGTCTCTGCTTCCCCACAGAAGAGGGAAGAGAAGACACTTTTAGTCCACATCTGTTTTTGTCTCAAGGACATTGCTGAATACAATCCAATTCAACTTCACTTCTCCAATAAGCCCAAGCCTAGCAGGCATGTGATTATGACTTGAGTCTCACTGGGAGAAACTAATCTGTGACTGCTGGGTGCAGTTGAGATGCACAGGTGGAGGGACACAATGCTGCCCTTGCTCCTTACCCTCCTTCCCCAATCACCCTGTAACCTTTGCCATGGGAAAAGAGCTTCTCAGAGCAAAGGAGCTTTTGCTCTAACCCAGGGTGGCTGTTTCTGTGTTTTGGTGGTGGCCATGGGAAGCTGCGTGTCATACATGAGTCAGAGGGTGTTGGATCTCCACCAGGCTGGAGCTCACCACTTGTGCAAAGGAGACAGATGCACATGCCTGTGTGCAGGGGGATGGGGCACTGCTGGAGAAGGGTGGGTGCTCAGAGAGAAAGGGCAAAGAAATGCTCAGCTTCTAGCCTTGTAGGGACTAACAGCATCCGGGAGAGTAAAGAAACAGTCATCAGATACTGTTTTTTATCTTGCAGCCACCCACAGGCCCTCCACCCCCAACTATAGGAAAGAGGCTGAGACAAGTGAAATTTCAACTTGGAAAATATGGTGTAGATGTGACCAAACAGGCACGTTTTATAACGTGCAATGTGTGCTCACTGCAAAATGGAGGATGCTGAATGCCTGGGCAGGAGTGGTAACAAAAGGCTAGTCTGTTTGCCTCATGTACTCAAAGATTAACTGTTACCTTTTTTTTCAGTTGATGCTACTAAATGAATACCCTCCTTGTTAATATGGTTTAATACCCATGAATATAGAAAGCATTTTACAGAAATATCTGGACTGCCTGTCCCTGCTGCAAAGGAGTTATAAGTCTGGCAGGCAAAACAAAGCCCCAGTGTGCCCCAGAAGCAGGTGTTAGGGAAAGTCAAGAGAAAGGAGGTAACAGCTATGCTGGTAATTCAGGTCAGGCTCCTGGGTTCAGCCCTTTGCTTACCAGCAAAAGATGTACTTTCTTATATTATATTATCCCATGCATGAAGAATAAAAGACAAGGTGAAATCTAAGGAGCAGCAGGCAAAGCTCGACCCTTTTCCCATGGCAGCTCAGCAGCTAACAGAGATGACAGCAAAGCATGCTGGAATCTTGCTGTGTTTGATGCCATGTGCTTGCTGAGAGAAGCTAAGAAAAGCAACCACTGCTTCCACCAGTGGAAGGTGGTATTGCAAGCCACAGAGAAGACATGCACGTGTCTGAAAGCATTTCTGTACTCATCACTAGCAACCAAAGATACCAAGTGGGTCTTTAAGAGCGATGGGCAGTATGAGGGTGGGGAAGGGGCAGAGAGACCTCAGGGCTGCTCTGCTTGGGAGCAGTGCCAGGGAAAGGAGGTGGCAAAGCAGGTCACTGAACAAGGCACTGTGGGAAGAGCAGGGAAACGATGGCACTTTAACCTGTACTGCTCTGCCACGCAAAAGGGCATCTGACAGGGTTTTAAGAACAGGAGGTGAAATACTCGTTTCCTGAATCTGTACTCTGGTAATGGGAGGTGGAAGCATGGTGGAGCACACAGTTCATAGCCCCAAGGATGTCAAGTCCCAGGGCGCTCCTCTGCAGCATCTCTTAGTGTTTGTGTTCCTCACAGGATTTACTCTAGGCACTGTTTGAAATTCAAGTCCCACTGACACAAACCCTTTCAGATTGTGTCCTTGTTTTACCTAGCACCCTCCCACCCACTGGGTTTTGTAGCTATGCCCCTAGTTAGGGCTCCTTGTCAGCTAAATCACGGTGTAATGTCAAGCAAGGCTGATGAGAAAGGGGCCAGGGCCAAGCCTGGATCACAGACCCTGCCTCTGCAGGGAAATCATCTCCTAAAAGTTTCTCTATCTGCCTCCCAGGCGCACTGGGACCGTAAGGGGATGAGGCTTTAGTACAGGTGCAGCATCTCAGGGGGGAGAAAAACCGTGTGAGAACAGCGCAGCAAGATAATAAGGTGACAATAGGACAATGAGACAATGCACCCTGCTCAGTGCACGGTGCCCCCATACGGGGTAAGCAGAGGAGCAGTGCTGCGTTGGCTCACACTTGTACCACATGTGTTGACCACATCCTCTGTCAGCAGCTGCTCTGCTCTTCCGTGGGCTCCCAGCAGCACCGCGTGTGCCCTCACCTTCTGCTCAGTGCTGGGATGCAGCTCTGCCATCTGGCCTCATTTCCTCAGCAAGCACCGGGCCCTGTGGCCCACAGCCCTTCCCCAAAATTACTGCCATGCCTGTGGCTTTTCAGGAACTGGTGCTGCCAGTGTTCAGTGCTGGGGGCAGGGGACAGGGTGAGCGAGGGGGAAGTTGGCCCAGTGATTTGGGCATGCAGGAGCCCTGCTGAATGGGGAAAGCCCCACGCTGCCTGGTACTCTGGTCCTCCCAGCATGGGGGGACTTTGAGGGTGCCTGGAAGGGGACAGCAATGTGCAGTGGGAGCAGCTTGTCCGCTGTCCCCACTGGGCTGTTCCCCCTCCCTGATTGTATTCTACATCTGCCAGGGTCATGGGAGGTGCTCAGGGATCCCTGGGAAAGGGGACCCTTGGGTCATGTCCTGTCCCCATGTCCGCCATCTCTTCCCAACAGCTTTACCCTGCCCCACTGCCACTGCCTGCCCCACAGGGGCCCATTCCACCCTAATGGGGATGGGAGTGACCCTCCTGCCACACCCTGGCCATTCACCTTGTCCTGTCCCTCAGCAAGAGAAGGCCCCCAATCAGCTGGGGACCATGGCACAGGTCCCGGGATGGGATGAGGCCACCTGCTAGGGATGCAGGCAGGGCTGCCTGCACTGCTGGGTGCGGCTGCCAAATATTTTTGTCTTGGTTCCTCTTTTTACAACCACCAAGGTGCAAGCTCTGCAATTCCATCTCTGCTGCAGACAGCCCCAGACTCCTCTAGGGATGTCTGGGTGACTGAGATATGCAGAGTGCACCAAGAGTCTGCTAGCCACCGGGTCCCCACTGCGTCCCACTGCACATGGGATGGCCAGGTCCTGGCCTGAGCGTGCACTGTGCAAACAAGTTGGAGAGCCACGCAATGCTTGGGCACGGTTGCACATGTTGGCCTAGGAGGACAACTTCAATGAGGGATCTGGGCAAAGGGAAACCACTCTGGGCAGGAGAATAGCCTCTGCCACTGGTTTAGCCCTTGGTTTTAGTGACAAAGCGCTGTGCTCATGCTCCCTGCAACCACAGGGACACATTTCCCCTGGGAATGGGCTCCTACGGCCCCTATCACACCATACAGACCCTGCTCTCAGTTCACATCAGCAACTAAAGATCCTGGTCCTATTCCATGGCCTCTATCATAGCCAGGGTACTTAGTCATCAGGTTTCTCTAGCCTGTGTCAGCTGAGACACATCCCCACAGTGGCTTGGGACAACATGATTAGATGCTAGTTTAATGATTTTTATCACCTATCTCGGGCAAGATTGGTTTAGAGAAATACTCCAATTCAGTCAGATGCAGAGCAATGCAAGGTCACAGCCCCTGGACCACAGCTCAAACCCCAGACAGTGCAGCCTCCCGGGAGGTTAGGTAACATGTGATCCTGTGGATACTCACCAACTGACTCTGCTGGCTTGGATGTGTGCAGCCTTTGTAGGAAGAGCCCAGGAAAGCCCTAGGAGTGTCCTGGACTCCCAGCACGAAGGAAACCCATTGAAGAGCAATCCCAGCACATCATAACTCCCACCCCCCACAGTCTCCTGGACACACAGGGGTTCAGCTTATGGCTCCCCAAGTCTTTGCCGGGCACTAGCACCCATCTCCACTGCAGTGAGGATGTAGCATCTGCACACTGTACAAAGAGAGATGGCTACCTTGTGCTCCCAGGGACACTTCCCACTCTGTGGAGGAACATTGTGGCCTCTGCAGAGGCTTTCCCAGCACACTGAGGTTTGCTGTCCTCCATCCCCAAACAGAGCTCTACCCCACCACAACCTGACTGATGCCCAAGCGTTTTGGGCCCTGGTGCAGACATCAGCTCCAGTTCTCTCTGATACAGCTAGTGCATCCTGCACATGGTAAAGATACACAGCAACCTTGCAGCAGGAAAGCGGCAAAACCTTCTCTTGCGGGGAGAGGAGCGAGCACTTCTTACCTGTTTCCTGGGTTTCTCCAGAGATGTTAGGGTCCGGTTCTTCCTGCTTCTGTGCTGCCAGCAGAGGTGTGAGGAGCAGGACAAATGTCCATCGCAGGGCCATGTTTGCTTATGCTCCCAGGGCAGGACTGAGGTCTCAGCCCCACTGGCTGCCTCACAGCACACCCGTCAGACTGCAGGAGGTGCAAGAACAGAAAGGAAGCAGCCACGCAGAGAAATCACATATGGTGCAAGAGAGGCTTCCTCATTGGAGACAGAACCTCTGCCAGTGTCAGCGCCGCTTTCGTTCTCCTCTGTGCACCAGAGCAGCTTCACGCCCCTTTGCAATCTTGCTGCTCTCTGATCTCTTTGACAACCACAGTTTTCAGCCTTTCTGGCAGGAGCAGCTACTAGACGCAACAGCTGGGTTGCCTCCTCTCCCAGAACAGATCTCAGTGGTCCCAGAAGGACTTGTGAGCTGTGCTGGTTCATGACTGGGGTTTTGCAGGAAGATGTAGCTTCCATACTCACGCAGTAAAGTCAAGCAGAGACTACATCAGGACAACGCTCACCTTGTTACTGCCTCATAAGGATAGTTATAAAAAGGACTTCTGAAGTGCACTGGTGATCTTAATTACCTGGCAATGGATGCCAAGGGAAGGAAAGCCAAGGTTTTGGCAGAAGTGTCTGGGTGCTCAAGACTGTGCTGAGAGAGGCTAGGCTCAGGAACAAGCTGATGAGAGCCCTGGGGACCTGGAGCCCAAGTGTTGTGGCAGGCTGTGTTGCCAACACATGCTGGGAATGGGAATGACCATGAAGGGGTCAGGACATGGCACAGGCACAGAAGTGGGCAGGGAAGGGGCTATTGGTGAGTCTGTCTGTGTGGCTGGAGGCTAGTGGCACTGGCCATGGCAGCAGACCTGACCATCAGAGGTGGCCCAGGGCAGGAGTTAATGAATCTGTGCTTCAGCTTCCCCAGCCACCCAGCAGCCCTTGCTGGATGTGCTTGGCCCACGTCCCAGCTGAAACACACAGCTGGGAGAAAAAAACAAGCCCTGAAATCTTTTCTGAGGCTTCGCAGCAGAACTGCAGCCCCTTGTGATGGCCTTCCCCTTTATTGTGCTCTTCAGCAAGGCCTGGTACTCCCATGCCTGGGGCCAGGCTTTGCTTTCTGCTGATGCACATGCTTCTCTTGACTTGCACACCCTGTAACACCTTTATTCAGCAGCATTGAGCAGGCCAGTGTGGGGTGGCCCTTTCCAACTACACTCTCCACAACCACCCCAAAAATCTGACCCTGAGCAAAACATGGTAGAAGTCTTATGTTTGTTTTTTTGGGGGTGGTTTTTTTTGGTCCCCCCCTGCAATTATGGTGCTTGAGGGAAGATACTCCAGCAGTCTTCTACCTCTCTGGGACAGAGCTGAAGTCTGCCTGGCCACCTTCCTTGTGCCCTCCTATGCTCAGAAAGGCAGTCTCAGCCTCTTCTCTTTTGCCTGTGCTTCATCTCTTCCTGCAATAGAGCTGGCAGTGAAGTGGTCCCCCCCCCGGAGCAGGCCTTTTTATTTCCTTCGCTCAGATGCAAAGCTCACCCATAGAGTTTACCATATTCCAACACACTTGCCCTGGCAGAAGTGCCCTGGGGCTGCAAGTGCACAGTCAGGACCCTGGCATTGCAGCAGGGCACAGCCTGGGAGGTAGCTGGGAGGTAGCTGTGCTTTGGATCGGGTGGGAGGTTTGTGGGGTGTGGGAAAGCAACTGCTCCTCTGCCTCCAGCAACAGTAGTAACTCAGACATCACCTCTCCCTGCCCCTTAGTGCTTCTGGGTCTTCCAAGGAATAATTAAAGGGCTGCAAAAGCAAACTGTATCAGTAAGAATAGGTTCCTCATATGGAGGATCCTTGGAAAATGAGTAGGGGAATTCCATAAATTAAAAAAACTTAAAAAGTCACATTCCCAGTCCCTCTGTGCACCAATCCCAGCACAGTGGTTGTCAGCTCCTATGTTAACAGTATATGGCTCGCCAAAAGCCTTTCGTTACCCCATCTGAAACCTCAAAAGCCATGGAGGAAGTGTGGCCCAAGCAGTTGCCAGGAAGCCCTCTCATGGTCTCGCCCTTCACACTTCTCCTTGCTCCATATCGGAAAAAATCCAGCCTGGGCTCTTGCACAGAGGACAGAGGGGTGTTGCAAGCTGGTGCCACCTTCCCCAGCAGGCCCAGCAGCTATATGCTCTGGTCACACAAGGCAAACCCATAGCCACAGAGACAGCTTTGGTTTGTTTGCAACAAGACAGGACGCAGGTGTCCCTGGGCTTCTTGGTCTGGCACGTCCCAATGCCTCCCCAGTGTCACCCCATTGCAGAGAACACCCGGCAGATCTGGCACAGCCAGGAGGATGGGCAGGGTGTATTTCAGCGGGGTGTAGGCAGTAAGCCATGTCCTGCTGAGATGCCAGTGTCCAGGCATGCTGCCATGCACGTGTCCCATTTTGCCACAGACCGTGCAGTGCACTGACATGTGAGATGTTTCGCAGCACTCTTGCCACCCTGGGGGACCGTCACTCCTCCGCTGCAAGGGCATGCTCTCCTATCGACCCTACAGACTTTGTGGCAGATTTGAAGCTCTTGAAGTATTTGCAAAAAGGATTGATGGCTGCTTCTACAGGACATTCTTTGCTCTTTTTCGTTTGTCCTATTGAGCTTTTACATCTTACCTGCCTGATACTGTTTTTTTGTCAGCTAGACATGACTTCAGCTATTTGAAGGGCCCGGGCCCTCTCTGTTTTGAATAACCTCTGGCCCTAGTGGTTAGTCCTGCTGGTTCCTCTCTACCTTTTGATACCAAGAGCCTTGAAAGGTTGCCTTAAATCTTTGCAAGGTTGCTGAACACTGTGTGACCACGCTGCTTCTTTTAGCTTCATTTTATCCAAGTTTCCTCATTTCATGCATTTCCCCTTTCTGAAGCTGAAAAAGATGGCACTGGAGTTTTTAATCTTTGGTGATTACACAGGGTCATGGAAATGAAGCATGTTGTGGCTGTCATCAGTGGACAGCCCTTTCCTGAGCACATGCTCAGCCCAGTTGTGCACAAAGCTCAGTTCCCCATCTTCCTCCCTGGCCTTGTTGCATATGTGGAGGAGCCACACACTAATGACTTACTTGCCTCTTCCTGGTATAGCAAACCAGCCGTTGGGATGGTTGAAGACCAACAGCAGCAGCAGTAGTACTATATCTTGCCTCTTTCTTTTGGTTGGGATCCCTGTGCCCAAAGGTGTATCTGTGGTGCAAACAGGTCTGCATCCCTCTTCTAAAGTGGGGACCCCAGGAGAAAGGGCTCCTGTCTGCTCCTGGCCCCCTGCCTGCAGCTGGAAGTTGGTGCTTGCAGCCACGTGCGCTATCCTCCTACACGATGGTCTCAAGGAACAGCACCTGGCTTGCCAGTCCTCACCTAAATCTCACCTGTGCTGCCACCCATGGATTGCGTGTAGCTGCTGATGTGCAGAGACTGGCTCTTGCCCCATGAACATCGCAGCAAGGGGAAACAGTGGCTCTGGGCCATGAAATCTGCTCGTGGGCAATGCTGCCAGTAAAATTCATTCAGAGGAAACCTCGTGGGTTTAATTGTACAGATGGGGGCACTGAGGCAGAGAGGGCATCAGTGAAGGGGACGAGGAAGGAAGTCCTCATGGCACACACCAATTTGAGTGCTGAGTAGCAGGACAGTGCTGCAACCGCAGCACTATTCTTCCTCTGGCTAAAAGGGAACCAGGCTGTGCCCCAGCATCTGGTCCTGCCTCAGCACCCCTGGGCTACTGCCATGAGCAGGGTCACACCAACCAGGGACCTGGAAGCAGCTCCTGTGATCCCGGGCTGGGACAGCTACTGTGGGGGAGCCGGCCTGTCCTCAGACTGTGTTGCAGCTGGGCTAGACTGAAAGCTGGACATTCAGCTGTTCTGAGCATGCCAAATCTTTCAGGGGTTAATACAAGCTCATACACGGTTTGATGTCCCCAAAGCAGTGATTGCAGAGGTGTCAGAGCCACTTGCACGCCCAAGGCAACTTGCCAGTTTGCTGGTACTCAGGTGCCTCTTCCCTTCCCAGTCTCCCACAGCAGCCTCTGAGAGCTGCCAGCATTGCTTCAGCCCTGGCAGGCATCCAGGGGTCTTGGGTCACAGCCTTTGCCCTGAAGATGAGCCAGGTCCTGATGACCTGCCAGGGGACCTGCCAGGACCCGTAGCACTTGGCACCAGCATGTCTCCACCTCTCAGCTGGCACATGTCCTTCAGGTTGTCATGTACATCTGGGCTCCCACTGCACCCTTAGCCCACCCCCAGCCACACTGTCACCCCAGGGTTTTATGTCCCCCACCGCTGGCTCCCACAGCACCCCACCCACCAGTCCAAAGCAGACCCCTGTACCGTGAAGGTGGGCTTCTCTTTGCTTCCCACATGCCGGATGGTCTGCTCCTAGGGTTCATCCTCAGAGCCCAACACTTCTTTGCTAAGACCTACTCCAAGATCTGCAAGGACGCCAGGAACAACTTTGCCAAGCAGTGGCTGAGAGCTGCCTGCAAGGAGCAGGAGTGGAGGACTCCTGCTGCTGCAGGACCCCGCATATCACATGAGACAGGCAGCACTAACTGCATCTTGGTGCTGATCCAGAGCTGCCCCTGGCCTCTCTCTGCACCTCAGGACATGTGTAGTGGGCATCAGTGCTGGGTTTGGCACTGGTGCTGGGGTGGCACTGGTGCTGGATTTACACTGGTGCTGGGGCTGGTGACTGCTCTGCCCTGTGCCCATGGAGGGCAGGAGTACATGGGGCTGGGCCTGGCATGCAGTGTGACACCAGGAGTTTGGGAAGGGACTTTATTTTGCGCGGTAACGAGGCCAGGGACCGGCACTGCTTGTTAGTGAAGGGTTGCTGCAGCTTTTGGGTGCAGGGAAGCACCCAGGAGGGGTCATGACCATATAGCAAGACCACCTTACCTGCTCCCATCTCCTCTGGAGGTGCAACAAGGCTGTGGGCCAGCACCCATCCCCCTCTCCATTGCCACCCACACGCCACAGCACCCACCTTTCTGCTGCTGTGTCCTAGCTGAGGGGGTGCCGAGGGATGCTGAGCTCCCCGTGTTGGGGGCTGGCTGAGCTGCTCTCCCCAGACCAGGGTCAGCTCCAGGACACAGCAGCACCCAGTGGCTTCTGTCCCTGCTCAGCCTGCCCTCGGTGGTTTTCATGGCCCCATGTCCCCATCAGCATCCTGCAGCTGAACCTCCAGGACCAGGCCACCAGCAGGGCCACCCAGCCACAGCAGCAACACTGGCAGCCGCTGCCCCATACACATTGCTGCGTGCCTTCCAGCCTTGCAGGCTTCATGGGCTTTCTGCCCCATGGACAGTTCCCAATTGGGACAGGCTATCTGATAGGACCTGCTTGAGTTTAGCCAGATGACCCTCAAAAAGACTTCAGCAGCTGCAAACCCCATAGCAGCAATCCAAAATCCAGCCTCTGACACTCTAACCACCCCACTATGCCTCTCCTGCATCCGAGGCTGCCCCAGCAGCAAGCACCCAGCCAGCCACTCCATGTCAGTGCTGGCAGCACAGGCAACTGGAAATCCCCTTTCCCACCCCCAGGCTGATTTAGCACCCCACAGGCCTGTTGGCCAGGTCACCGCCCTGTTCCCCATTTGGGCCAGCCATGCTCAGGGGGAGAACAGCCTGGCTCCATGCAATTTGTAAACACCCCTGACCACCACCCCCTCTGAGAGTTAATTAATGCAGCCCATGTATAAGCCCTCTCCAAGCCAGGACAGGGGCTTACGCTGCTTCATTTCTGGATTTTTTTCAACTGTTTTGACTCACTCCACCACTGCAGACCATTTGTCCATGTGGTTGCAACAAACTCCAGTGTGGTGTCCTTGCACCAAAGGCAGGAGCCTCAAGCAGAGCTTTTTCTGGGAGCTACTGAGGTGTAAAGGGAAGGGATGGGCTCTTGGGGCTCCTTCCTGGTGGACTTGGAGGTCCAATGCTTGTGTGAGTCTAAGTTTAAAAGCCCTGCAGCCCTGCCTCATGAGTGACCTGCAGCCACTGAGCCTCATGGCCAGGCTGTCCCAGGCTCTAGGTCCCAGCCCCACAACCCATCCTTTGCCTCCTTCCCATGCTGCTCAGGACTTCCTCCCACTGCCTGCAGGTTACAAGTTCCAGTTTGGCCGCACCTACTGACACTTTACTGACAACACCTGGGGCACCCTGGGGCAGCAGATGCCAGACTGAAATGGTGTGAACTCCTGTCTGAAACCCACTTGGTCCCCCACCAGCACGCACAAGGCATAAAGACAAGGAACCTCGAACAACACTGCCTCACTGACATGTACCATCATCTGATGATGTGATATAGTCCCCCCCCAGCCTGAACTGACAGGTCTGATACCTGTGGGCAACCTATCTCCTTCTGAAGGTCTTGTGTTGGCTGTGGTGGAGGCAGGACAAAGCCTGCAGTGCAGTGTCCCAGCAGAGGTAACTCTATGAGACCCTTCCTGGGGATGGGCTGAAATCACAAGGCTGCATAGCAGGGAGCTCAATCAGCACCTTTTTTATTAATATGCATCATAAATAAAGAAATAAATAAAGGCAAGACACCTCGTTCTAATGGGGAAATACAAATTAAATATGGTGCAATGTCCGCTAAGCGATGTACAAGCAGGAGGTAACCTTGCAAGACTAGGGCCCCTCGCCATGGGGAAGCCAGCCCAGACATGATGCTGCGAGCAGCGTCAACCCAGCCAAGGCACCAAATACTGGCATGGCCTTTCATTAGCACTGTTCCCCACCTGATGGGCAGGTGGAAGATCCCCACCCCAGTGGGTGGCATGAACATGGTAAGGTATGACTGGCATTGCCTCTACCAAGGACCCCAGGACCTGCAGCAGCCCCTTGNCAGCAAGACCAGAAACCCTATGCCAAGGGGATCACCACCCCTCCCTCCCCGGCTCCCTCTGGGAGCACCCCCCAATTTAACTGCTGGGAGCACTGCCCCCAACTCCAAAGAGCATCCCTAGCCCAGTCAGGGACCTTGCCCTCACCTGTTCCCCTCCAACCCCCCTCCACTGAGCATCCCAGGGCTTCCCAGGCACTGGCTCCCTGCTCAGTGTGGAGGGCACAGGGCCACCCCCCAAAGCACCCATCTCTGCACAGGGTGGCACTACCCATCCTGGACCTACATAACACTGAACATCCACACGCCTTCCTCATGACCCCACACACCTCTTTGCTCCGCACGCACACACATACCCTGTCCCCCTCCCACAGCCGTGGTCAGGCACAGCCCCTTTGCCCGGTACAATCCACCAGGCACAACTATAACACGTTAGGACAGGGCTGCTACAGCGTGGGGGAACCTACCTTGCAGCCCCCCCATCAAGCTCCAATGCAACCCATCAGCCCAGCCTTGCAGAGACCTTGCCAATGCACGGTGCTCCCACCCCTGCGGCTGATGATACCAGGGATGCTGAAGACTTCAGACTGCACTGCCACCCCCAGGGAGGGGATAGCCAGCATCCTACACCCTCCAGTGTGAAAATGAGCTGGACAGTGGGGCAGCACTGCCCTGGCAGGGACTGCTTGGATTCCTGCTATGTACGAGTCTACAGCCTACAGGTGCTGGAGATGGCGTGGGGTGTAGGGGGCTCAGGTGGTCCCCGGTGTGGCTGCATGCAAGGCGGTGCCTGGCAATATGAGGTGCAGCTTGCAGAAAACCCCAGGGGCCAAGTTGGCCTTTGGCAGCTGCACAAGGAGGAGCAAGGAACCACCTATGGTTACTGTATTCTGTAATGGCAAGAAAGGTAAGAAACTAGCAAGAAGCTGTGTCTGTTCCTCTGGCGGGGTGGGCTTCCCCAGAGGAGCCTCAGCAGCCCATGGTACTGTGCCTGGCCTCCCAGCCATGTCAGTAGTCCTCGTCCTCTGGATGGGTGACGTACATGATGGGCACCAGTCCCTTCTCGGAGCCGAGGCTGCACTGCAGCCAGTCACCGTCCACCTTGGAGATGACCTGCAGGATGTCCCCCTTATTGAAGCTCAGCTGTCCTGCCTCGGTGGCAATGTGATGGCAAAGAGCTTTCACCTCACTGCAGGCAGAGGGATGGGAGGAAGGGTTAGCTTGCCATAGGACACTCACGCTGCTGAAGCCCAGGGCAAACAGGAGCAAGAAAAACAACCCCGGCCTCCCTACCCAGCCAGGCTCCCAGCTGCCCCCCAGCTGCCACTCACCTGCAGATTGCAGAGTTGGGGTGGGTGGATGCACAAACTGCATCACCGCCCTGCATTGTCTCCTGGTCCATGAGTTCAAAGGGGACCAGGTGAACTGCAACAGGCAGAGCCGTGCCAACCCCAACCCACCACATCCCAGCACCTGCAGGACAGCCACATGGTGCCACTCACCAGGGAGGGTGGGGATACAGCCCCCGGGCTGGCTGTGCCGTGGGAGGCACTTCAGGTGGCTCTGGCCGTGGGGCCTCCGGCTCAGGAGCTGCTTCTCGCCACATGCTTGCTCCGACCGTCTGGGCCACTAGCTGGAACACGGACTTGTCCAAGCTCAGCCAGCCAGAGGGCAACCTGCAAGAAGACAGAAGCAGGTAGTGGCAGGGAAGCATACCTGGGGGCAAGGAGCAGCCACTCTCTGGCAAGCTCACACCTTAGAGGTCTGGCTCCATGCACAACGTGCACTGTGGTCCTCAGGCTGTCTTCTGGTGGGGAGGGCTCAGCATCCTCCAGACACAGTTACGGGTTTGTGTGGCGCGGTTTTCTTT
>VYZV01014723.1:1131-21082 GCA_013401275.1 Pandion haliaetus | reverse complement strand
TCTGAAAGAAATTATTCTCAACATAAATAAGGCTTCCAAGTGCTTGAAATGTCTTCTTTTCATTTTTAGCTATGTCAAGTGCTTCTCTTAACAACAAATTTTAAAAGACACATTGGAAAATCTGATTTTTGTTCTCTGTTACTTTCCTTTCATGTACTCACAAGTTTATTTTATATACTTGGTCAAAGGAGCACTGCCTCAAAGTGATGCTACTGTATCGTTTTTTAAGGTGGAGATTTACGTTTTATGCACCCAATTGTGAAACTACTTCTCATTCATTAAAATTGCCTTTTAAATTTTATTTTAAGTTAAGGAAATCTGTTTAAATGGAGATGTCCCGTTTTGTACATAGTAGGAAGGGGTCACAAATTTTTCAGTCACATTGAATAGATTTTGTATTCTAACTCAGATATGAGATATTACCCTGGAAGTTTGTTAGTCAGATGGCTTCTGTTCAGGATTAACTCAGCTCACTGACCTGGACAGGGACCCTCTTATAGCAGTTCACATGAAATCTGAATAGCCTAGTTGTTTAATACAGAAGTTCCCAACTGGAAGTTGTAGAAGCTTTAGCTAAAGAAAATATGGGAAGTTTAGGAATTTTTAATATTTTTTAGCTTACCAGATAGGAATGCCAAAGTCTGTGTATTCAAAACATGCATGCAATAAAAACACCCTCCAGAACCAGGGCTATATTTTTACATAATGTTGCCATGCTAGTTGATTGCCCTTAGCTTACAGGATTGCATGCAGGAGCAGATCCAGAAGGGAAAACCCAAAAGAGGTTGAATTCAATTTTTTTTTAAAGCTATAAATTGAACACTGACAACAAGCATGTGCTCATACTAAATACTGTACCATAAAATATCACATCTAAACTATGAAACTATTCTGGGACTTAAAAAATGGTAATAAATTCAGAATTATAAGCCACTGAACAGCTGCAATAGAAGATACTAGAGGGAAAGAAAGAAGAAATGACTTTATTTTGACAAGAAAAATAAAACTATGAGAAGTGGTCTGGACCCATCACTACAGGTTAAGAAAACATCAATCACAGTAGTTTACACTTATTCTTCTGTTAATCCAGGCACTTTTTGAGGTGTCTTCAGGCTCTGTGAACAAACAAGGAAAAATGAGACCAAACCAGACCAAGCCTGGGAACCTGCAAGACACTGGAATTGACTTAATTTTTGTTGTTGTTGTTTTCCTAATTTAGTCACATAAGCTATACACAAGACAATAGTTAATGTTTGTTAATTCTTGATAAAGCTGTTTAAAATCTCAGTTGCTAAGAAAAGCTTTATTTTAGACACAGAGGAGGGAAATTTGAAACAATCAGCTCAGTGCACCACAAATCAAGTCTAGATACTTTGCAACATCAAGTAGTAACATGGAAACTAGATGACTCTTTAGCTCTTGAGGTTAGGAGCTTGAATTTCCACATCCCATGTGCTTTGATAGCTTATCGACATTGCCCCGAGATGTTCCAGGTGGGCCTGCTCTACAAAAGACACTTCCCCATAATTTTTTAATTGGCTAATGACTTCTCTGTTTAATCAACTCTCATGTATAATGCAGCAAGAGAGAACGACGCTTAAAGAACATTAAACTAGCAGAATGGACTACTGAGGAGCTTCATGTTGCTGACTTTATTTGCTACACGCCACCCAGCCCACGCAAGTACAGAAGACCCAGAGCCATTCTAATTAAAGGAGCATCACGCTGGTATAGATTTTAGATAAAACGCTAAGTACAGTCCTGACCATCTCTGGCCACTAACAAACCACGAGCAGCTTGGCAAATCAGAGGATGAATGTGTCCAATTATTTCTTTGCTTAGATTTCTTTTTTTCCTTTTAAACAGTACCTAAGCAGGCTGCTGCATACTGAAAGGCGTCTTATAACACCCAAGAATGGGGAGCATAGAGACTTGCACTGTCAGCTAGAATTGATGAACGCTTTCTCATTCCATAATAATATTTCCTTAGGAGGTTTATTATACTGAATTACTATACTAGCTTAAACTCTGAGTCAACAAACCTTACATAAAGAAAACAGCTTAACTTGCTGGGATAGGAATCTCTCCTACATTAAAAAGACTGTGCAAGTATTCTTAATCCCGGGTGAAACTATGCTACATTTAGTATCTTGTTTTAGGCTGCATGAACGGGGACAAAGTCAATTTAGATTTAGATATCATAAAACACCAGCCAGGAGGCATCCATGAAGAATCTGGCCTGTCGGAGCACATCCCTGGTCTGCTCCCTCTGCCTGTGTGAACAGGAGCTGCTGCTGTTGGTAAAACTCTGACAAGATAAACTGGAGGCTTTCTAGCAAAACTCCCCCAAAGTACTGAGCTCCCCAATGCAGAAGATGTCAAAAAGATTAAGTCACATTCCTGTGGTTTAAGACAGAATCGGCTTCTCTCCTTGCAGCCAGTCTACGATGTGACTAAAGGAAAACTCTCAGTTTGCCTGAGTGAGATGCAGTCCCTTGCTGGTGCAAGTACACAGCATGTCAAACTCTCTCAATTTGCATAGCAATTAGTAGACAAGGACAACCTGTAAAACCAAAGATGGACAAATCTGATATGAAAACAAATTTCATGCTGAGGGTTCTCAGGTGTTTTTAGCAGCATCGCCAAATGAGAAATATGATTTGAGAGAAATCTGAGTCTGATTAACCACTGTTTTCCTGCAACTTTACTCTGGCAAAAAAGGAGGATTTTTACTGTAGTAGCTGCTGCAGCATAAGCCTAAGCAGGACCAGTGTTTTTAAAATGCACTTGTCCCTTATAATTCGAAAAGAAACCTGCTAAAACCACACATTTGCCCTTCAATGATACCTCCTAGGCTTGTCACACTGCTCACATTAAGCAGAGCACACCACGCAGGAGAATTACACAGTGCGCAAGGGAGCATAGCGATCCTGACTGTGAGACCGTTGTACACTGAGGAGTTAGTGATTCACAGCATGGTTAATTTGAGCAGGTCCAAGCCTGTGCTGTGCTGTGCTGTGCTGTGCTGCGTAGAGAGGACAGCCTGGCCTTCAGGCTGCTCTGTGCTGTGCATATAGCTCGGACACAGCATAAAGTTTGCCGGCTGATTGTAACAAAGGAGACTGCAGGCAGCTTCCTCTTGGTACCAACTACCTGCATGTCCTTGCCTCCACCGAGAGCTGCAGCAACAAGTTCCCATGGGAACATTCTTTTGCTGAATCCTAGAAATTATGAATATTGCTGGTTTCCTCACAAGAAAATTCCATGAGAGCTCATAGGAGCAAACCGGGGAGGCCCTTCCAGGGATGGGGTCTGCACAGGGTGCTGTGCCCTGACCAGAGGCTCCTTCATTGCTGCACAGCTCAGGGCGCCAGCATCTGAAGGGATGTAGGATTAGCTACACTATTTTTTTAGCTCTAATACATGGCATTTAAATTTATCCTTCACAGAGCCTGAATGCTTTTCTTACTGGGACCATAACAAACCAAGTCACCCAAACTGGGTGTTTAAATTCTGTTTTCATCCCTCTCCTCTGTTCTTGAGGCATGGTCGATCTGAGCAAAATGTTTACTTCCCCTTCTCTGCTATGCAGAGAAAAAGATGTTAGGACTCAGATGGCTAGCAAAGAGGCTTGTGTTCGAAAGAGACATGAATTTCTACACGAACAATGCTAGCTAAACTGCTATTTAAAATGCATGAATGGTGTGATGTCCTGAGACTTTGCAAAAACCAAGACTGTTCATCAACATGCAACTGTCATGGCAAGCCACACTTTTAACTAGATAAGTGTTATTGCTAATCAGAACAGACAAAAGGAGCCCTTAATGTTAAATTACTACCCTATCATTCATTGGGAGATTTTCTATCTGAAAATCTGTGTAATAGAACATAAAAATTATGTGTGAATACTGAAATGGCAAAATGCTCAGTATTGTGTAATTTGTACCTAGAGAGTCATCACAGTGTTCTGTTGGGCTGTCTTGTAAAGATTGGTTTTAAGTACTTAGGTACTCAAAATGGTGGGGTCAAATACAATGAAGGAGTCCAGCCAAAAAATCCTACAACGAATGGATCATTTCTTAAGATCCTGTCCACTGCAAATGACACCCTTAAGAACAGAGCCAAAATCATCATGTTAAAGACAGCCTCTCACAGGCCTGATGGGGTGCTGTGTGTCAAATGAAAAAAAAAAAAAATCCTAATATTTTCCTCAAAATGCTACAGTTTTCATTTAGCCAGGTAAATACTACAGTGAAGGTCAACATTATTTTTTTAATTATATTTACTTGCTCACCCTTTCTAGATAAATTTCTCCCCGGACTTGAAGCCTGCTCCTGTAGTCAAGCATCAGATATGACATTCTGGTTTGCACTAAAGTTAAGAGAAACTTTGGTATACACCTTATAAAAAGGTAAGTGTTAAGTTAAAGCATAAAAAATTGCCAGTGGCTTGTAGTATTTGATACTGTGTTTGCTGTTCCACTGCATTTGCACTGGATGAAAGACTACTTCAAATATAAGCTCAGTTATTTGAAATGTACCTCGCCTTTAATACAAAATTAAAATGACTACTTAAAGAATGCATTAAACAGGCTTCATAAGATATACCCAGGAAATCAAAAAGAAAACAATTTATTTGTAGAAAGAGTTGTGGCTATTCAAATTTAAATTCTGTATCAGTGTAACTGCATCATTCATTGTCATTAGATTACAGGGTATTCTAGGCATTGTAGGTAGCAGGAATGCAGACAAAAAGATGACAATCAATGTTCTTTTCAAATAAATGTGAACCAGATACCAACAATTTGATTAAAATTATTCCCCCTGAGCCATGCTACTACTACCCTGAGATAAAACATCCTGAAACTGGTTAATAAACATAAACATCTATCTAAATTTATTGCATTCTCTGGTTTGGAAAGTGTGATAAAAACTTCAGTAACAAGCCTTTTCCTTATTCTCAAGAACATAAGCTGAAGGGAAAAAAAAAAAATCAGTTTTCCAGTACTGAGACTGGAAGGTACTGATATAGTGAAAGAAACTAGTTAGATGTGTATAAATCTTTCTTGATTTCAGTAAAGAAAATTCATGGGAGATAGAGTTTAGCAAATTAAAGAGAATTAAGAAGGTAAAGAACCAACAAAATAGTTATAAATTGGATTGAAATATGTAAAAATAAAAATTAACCAAGTGCTTTTATGATGTACTTAAAACATCATACATTTCTAAAAGGGCTAAAAATACAGAGAACTTCGTAAGGCATAGTATGCTATGAACACTGTATATCAACAGAGGATGAGTAAGCTGACTAATATTTCTAACCATATTTAATTAAAACCTGCAAACACTTACTGATGCCCTTCAAAAGATTCCATTTTACATTACTTACAATTGAATGAGGTCCTTAAGATAAGACAGACAGTAATTCTAAGCAGAGAGTAAAAAGTGATAGCTTTTGGAATGATGCTTAGTAGCTCCTTGACTGCTGTCCTTGCCTGAGGATCATACACATCTAAGAACAAAAAGTGTTTCTCTTTTACACCAGACAATATTGATGCTTATATTAGTTCAATTCATGAACAAATTAATGTAAATAAAAAAAAATTCATGGAAACTACCCAGTACAGCATCCTATCCAACTACTAAAAATCTGCATTACAACGAGACATTCTGAAGTATCAGTATGACAACATGAGTGGTTGGAGTTCTTGGTAAAATAAGACAAGACCTTTTTTTCAACATATAATTTAAATTGGTATGGGAGAGGGGAGAATACTGCTATGTACTTTGAGCCTCACATGTGTAAGGAGCAGAGGGATTGTGAATTCTTCTTTAACTTGTTTAGTCAAAAGATTAAGTTATATGAATAAATCCTATGGAGTTGGGATTTTACTTTGCACATTTTATCAGAGAATCACAGAGGCCTGCAGGAGACAGTATCCTCATTTTTACAGGAACAGAGGCAAGCTATAGTGATATAAACTTGATTACAGTTGCAAAGCAATTCAAGGACATCACTAAGATGAGCCCTAGTCATTCCATTTCCCCGAGCCACATCACCAGACCACACTGTGTTTTAAGGACACTTGAAGATAAAGCTTACAGAAAATAGTGACAAGTGCACTGATGGACAAGATGCCTTAATCTGTCTACAGATCATTTAGTAATCAAAAAATTGACTGTATAATTATTGAACAGTGGTTATTTATGAAGTATCTTATTTGTCTGTTCAGTAAGTGAAGGACAATAATGTGAAAAAGGGGCAAAAATATTTGAAAATATAGCTTGCTTTGCAATACAATTGTTCTTAGAACATCACTAAGAAAGCTGGAGTTTAAAAAAACAGCTGTGCTGGTCAAGTCTGGCCAACTACTTACCCAGAGGGGAAAAAAGAAATTCCAAGAAAGCACTTTTCTTCCCTCTCTCTCTCTGCCCTTGGCAATACATCAGCATGTAAGTGAAATCTGCTATAAATTAAAAAGGAAAAAAAACCCCACACCGCCAAACCAAAAAAAAACCTAAAACAAAACAAAAAAAACCAGAAAGAAATGGGAGGGGAAAGATGGCTGTGCAAGCTATTAATGCTCTGAATTAAGAGGTCTAAACTGGCAATCTCAATGGTTTTCAGTTTTGCTGCTCAACAGGAGAGTTTGAGTTGATGGAAAGTACTGATCAGGAACCTTCTCATCAGTAAGATGCCAAATTAATTCTGGGAAAAGACGAAACTACTCAGAAGTTAGTGTGAGGTACAGTATGAAAGAGAACAGCTCGGGTCTAAAAAAACTGTCAAAACAGAACAAACAAGATGCATGAGTGAAAAAGCTCATGGATCTGCAGACAAAAGCAAACCCAAAGGAAATTATAGTGCTAAAATCCAGCAGAACAAGGTGACACAAAGGTCAAACACAAATTTTTGCTTTTATTCATGCCATTAGAGCCAAGAAGCAGATGGGAAAGGGCCCACACATACTAGGGCTTCTTCTCAAGCAAAAACTCTCCTAGAATGAGGCTGTTAATGTCACCTTTGCTTCTTCTCATGGAATGATGCACCCCATCCTTAAGTACACAAACTCCATTACCCCTAGTATTCCCTAGAGACTGGAGAACTAGACTGAAATGGCATCAAAGTAACTTATAAGCAGATACCAGGGTACGAGGAGGAAGTCCCATCTATTAGGCCATTCACTAATCTATGCTTTTTAAGCAGTTATATTTTAAGTAAATAATTAAATATAAATTGTGATGGGGAGAAAAAGATACAGAAAGAAAGAATGCAAGAGTTAAGTCTGTGCTCACCTTTCATGATGGAGAGTCCTTTTCAAATTACTAATACAAAATAAACAAGTATACAAGAGAAAGACTGACAGTAATGTCATGCAGAAATACAGAAAAGCCAAATGGCAAAGACATCCTTTCCTGGGTTATGGGTTGTGGTCTCAAGTCCCCACCTTCATACATTTCCTTTTAGTACCTTGTTGAGGGAAAAGGGGAACTCATGATAGACATGGAGCCATGAACTTCTTGGAACCTAATTAAAATCTTAACAATAAATATAATTTAACTAGACTAATAATTATCACTAAAATGTTCAAAGGAATACAAGAAAGCATAATTAGTAATACCTTTAAAACTATAATGCAAGAAAAATTAGGAAAACTTACCCCTTTCCTCTGATGTTATGCCTACCCTCCCCAAGCCCCTCTGGGTGGCAGGATGAGAGTCTGGGCGTGCTGCAGTGAGTCACTAGTGTCCCCAGGCCTCACTGGGAGAGCTGTGATGGTAGTATTGAGGTCTCTTCCTCCTCAGTCCTGGGGTCCAATTGGATCTACCTTTATAAATTCTCTTTGTATATTTTCCCTTTTTTACCCTTTTCCTGGGGTATTCTCAGCCCAAAGGGTATCCTCCAATGAAAACCAAAAAAAACCCAAACATAAGAAAAGTTCTTAAATATATATCTATATTCCATTTGGTGAAAATATGTTGGGGAAGAAGAATTGCTTTTTAGAGGAATTGGAACTCAGAGATGGAAACCAACGTGTATATGGAAAGTATAAGCATCCACTACAGAAAAGTGTGAAATCTATTGTAAATTCAGAAATGTGCACGCACACAAAATTTTGTTGAATGCAAGAACTTTCCTTTCCTTCTTTCTGGCATGCCAAACACTATTACGCTCCTTACCTTGATAAACACTCCTGATCTTCTTTACCCTTTCCCCTAATTATGGCCTTTCTGTCTTTCTCTTCTCCCTGAAATTTCCATCATTCTGTCTTTCCGCTGAGTCTCCTCCTCCTCCAGCAGAACATATGCAATCCCCTTCCATGCCTATGCACACCATAATATTTCCAAGTTGCTAGCTAATTTCAGCCTGGTTGAATGATAAACTTTTGTTATGTTTCTACAAAGGCAGTGAAAACGGGCAGCCAGGTAGGGAAAGGAGGGCACACTGGGCACAGTGTTGAGTAATGAGTTCAAGCATTATCAGAGTCCAGAGAATCGCCAAGGAAAGTGATATTACAAATGGCTCAATCCTAGAAAAGGCTTTATTCAGAGCTCACACGCTTTGGAACAACAAAGGCAATAAAACTTCATTCACCCTGGTGATATGAATTACTTCTTTCATCTCATTTCTTTCTGGGAAGTAAGGAGAGACTAATATATAACCTTATGTAATGAGAAAGCTATAACAGTCTTATCTTAATCCACACATATTTTAATGAGCTGAATTTTGCATTCTGTTTGCCTGTGTTTCCTTTATATAGCACTCAAACCCCTCTGAAAACCACGAAAATCACAATTTGAAATCGCAGTAAGAATCATTCAAGTTTTTACCACATCTATTCTCACTGTAATATTTTTCAGGAGACTAAGTTTGTATTGTACCATTGTCTTCTTTCCTTTGAAACCATGGTCACTGAAATTAAGTATTGGAATTTTAATACCTCATACAATCTGTAACAGGTGCTTTATTACCTCAACCTTTTCAATATTCTGAATGTTGGTTGCCCTGCCTTTCCCCTCCACACGGTTTACAGCCTCACTAAACTGTAGGAGGAAAGGTGTTGGCCAGCAAGCAAAACTGCAAAATACTGAAGCTGAAAGAGAAAAGGTCAAAACTTTCAAAATCCACTGTCCTTTTTTATATATTTCAGGAATTTTAACAACCTCAGAAAGAATCCTTGGTTTTATGTTATTTTAAGAATGAGTAACTAGCTACTGAAGGATTTTTTAAAAGACAGTAATGAACAGAGTATATTTTGTTCATTTTTCAATTAAAAAATAAAAAGAGATGAAAAGTTCCTTTTCCATTTTTCATCAAAATAATACTCTTTTTCACCCACAATACAAATTTTCATTTTCAAACATTTATCATAAAAGCAAAGAAAATGAAAGGCTGGTTTCTCAAATCTGCAAAACAAGGAGATTCCACCAGTAACCCCATCTCTCCATCACTTTTTCCGTAATAACACATAAATTGGATCAATTTACCAAGTGCATGACAGATCCAAATTTCAGCTCTGTTATCTGTTTGAGAAGACTGAAATCTACGGTTTACACAGAAATACCCTCTTCCAAAAAAGCATACTCTGATTTCAGAGCATGGGACAGTCTCAGTCCCCTTTTATTGCAGCTTTCAAGTATTTAAATACTCAGTAAGCCAAAAACAAAAGGTCACCAGGATGCCTGGTGGAGATGTGGTGTTGGAGACATGTCACATGCCAGTTCTCTACTTGCATTGCTTCCTAGGCTCCAACAGAGGGTCAATGCAGAGGCAGGATCGGGACCAGTGGGACCCCTGTCCTCATCACAGCCTGGGGAGTGGGGCAGCACACACAACATCGGGCATCACCTGCCCTTTGAGGATGGCCCTGAGTTTTTTCTTCCCATTCTGTTCTCCCCCTCCTGCCCTTGCAGCCCAAAGCAAATAACACAGTCAAACCTCTGAACAGCTAGGTATCTGGCGGGCAACTTATTTGTTAAAAGGAAAGAAACAGCCAGATTCACAATGGACATACGAGTAACCACAGGAAGACTCTTGGAAAAATAATACATTAAGCTTACTAACGGTTTAGCCAATGAAAGCAGGAAAAATGTTATTCATCTGCACAATGGCAAAGCATAAACCAAAATATTCTTCTTTAAATCTCTTTTTTGTCATTAATTGAAAGGCTAAAAATTATCTGGAGTGCCTGCATCTTCTGACAACTTTCTCATAAAATGGATATTGCTTCAAAGTTGAGTCCCATATCGTGGCAAACTGCATTCTGGTAACAGCAAAGAATTGAGTTTGCATTTTCTTTACCCATTTTTCTGCTACTCACAAAGACACACATAGTGCTGTTCAAGAAACACAAGTTCAACATAACAATAAACTGAAACAAATTGTTCTCCGTAATCTAAAATCTTTGCTCCAGCTACAGTTAATAATAATAGCACTGATCAACCACAAACACTAAAATAATTATGAAGAAAGTCTGAATTCATCCATGCTTAACCCCCCAAGACTTGGTGTAACAATTTTCAACACAGAACAGATGCTTCCGCTCTACGTAGCAGCATGAAGTATCCTACAAGTATAACCATCTGTCATAACTCTCATTTAAGAGGAAAAAAAAAAAAATCAAGTTCCTTAAACACCAGAACCACTCTAGATAATTTAATGTGGTCATAACTTTTTTTTTCCTAAATTCTAACTTACCATCTTTAAAAATAGTGTACTATAGATAATACTTATGGAATTTTGGGAGTTTTTTTCTAATGGACTGTAAAATATTCTGACTTAAGAATATGTTTCATAAAATTAAATTTAAAAAACTCAAACTGTTAATATGAGACCACTAAAATGTATTGTTATGTAAGCTAAGTAGGCTAGAACCTGTGTACAAGCCCTGGGCTTGGGTGAGATTTTCCTTGTTTGGTCACTGCTACCAGTGGTCAAATACTGAATTACGCTGCATATCTTTAATAAATTGTGTTATTGTTACCTCTCCTTAAATAATGAATTACCATCTGTTTCACCCCATATTGATTGCCTTACAAAGTTCTTCAGAGTAGTTGCGTTAGCAGCTACAAAATACAACGTGTTACAGTACCCCAGTATTTGTGATATGCTGCAGGAGGCAGCGCTGTATCCATGAGATGCTGCACTTGTAGTTCATCTGTCTGCCAGGTAAGAAGAGCTTATCAGCTTGTGTACAGAGCTGTATTGTTTTTAGAAGCCAAGCAAAACTAGAACTACATGGGCATATATTACCATCTCCCACAATCCCTATTTTTTTAATATAGTGTCGTGGTTTCAGCCCAGCCAGTAACAAAGCACCATGCAGCCACTTGCTCGCTCCCCGTCCCCTCCCCTGGCCACAGTGGGGTGAGGAGAAAATCCAAAGGCAGGCTCGTGGGTTGAGACAAGGACTGGGAGGGATCACTCCGCACTTATGGTCACGGGCAAAAGACAGGCTCAACTTGAGGAAGAAACAAAATCAATTTCATTTACTACAAATCAAAACAAAAAAAGAGTATTAGGAAGGGAAACCAAACATCACAACACCTTCCCCCCACACACCCCTCATTCCCGGGTCATCTCCACTCCTGGTTCTCTCTCCCTCCCCCCCTCGATGGCACAGGGGAACAGGGGATGGGGGTTTAGGTCAGCTCGCCACACCTCGTCTCTGCCGCTCCTTCCTCCTCGGGGGGGGATTCCTTACTCGTCCCCTGCTCCACCGTGGGGTCCCTCCCACGGGAGACAGTCCTTCAACAACTTCTCNACCGCTCACCCCCATGGGCTGCAGGGGGACAGCCTGCCGTCTCACCAGGGTCTGCAGGGCCATCAGCCTCCTCAGGCGCCCCTCCTCCCCCTCCTTCTTCACTGACCTTGGTATCTGCAGAGGTGTTCCTCTCATGTTCTCAATTCCCCCACCCACTGCAGGTTCCCCTTCTTAAATATGTTCTCCCAGAGGCGCCACCACCGTCACTGGTTAGGTCGGCCTGGGCTAGAGGCAGGTCCGACTTGGAGCCAGGGGAGCTTCCAGCAGCTTCTCACAGGAGTCACCCCTGTGGCCCCCTCTCCCGCTCCCCCCCCCAAAAAAAACCCACGCCACACAAACCCATAACATATAGACATGGTTTAAAGTATCTTTTCAACATCTTCAGGGCATATCTACCTATTGGGTACAGTATACACCCTTTGCTTCTTTTAATTATTCATGTTAATGATATTAAAAAATGTGTAAATCAATTTTCCTGGAGAAAGTTAACCACCAGAATTAGCTAAGAGGAATGCAAGTTGGGTAGACCAGCCTGCTCAAGAGCAAAAGTGACAGCTAGCTTTGTTGCAGCAACTGTGGAGCTCTTCCAGATCGTACTTTTAGGAAATCTATGAACATAAAAAAATAAAAATTTAAATTAAAAAAAAAAATGCAGAAAAGCAAGTGGTATTTTCTTTCACAGATTATGTCTGCCAAACACAAAGTAGTGCTTGAATAAAAGTGACATTTATGTACACTAAATGTTTACAAAGTTCTTGATGTGTTCCTTGTGTAATTATTTCTCAACATTCCATTCTGACACGCAGGGAAGTCAAGAACAGCTGTTCACTTCATAGCCAACTGTTATTTTGCCTTTATACAGATATATCTATTTTCAACATTTTTGTGCATGTATACACACACACACATATACATACACAGAAACACATGTATATGTACACTTGCAGATAGATACTGATAGCTGGCTAGGAGTGCTTTGCTTCAGTCTATCAGTAAATACTGGAGCTTACACTCCTGGTGAATGGCTGGCTAAGTTGTAATGAAATTAAGTACTGGAAATAGTCAAGTTTAAATAGAGATACTTTCTTCTGAAAAACCAGGGTAAATTTGCTTTTATTTTTTTTTCAAATCGGTAAACTTAATAAACCACATTTGCTGTCTCACTGATTTTTATATCCTCTTGCAGACCACTTAGGAAACTGAAAGCTGGATTCAGCCATTTTACTCGCACCAACAATCCATTTCTCCACATAACATTAATCATTGTGGGAACATTTCATTAATAACTGTGGGGAAGGGTATCAGACGTGGTCTACAGCAAACCTGGAGTATTATACTAGATCAAGCAAATAAATCTTCCTTCAAGAAAGATAAACCTACTCATGATTCGCTCCTTGAAAGAAAGTACTGACTGGATTCATCAGTTTACTCTGGCCAGTTAGCACCATTGAGACAACATGAAATACATGAAATACTTACACCCTGGTTGCAGCTGTCCAGCAGAGAGCCAGTCTGCCCTTTCAGCTGATAAACAGGTTCAGGTATAAAGCTGGTAGGGGCAAAGGAACCACTGCTTGTTAGCTGCCTTCCCCTTTCCCATACCACATATAGAGGACATCCAGGAGAAGAAGAAATGGGGACAGGCCGTGACCTCCCCTGTTAAAATCCTCTATCTGTAAAAAGGATGATAATTGTACTAAAATAACAGAAGATGCTACTGTATCTGTAACATAACAGACGAATATATAAAACAGATAAACATTTGGGTAAAAGATAACTATATCAAATACATTAATTTAGAGAAGTCTCTTTGATCAATGGTATCTGCTATTAATTATTATATTTTAAAGTAGTGGTAGGTTTGTCTTGTTTGTTTGCAAAGCCTGACATGGGAAAGTGTTGGCAGATCCATACCAGCAAGTTTAATCAAATCTTTAAATTAATATTGCATCACTATTTGAAGGTCGGGAGTGGCTGCAATTAAATTCCCTCTTTTCTGGATGGAGCCTACTTGCATAATTTTCTGGTAATTCAAGCTCCAAATCAAATCAAAGCTTTGTTTCAAATTGCCAGGCCTTTCCTACTAAGTTTTAAACAATAATCTTGGTGTTCTTACTAAGTCAAAATACTGAGTTGATAGGCATCAGTTAAAGTCCTAGGATTGTCCACATTCCTATTGAACAAAATTTGTAGTGCTTTCCTGACAATAAGGAATTACTGTAAACAAAACCAAATACCTCTCCAAATTCAAACAAACAAAAAGAAAATATGAGGGCAATAGGTAATAACAAAATGCAGTGAGCAGAAAGAGGCTTTGAAAGAGACGTGATATAAAATATAGTGAAAAAAATAGGGTTAAGTTTCAAATCTCCTTATCAGCAGGGTTTCTAATGTGCTTAGCAAGGCATGCTTTAAACTAATATTGTTGTTACACAGAAATTTCTTATTTGGCATCCGTTTCTAAGGGTCATTCAGTAAAATTTTCTAAAAGGAAAACTGAAAATATTTATTCATAAATACATATATTCCAAAACAGCCTTAATGACATTTAACCACCCACTTATGTGCAGTCACCTAGAACAAGTATATTGTTTCTATATACTGTAATTACAGTACAAGATAAAGGTCTCTCATGTACAACTAACCACTTAGTAAATGATAGGCTATGTTGATAATTACAGACATTGCTGAAATCACAAAATGAAAATCTTTTCCTAAGTTTCCTAATAATCTTCCCTGTAGGCAGTTCTCCTATTATACATGAATTCTATAGAAGCCCTAAGAAATTGCCATAATGCAGAAATATTTGTTTGAATAGTTCCTGCTGCCAGCAGCAAACCATAATTTATCACACTCGGATACACAGGTTATCACTAATTCCACTTGCATCTGTAAGTGCTTATTTATTCCATTCTGTAATCACATGGCATGGGTATGGTCTAAATAACATCAGTAGCATCTTGGAGGATTTACTGATGATACTGAAAGAAAGTTATTCCAAGTTTTTTGTCTCGAAGTCGCTTCTGCACAGGTTTCAAAATCATTGCTCAGTTATCAGTGGTAAAGAGTATGGAAATATTTTTTACACTTTTTAATCCACCTCTGGCAGTACCTAAAAAAGCAGGAGATTTTAATGGGAGACTTGACTTGCTTCAACAAGCTTCAGATCACAAAGCCCATTCAGAAGATAAAACCAAGCAGTGGTGTCGTAAAACGGAACTGATTGGAGATTGTCATGGTTTAACCCCGGCCGGTAACTAAGCACTACGCAGCTGCTCACTCACTTCCCTCACAGTGGAATTGGGTAGAAAATCGGAAAAAAAAAGTAAAACTCATTCAGCATTTCTAGTCCTGATGAGCTCTTTTTGTGTCTCTAATCATCTCGTGCATTCTATTATCTGCCCAACAGAAGAGGAAAAGAAAAAGACAGTTACTCTTCAGGCAGGTGAAGGCTGCCATTTTATTACTCTATAAAGAATAAGGGTGAAATTTCTGTATCTTGAAGATATCAACCAGCCCTTCCATCTTAAAATAATCTGAAGATCTATTCATCCAAAGAGAATTGATGAAAGATTTGACCTGCCTAGGAGATAAATTTTTAAACAGTGGTTATTTTAAGAACATATAATTAAGAGAACTTAAAATGAACATGAGTGTGCTTCCCAATGAATGCTTCCCTAAGGGAAACATGGTATCAAACATAACATTAAAAGATATTAAAAAGTGAGGGACAAAAATAAAAGGGAAGGTATTTTAAGAACTAAGAGGCACAAAACAATGTGATACACTGTTCCAGCGGCTTTACCACAAGATCCACAGTAATTGGTATTTTTTTTTAAACTTCAATTCCCTGAAGTCACATGGTAATATTAGAATTCTAGATTTCATTATTTTCTGTTCCTCTGGGTTTCAAAGAAAGCATTGAATCTAAAGGCTGAAAACCAGAAGACAGATACAAAGAACCTACAATTAATCATTAAAAAGTAATCTTCTCTAATTTGAAAATGTCTTTTTTCTGTTTTTACTTTTTTTGAGGACTGATGCATGACTTTTGAATGCTGGGTGTTGGCAAATCTGGATTACTGACAAATTAATATTAATGGTTGGTTAACATACATTCTTACAAACATTTAATGTTATATTATAGCTAATACTAGGTGTTCATTATTTATTGTGAACTGAGCTGTCTGACCTCCAAAAAGTGAAACATTATTTGAGGAACTACATCAAGATCTTTTCAACCTTTTTAAAACTTTCTCAGAAATATAAACTCTGGATATTTCACAAGTGACTAACGTGTAACTGTGCACAAAGATCGTGGAACTTTGAGGTTAAAAAAAAAAGTAGTAGTTCAGGAAATATGTTTCTTTAGGGAACCTATGTGTTAGTTTACAGCCCCACCAACTTCCTCCAACTACTGTCAGTATGAATGATTGAAAACTAGTACAAAAAGTCTCTCTCTATATTCTATTTATATGAAACACCCATATACAGACAAAGACACATTAACATATGTCCTTCAAAATCATTACACATCTCCATATTGCTGCAAGGCTTTGAATAAACATGGTAGAACTAAAAATCTAGTGGTTCAGTAATAGCTTGTCAAAGAAAAAGAGTAACTGTGGATAAAATGTTAATACCTCTCTTCCCTTCTCTTTTATGTTGAATGAATTATTCATTTGTCATTTATTAGCTAACTGTGCATATTTGATGTTTTTTTAAGATTAATAATTATTTTATGCAACTTGAAGTATTTACACTGGATTTGTATGATTTTTTTTCCACGCTGACAGTTTAAACACACTATCATATAAAATACAGTGATTACTATTGCCTCATCTGAGAGAAGGTTGTAAAAACATGTCTCATTACTTTTATGAGGTCATCTAATTGATGTAAGAGAGTAGCAGAGATTTTAGCTCGCAGCTGGAAAGCAAGCAGCTCTTTGTGGGCTCATGGAGCTCAGGCTACTGCAGGCAGCCTCCATGCCCCCAGAGGAATCTAGTAGCTTCAGCACCCAACTGAGCGGGGCACGGTGCACCCGGTCCCCTCTTTGGCATTACTGCTTTTTTTGCATGCACTCACAAACATTAAATGCAATGCAGAAAGGGGGAAAAAAAAAAAAAAAAAAAAGCACTTCAATCTCAGTGCAAGACTGTCACCAAGTTTCACTGAACTGGAAGTAATTGTATATGAATAGATCAGTTCTACCTTGTGTCACCACTAGAAAGGCTATACAAACAGAATGGAAATATGAAAATTTACATCAAGATACAAACAGAATTATCCCACGCTGATGTTTTTAAACTTGTATTATAGAAGACTTCTATGTATCTTATTTACCTGTTGGCACTGGTGAGAAATTGTGCCAATGAACACTTACTGAAATAAAATTCTCAGTATGTGAACTACCTATTGTTCTAAGTGAAATGAACTATATCAAAATGACATTAACTTATCTATACTTCATCTTCAAATTTCAATCACTGGGGAATGTAACACTGCATATAAAATGCATACAAAATGACAAATTCTTGATATAGTAACCTTCTGTTAAACAAAACTCTTGAATAATCAGTTTTGTCTTATGATCCTTGCTGTTCAGACTTCAAGTCTCTAGTCAAATGGATCAGACACAATTCAATCCTTCCTCTTGACAGTGTGTTAAAGGAATGGGATTTACCAGGTTGATTAGAAAGACTTTTTTCCTATACTCCCATTAGTTTTGGGCAGTAGTTCTTATATCGTATGACATGATTATATATTATTTTTAACACCTATATTGTGGAATGTCAATAAAACATAAGGGCAATCAAATGAATCAAAATAACAGTACAAAATGAAGTATCTCAAAGGTTTTTTGTTATGATAATATCGAGTTACACCATTTTATGTTATTTAAGAAAAACATTGAAGCAAAACTTTTCTTTTGTAAAAAGCTACCATCAAAACTTGTGTTCTGTTCAAAACCTAGACCTTTTTTTCTCTATTGACATTTTTCTAAGAACTTTTAACTTCTTAACTTTCTTGTGAGAAATTTACTTGAAATTAAAGCCAGGTAGCAGTAGAGAAGTTTCCAAAGGCAATGCATATTTTTTAACATCACCATGAAAAAGGAAGAAGAAAAAAAAGACAATAATATGTTCTTCCATGTAATGTTGTTCACAGCAAAGCTGTACCACATGTCAAAAAGAAAACTATATTTGTAATTGTATTTGCATCATGCTACACAACAGTGTGGAATATTTAAAACTAGGAGAAATTTTGGTAATGACATAACTCGCACTAGAAGATAAGCAAAAGCCTGAGAGCATACGCTATTCACACTAAAGGTCCAAGTCTATTTTCAGTACACAATGCCAGTATTTCTAACCTCAGTGAGAGGGCAGTCAAGTAGTATATTTCAAAAAAGAACAAAACCCAGAATTTGTCCTTATCTCTATCACCTTGCACAGCACTACTAGATTTCCCTGTACTCTTTAGCTAGTGTAATATGGGTAAATACTTCTATCAACAGAATTGTTATAGTGATTAATACCAATGCCAAAATTCCAGCTCTTTCTAAAGTGATCAGTACAAGCAGCTGACATTTCTAGAGTCTATGCACTTGATAGTTGATTGCAGATTTATGAGTATCTCATATGCTTCATGTTACAGTAGAAAAATACAAGAGGCTCTCAAAATATCTTTACTCCTCCTCCAAGTGACATTCATATAGTGCTATAAGTGTCTCATAAAAGAAGGAGACTTGGAAATACTCTCAAAGCTGCTAAAATGAGTAGGACAAGAGCCACAACTACAATTTAAAGGTATCAAAGGGAACAGTCAAGTTTTTACTGTTATACACATGCTTACATATCTCACTGAATCAAAGTCATAGTTTCCCTATTTCCTTTCAGCTAAATTCTGAATATACAAACACCAAATCTTCATGTACCTTGCAGTTTCTATTGTTTTTAAATCACTGAGGACCAGAACCACATATAAACATTAAAGTGTGTATGGGGAAGTTTCACTCATAGTCAGAAAACCAATTTCTTCCTCACAAAATGGACTTGACAACTGAAAAGGACAGAGATGGAGATGATACTGCCAGATAGGCGGTGGCCAAATATTGGAAATTCTCAGGTTTCACTGCATATAGAATCATAGAATCATTTAGGTTGGAAAAGACCTTCAAGATCATCAAGTCCAACCGTCAACCAAGCCCACTAAACCATGTCCTGAAGTGCCTTGTCTACATGATTTTTGAGTACCTCCAGGCATGGTGACTCCACTGCTTCCCTGGGCAGCCTGTTCCAATGCCTAACAACCCTTTCAGTAAAGACATTTTTCCTAATATCCAAACTAAACCTCCCCTGCCACAACTTGAGGCCATTTCCTCTTGTCCTATCACCAGCCACCTGACAGAAGAGACCAGCACCTACCTCACTACAACCTCTTTTCACGTAGTTGTAGAGACCGATAAGGTCTCCCCTCAGCCTCCTTTTTTCCAGACTAATATGGAGGGTAGGATAGGCTGGATTATTACCACAAAAATGCATTTCTCTGTTCTTATGCATACAGCTCTAGGCACTACTCAAACCCAGAATGAATAGTGCTAGAGAATAGTAAAGCAGTCAGAAGCATTGTTTTTCCTGCAGACTACTCTCTGTATTAGCAAACTCTCTTTCAGAAGTAGGACACAACATGCAGTCCAGTAAAGCAGCTCAATCTGTTTGTTCTCAGAGGCAGTATTTCATAATCTTTATTTCTTATTTAGATCTTGTGTCATAATCCATTTGCTTATTGCTTCTTTAGGAAATAGGCAACATGCTAAGCTATAAAAGTGCTAAGGGGATTAAACAAGAGGCAGAACCAGAGCTAATGATACCAATAGCGGTGTTTCTATAACTTAAAGCAGAACACAATCAGTACCCTGGAATTAAATCTGCATTAGTAACAAAGATGCCAATGTCGATGGCAGTAAAACTGGAAGCATTGTCATTGAGTAGATGTTTTTTGCTTTGATTTTTCTTTTTTTAATGCTAAACTAACTGAAAAAAATTACTTCAAGTTTTCTGTAACCAGGGACAAGCAGGCATAAATTGCTCTACTAATGGGATTTTAGACAAAGTGCTGATACCTGTTATATCTGTATCTGTTACTCTAGGACAAATCTCCAGAGCAGATATGCTTCAAAAT
>VYZV01014654.1:4612-16429 GCA_013401275.1 Pandion haliaetus | reverse complement strand
ATCAGATTTGGAGCTGCAATTTTGTTTGTGTCTGGATGGTCAAAAACTCAGCCATAAAGAAGACACTAAGCAGATTTTTGAGCTGAAAACTATGGAGTCATTATATGGACTTCACCCCTAATAAGGGTGTCTTTAATTAGCTACCTTTTTCTGCAGGAAACTAAGAATGAGATAATGTTATAATCTTACTAAAAATTTAGATGGTCACTGCTTCTTTTAGCAGATACTGCTAAGGCAAAATCTCACAGTGTAGGAAGTTTTATATTTCGTATTTCTTATGCAACAACACAGTAAACTGATGTAAAAAAGTGTTTCTGTCAATGTGGCTATGTAATTTTGAAACTGCCAGGATATATATCCTTACAAAACACCTTTTTACTACTATGTAGTTATGGTATTATATCAATATTAGGGCTTGTGTCAATATACTGTAACAGTAAAAAATGGCACACTCAACCTGCATACTTGTACAGAATATGTTTTTATTCATTTTATGCAAAATATATAAAATCCTTAATGTTACTTTGCACAAAACCACTTAAAATTGAGTGCATCAAACTACAATACTACTTTCATCAATGTGAGTAAACACACCGCACAATCCTCTCAGAGAACTTTGATGCTTACACTGTGTTAAATGACAGAGAGCGGAAAAAAGACTAACTTACTGACACCACCTTTTTTGTACCAAAAAGGTTAGGGCAATAAAGTTTTTGTACTGTATAATATAGTCACTTAATGTACCAGGAAGAAATGTATTATCAAAGGAGTAATTAAACATAGATGGTAATGGCTGAGTTACCTTAAAGTGAATTTCTACTCTGTAAAGAGACTGCAAAAACTGGCATCATAGCATTTGCATATTTACTGATTTCCAGATTTAGCTTGCCTTTGTGAATTCCCTTGTGAAGTTTTTTGGCAGTTTTTTGGGTTTTTGGTTTTTTTTTTTTCATTCTCCTGCTACCAGCTTGTAAAACTAAAACATTAATCAGAACATTTTCGTAAGCTTTTTTTGGTTTTTTTGTTTGTTTGTTTCCAGGGGAGAGGGGTTGTTCTGTTTCTATGATCCCAGCACTGGTAGCAATTGTAGGCCAGATTATGTTGTCAACAGCTTCATATGAATGCTAATCTGCCTTTAGAAACTGCAGTGAGATAAAAGAATGCATAAAATCCTGCTAAACTAATACACATGACCCTATGTACACAGACTTACACATGTGTATACAATTATTTCATTCATATGCAGTGAGAGCTTGGCTCCCCTCACAGCTACAGACAAGGCCCTAAGATATTGGACGTGGCTGTAACGTAACAGAGAGCTTTCTGAGAAAACAGGCAAATGTCATTACCCTTTTCATTTCAGAAGGGTGCAAGCTCTCTTGCCAGTGACTGCCCAAAAGATGTAAGTTCCTATGTCTGACTTGATGGTGTTTCTTTCCATTGGGTACTACCAAAACTTTTGAAAGGCTCAACTGTTCATTTTACTGTCTTGGGGATTATCCTGAACACAGGTACCAGACACTGAAAAACTGTGGATCACTATGTGTGTTGCTCTAGGGTTAACCTCTCAAAACAATCTGAAGTCTTAGTTTTCTACTTCCAACAGTGTTCTATTCTGTCATATAACACCTCCTCCTCTGATTCTTACTTAGATTTTACTTAATTCACTAGCAAGTTTAACTGCTTATTTTCCTCTGTCAGGAAGGAGCTGTACCCAATGAGTTCAAGGAGGACAAGGGTGTGTCAAAGAATAGCTGGACAGAGGAATGTGAATACACAGACTGCTGCAAACTTGCATTTTGAACATCTGCATAACTAGGTATGCACAGCACCTTGCCCTTATAACTGCTGCAAGCAGAAATCATGAGTACCGCTTTCTTTTCTGCCATGCAACTCTGCCCTTTAACTTTTAGGTTACCCAGGTAGGCAGACCATATGGGCAGCTTTCACTGTCACCAGTGTGGCTTCATGTTAGGCTTAATTATGCAAGTCCCTAAATGGGTTTCTTGACTCATGAGTCTAACAAATCACAGCTACATTGTAAGTGAAGCATAAAGAAAAATCATCAACATGTGAAGGCAGACGTATCCTCTGTGGACAATTCAATGATAATAAATTTCTAAAAAGTCATTTTTGACTAAAGTGACCATGGACATACTGCCAGCTAAAAATTGAAAGCTAATGGAAATGGTAATGAGATTTAAAAACATAAAAGAATTGCAGTTGGTTTTATTTCCTCCTGTGGTCCTCTATAAACTGGACTTCTTGACGTCTCTGTTACTGCACATCATGCTGTGATGAAGCATACTGTTGCTTGTGGTAAAAGGTGGCAATTGCAACTATTTTCTGGCCATGGTGTTGCTTGCAAGATGTAATGCAGCTGAGAATTCCAGCTTGCAGAGGGAAAACAAACAAATAAACAAACAAAACAACTCTTCTTAGCAGAGCATACAAATCAAATGAAATTATTTTAATTTTCAATGCCATTATTTAAGATACAGAAAACTTGACTTTGAAAAATCAAGTTTTCCTTGCAAAAGCAAACATCTTTCTAAATATTTCACTTAAACTTCACACCAATTTTTCAGGAAAAATGTGTTCACTAGGAAATTTTCATGAACCTCAGGTAAAACCCCTTTTTTGCCACTGAACAGATATGTTTGAATTCATAGTGACTAGTACCTGTTCACTAAGCAAGCCATTTTGCTTTATTTCTTAACGTTCAAAAGAATTACCACGTAGCCCTGAGGACACCTCGGTTACCACAAAAAAAAAAAAATTATTTTCTGAATCTCTGAAATGGACAAAAGTCATATATTTTTATAGAACAATTTGACAGCCAAGGCAGCAATTCAGCAAGTCACTTGGAGGTACTGGATTTTGAGCACATGCACAATCTTGTTTTCTTTGATGGGATTTGACTGTTCGTGTGTCATTTAAGAATACTACCTAGCAAATAGAAGCTTTCTTCTGCAACATTTCCCCTATTCAGGAGTACAATTATAGATTTAATCTTAGCTTCCTAACAAAGGTTCAGAAAATAATGATGCTTAGATTTATTTTTTTTAAATTACAACAAATTTTGTGAAAATATTAGTCCTTGACCAGCACATAGAAATCCTTCAGTCCTTATGATGGCAATAGTACCACGAAAGTCAGTTGTGTATGAGGTTTTTGCAAAAATCAGAAAGCAGCCAGAATTTTCCCACAGCTCTGGAGAGACCCATTCTCTTGGCGGTGGTGTTGGGAAAAGCAGGTGCTTTACAAAAGACTGAGCATTCATGACTTCAGTGTACAAGCTAGTAATATCCTGCTATCACCATTAATTAGTGTTCACAGAAGCTTTTAATTCTTGAAACACTTGACAGGTGATATGCCCTGTTTCAGCCCAGCCCAGGATCTCAGTCCCTGTCCCCAGGGAGGTGCCTGCTGCCTGGTGCCTGGGGCTGCCCCTCACATCCCCCCACCTGCCCTGCTCCCTGGTGGAGCAGTGGGATGGTTCTGGCTGCCAGGTCTTGCCCTGCCGGTCCCCTGGGAAGCACCTGACCTTCCTGGTCCCCAGCAGCCCCCACAGCATCTTGAATCCCATTTTTTGTATTTCTGTGTGAGAAATCAGTACTGTGCCATAGTTTCTGATTAAATGGGCCATGAGTGAAGAAAGTATTTAACTTATTACCACCTGTAGTTCAACCTGAAGCAAAGTGCTGTTGCACTTTGGCATCTTTCTGTTCATGTGGTCCTTTCATGCTGGAGTTCTCTGACACAAACAAAATACAGTCAAAAGGAATAATACCGTCATGTATAGAATATAGTTCCTTAAATCCATGCAGGGTCCAGGTTCAAGTCCTCAAGCAACGTTACATGGAGATTGGTGAAATTTTACATATGTATAAAGACTTCTCACTGTCTAATTATAATAATATGTCTCCACTGCAAATTAGCTGGGTACTGTATGTGGCATTATCCTAAGGAGACTACAAAGGCATCTTTAACTTGTAAATATGTTGACGGGTAAATTAATTGGATCCAATTGTCTTAGTGAAACTTATGTCCCCCTAATCACCTGACTGCCTTCACAAGGAAATCTGCTGTAAATATGGAGGATTCTGATAACCCTTTAAAGCCACTGATACTAATCTAATCTGATACAAAACAGATTATTCCAATCCAAACAGCTTTCTTCTAGACCTGCTCTTGATACCCATTTTTGATAACATGAAATATTATCTGCTAAGTGCAACCCTGAGGGAATGTATACAAAACCCAAAAGAGGGAAAAAAAGTGCAATATAGTAGAAAAAGGCCCAGACTAACTGTGCATTAAAGCAGATCCAATAAAAGTGAAGACATAACAATAGTCTTATATAAATCTGAGATTTGTGCAGCTCTGAGAAGGAGATGCATCTAAGGATTTATGGCCTTGATCAGAGGCAAATCATCACACAGTCCTCTGAATGTAGATAATTTTGTGTGGACCCTGAGCCTACTCATGACAAGTTTTATTGAGGATTGGGGGTGTGTTCCCCTGAACTACTGCTTCCATGATGCTGAAGCACATCTTCAGGTTTGTGTGTTAATTCATACACTCAGTATTCAGCAAGTTACATACAGGCACAAAGTTGTAAATCCAGATAGTGAAATCTGAAGAAAGAACATTCCTTGAAGTGAGGCAATTAGCTTAAATATATATCCCTGAATTATTGTCTAAGTATGCCTTGCTGCTGTGGTGGGAGCTGAGAATATGTAGAAGATCATGCACAAAGTGCCATCTTATGTTTGCATGTAAAATAACTCAAAGAGGACCAAAGAAAGATGTCAGAAAGATGTCTGCTATTTGGGTCACATCTTTCATTCTATCGTTAGATATTTCAGGGTCTGTAGACAAAGCAGTGCCATTGTCTAGTCACTGAATAGAATCCATTTCTACTAATGTCAGCAAAAGGTAATGTTCATATAGAAATCCCCAGAAATCCAAATTTTCATGGTATTGCAATACTTTAGGAATCTGTATATAATACATGTCAATAATATTTCGCCATAAGAGAGATATGCAAAAGCCAATAGAAATGAATATATACTGCTGGCTCTTCTTCAGAATTTTTCACCAACTTTGGAGTATTTAAACAGAAAATTATATTCATACTACAGGATTTTATAGGCTAGCAAAAAATTAAAGAAAAACTAATTCTGTGTTAGATTATTTAGCATTCCACAGAAATTGCTTTAAACCCCATTAAATTTCTCTACAACCTTTCTTTTTAATTCCCATTCAATTCTACAGAACCTTTCAGAAGGAAATACTGCTTTTGGCAATACAAGCAATGGAAAAGTTCCTGAGAAGGAACTCCTTTGGGGCTAGAGATAGAGAAAATATGTATTCATCTGAATACAAAGAATCAGAACAGAGTTTTAAATGTTCAGGATTGCTGTTCCCCTTTCCCAACTGCTAGAATGGAAATGTGAACTACTTCCATAAACTTGCCAGCATCTTATGATCTAAAAAGTTATTTTTGAATTTATTTCGCACAGAAGAAAACCTACATCTTCCAATCTAAAATTAGACTGTGAGCCTATCTTATCTGTCAGCCAATCATATGTAAGGTAGGTACTTAAATAAAAATGAGAAATCTGAGAACTCTAAAAGCATTAGAAGTAGGTCACAGAGAGCCTTAGCTATGCTTAAGAGAAACTTTCAGTAACAAAGGTATTCTTGTTAATGAGCTGTAGTGTAATCAGCTTTTTCATGAGGAAAAATCGCCTCCACATAAACTGTAAATTGCCACATACAGAGCCAATTAATGAAGCTAGAAGTTTTTTTACATGCCCTATCCAATGTACTTAGAGGAAATTCCTTGCGTGTGGAGCAGTTCTGAGGTGCACATTAGATAGATAGTCACTTATTGCTGGTTCTATTTAAATACATTAGATTTAAAGTAAGTTGTTCCACTTTCATAAGGTTAGCAAAGAAACACTCACTCAGTGAATGACCTGCTTAAGTCATTTAGAAAAGGAAAAGAATCAGTAACTGGTGTCTTGCACAAGTTTTGTTTCTACAAGTCTGAGCTTGGAGACTGTGGCAGCCCTGTATCTGCTCCCTTTTATTATGAAGAACCAAGTGTGGTATGGTGTCTATTTTAAAGTCAAAAGTGCCAGGAACTGCACAGGTGTGGAGAATGCCCTATTGGTTTGCAGTAACAGAACAGGGTAATGTAGCATCTTTTCTTATTCAGTACCTTTTCTTTTCCAGGTTTGACAAAACAAAAACTACCTGCAGTATCTGGAGAGCTGTTTCACACTCTTGGTCTTAGTCACCGAACTTCTACATTCAGGGGTCCGTTTGGAGCTCATGTACTAACAATATTTGTCAAGTTCTCAGGTACATATGCAAGGACCTTGGTGCTACTTCACTAGTTGGCTGTCAATAGCAGGAGATGCTACTTCCGATTAAACTCAAACTAAGAGTCGGGCAGGGACTAAAATGTGCTTTTGTACAGAAGGAAAATCTAGTTAAGACCTTGGGAGCAATGAGGAAGTTACAGACTCATCCTTTCTAAGACATATACAGCTACAAAAAGAAAATGCTTATGTTTGAAAAAAATTATACTTCCTAAAATTTTATATACTCAAGTGAGGCATTCATTTTCTTCAATAATTTCAAACCACTTAGCTAATCTAACTGATTCAGTTAGAGGATCATTTGGCATTCTCTGAGATGTCTAATGGAAGGACAGGGCGAACAGATCTGCAAAGACCTCTGTATTTGTTATCTTAATGAAAACTTACATTTAAATATGGCAAAAATATTCACCTTTGAGTTAAATGTTACACTCTGAGAAAGCTGTGATTGAAATACTTCATGCATCTCTGAACACAAACTCTTCCAGCATTTCTTAGAAATTACTACATTTTTCTCTATTAATCCTTTAGTAACCTTCAAGACCACTATTTCTAGTCAAAAACATTCCTATTCCATGTTAGTTATAAAATTACAAAGACAACTGAGATGTTCAATTCATTTTGAGCACTGCTTTCACTTGGAAAAGTGACAATGGACACTAGGCCAAATTCTAGTGAGGACAGGCACTTTGTAGTTTCCATCTCTACTAGTCTAAGGCTTGTGGGTGTAGACAAGGGCACCACATCAGAAACTTGTGTCACAGACTCATGTTGTTGTTGCTTGTTAGCTAACCTTTTTTTAAAAGAAAACAACGTGTGAAAATAAATTGATATCTTACCTGTCCTTTAAGATGTTAACATTTTCCTCTTCAGCATTTAGGATTAAAAAACAAACCATATTTTTTTTAGCAGAGAATCTTCAGGCTGCTTTCTATTCAGCGTAACCATTTTTTTAAAAAGGACTCTTTATGGAAATCCCTGCACCCAAAAGGTCATCAGATAAAATTTTTGAGACAATGTAGTCAGGTGTTACGACTAACTGATGGGGATAGATCCACAGAATAGAGGATTAGGCAGGACAGTCACTTCTGTTAAAAACGAGTGATATGATTTGTGAAGCATAAGCGATCTATTTTCTTCCTGGTGCACAGGAGTTTATGTACAGAGCTTGCTTCACAACAAATAAAGGGACTTGTCTATCCACATGCTTCTGAAAATATATCATGTAATGTCAGTAGAAGATTTGATGGTCTCTGAAACAAAAATAAGATTTAATGTGTTTCTGCAGTTGTGACCAGCTGGATTTTCCTTCTGTTCATATTGTATCACTCAGGTAGTATTGATAGTTACAGTTAAATGACCTATTTGCAATAAAAATGTACATTGCTTGCTCTTTTTATTTTTCTTCACATTACATACAAATGAAGACCTGTTTTTTGCAGATGTTTATATGGAATTATATTTTGAATGTTGCATCTTTGCCCACTTCATCTTCTGTGTTATTTCCAAATTAAATCTGTTCTTGTCTCAAAACAAGGTTTCTTAGTAGGTAAAATCAAAAGAAGTTACATCAGGAAGTATCATGGATTGTAGATTGAGAGCGCAGAGAAAAAAGCCGTAAGAGCATAATATTAAGACTGTGAAAAAGGAGAAAGAAGAAACAGATCAGCCGCTTAAATACCTTGTCAATCTCTGGTGTGTTTTTATTTACTTTTGGTGAAGTTCTATGCATCTGTAGGGCTACCAAAGCAGCATTTCAGGTCTCTGCTTCCATCCCTAGTCTTTGTGCCATTATGGTCCTCCTTTAAAAGTCACCAACATCCTTCCAGCTAGGGCTTTCCTACCATACTGCCTCACAGACAGACACACAGCATTGCTAGCCAGTTGGCAGCCCTCTTCTGCATCCTTTCTGGTAGCCCTTGGTGAAAGCCCCAGCAACTGCAGGAATACAAGTGTGATGTCAAAATGGTTATTTCTCACTCAGCCCCTTTCTAATGGGTCTTTTTACATGGCATTACACAAAGTTCTGTGCTAAGGCAAAGATTTAATCTCTTTCCAACACAGGAATGGAAGAAGACTATAAACTACTGGTTTTGAGCCATTTCTAAGCCATAAGGAGTGAATAGGGCTCCAGAGAATTCTCTGGAACAGGAAAGATTTGAAGTGAAAACCATCCTCCTTCAGCTGTTTGCACAGATGCAGTCTCCAAAATTCCATACCCAACATCTCTCTAACTTCTCTTTATCCATGTCTAAAGCTTCCTGTCTTCCTGCTGAAGGCCATTTGACAAGGGAAGCAGAGAAGTGGTATTTGTAAGATCTGTTTATTGTAACCAGAGAATCTCAGGATTTGTAATGTGCATTAAGAATCTTAGAAAGGGAATGTGAAGCCAGACTGCAGATTACGCAGGCAAGTAATATAACTAATCAAACTGTGATTCTTGTGATGTTTACTTGAGCATCTTGTTCAATTCTGAATCAGAAATCCCAATCAATAAATACCACAGAAAGGTTGGGATCCATCTGCATTCTTGTAATTAGGTTAAATTGTAGGTCAGTGCTCTGGTTGCACGATTGTTTTGAGACCCTATTAATTGGACAGGTTTGACTATAAGTAATCTGTCAGGGGAGTACTGTGAATTGGTCTGTATTGTAGTACATTGAGGTTTACAGTTTTAAATGTGACCTGTTAAGCAGTTGTGATTTGCTTTCATGATAACTGGTTTGATCCATTACATTTGTTCTTTATTCCACAGTCATTACTGCTTTCTTTTAGATTTCCTTATTATGGGTACCAATTGGTGTGATGGACTTCATCTTGTTTCAGTGCACAGCACCTCTCTTCACCTGACTTGAGTGCAGATCATGTCATTATGCTTAGGAATTTGCTGGTAACCAGCTGAATAATTACAAGCACTATTGTCACTGACAAGAGTTGCACGCTGAAGCAAAATATTGTGATAATTGTAAAAAAGTTGAGATGGGGCTATGAGGTTTTGATCATTTCTTAGCTTAGTGCTGTGACAATGTACCAAGAAATCCAGCTTCTGAGCTCCTGACATCTACTGCTGGCCTCTGTGAAAGTTGTATCAGATGGAAACTGATCAAGGACCTCTAGATTTGCCTCAGTTATAATTATTAGTAACAGTAAATGAGAAGGTGCACTGCCCCATTAAGGACCCATGTGCCCATGGCCAGTTTGCCCTGCCAGTTATGTCATGGGTAGGTGCAGGTGGTCTCTGATGCAATTTGTAGGATGAGAACTGGCTCCTGGCAAGCCAGGTTGTGCTCTGCCAGAAAAGAGGCTTGATGTCTTTTCTTTTGAAAGCCACAAGGGTGTAGTGCTGAAATTTCCCAGATCCCAGGATTTATTTTCCAAATAAAATGGTACTTATGTGGCCGTGTTGGCATTTCTTGATAGCAGCTCCCTGACTGGTGAACACTGCATACTTTGGCCTGCATTTCAAGGAAAGAACACCCATGGTAACCAGCAGGCATTAAATTTTGAGAAGCCACAGACAAATAAAAAAATAGACAGGAAAAGAAATTATTCTTTTAGCTTTGAAAACCAGTAAGGAATTGTGTGGAAGAAACATCTGTCTCTTCATAAATGTGGAAAAAAAAAAATATTCTCTTCTAGAAGAAATTCCCTGTTTGGAAAGCAAGTCATAGTTTGCTGGAGGGGACAAAGGAGGAGAGAAAAAGACTGAGGCCAAGGAAGGACAAGGTAGATATAGCATTGGCAACAGCCCTTCAGTCAAGCTCTTTGCATGGCCCATCTTCTTTCTTCCAGAAAGTCCTTTGTGAACTTGGCTTTTGCTTGTTCAGTCTGTCATTCTTTCTAGCAGCCACAGTACAAAGGCAACAACAGTCTTTAGCGGGCAATACTCTTTTAACATGGATTTCTGCCAGCAGCAGTCAACAGGAAGGCTTCTCTGAGTTACTTAGCTGTTAAACAGCACCTTTACATAACCTTTAGTCAATTAATGATACATTAATATTTGACAGCTGATTTAATGAACTTTACTGGACTTCTCAAACATAAACAGTAGTGGTGGTCACAACTGTTAGTTTCATGAATGAAGGGCTTAATGCAGTCAAATGGAATTGAGTGGAGCTACTTTCTTGTTTGCTCTCCTGAGCATTTCAGAGGCCCCAAAATATGCATGTTAGACTTCCACCACAGATAGTGTATATATGCAAATATCTACTTCTCCAACAATGATGAGGAAAATTATGTTAATCTATGCATTCACCCCACGCAGGTTGGATTACATCAACCTCACTATACACTGGTCTGACCACTTCCTTGCACTGATTACAACTCTTTCAAAACTCTGTCTTGGGGGTATAAACCAATGTATGAAATTGCTCAGCTAATTTCTCCCCTGCTGGTTTCTGCTATGGTCCTGAACTATTTTGAACATTTGAGTTCTTTCATAATCCAATCATGCAGGGTTGGCACCTGTACAGCACTGCAAGCTCTCAACTTCTCACATTTATCATCCTGCTCAATATATAGCTTGAAAGAAGCTGCTGATGTCTTCCAAAACCCTGCAAAACCTGCTGTGTAGACTCAGGTTTTCTTTACATACTGGTGTGGTTTGAATTGCCTTGATTGGTCAAGCTGGAAACTACTGAAGACCAGAACAGGCACCCGTTCATTTCAGAAGCCAGTGGACGGACTTGTGTTTTAGGTGTAAGTTCAGGAATCTCCATAGCAAATGATAATGTAAAACCCAGGAGGGGAAAAACGTTATGGGTGAGGAATAGAGAGGTATAATTTCTTCATAAGGCAGTCATGATACAATGTAGTTATGATGAAATATTAAAGGCATATATAATTTAAAAAATATTCTCACTTTAATGTTAACCTGAACACCATGGAAATTAATGGGTTTATTTGTCCCCATTAATGATACACACTTCAGCAGGCTTTGCTTTTCATTACTATTTGAGAACAGGGAGCTTTTGGCAACCATGGGGAGAGGGACCAGTCTGTGGGCTTAGTCTTTTATAGGTTTGATTCTGTCTCAATGGAGAGCCTGGTTTGAGCGAGCTCTAAACTGTGGCTTTATTACACTGTAAATTGAACATTTTTCTTGCTTGCTTATTTTAACATTCATGAAATCTTAGGCTGTGTCAGTTTGATATTATGGGAACTGAATTCTCACATGTACAAAATCAAGCCCACCTGAGGCAATGATAATATAAATAAGTTCTGCCCAAAACACCTGTGGCAGGATCACTTTGAAGGTAAGTGATTTTGTCCATTCTGTCCTTGGTTCATGCAAGCAAGACAGTCTTTTACTTCTTTCAGTAGTACAGCACAATGAGTCCTTGCAAATATTGTTCTGCTACCCCCAGCAGTCCTGAAAAGTGCCTGAAATCACAACATTGTGCCATGTTGCCCTTCCTGTTAC
>VYZV01014642.1:0-17762 GCA_013401275.1 Pandion haliaetus | reverse complement strand
GGTGGGGACATGTCTGGGTTGCTTGGTGCGGGCTCCGGAGCATCCCGGGGGGAAGGGGTAGGAGTAGGGGCTGCGGGAGAGGCCGGCCCTGGCTGCCGTGGGCGAGGAGCCCCGGGCGGTCCGGCAGCTGTGCGGGTGTCTCCCGCTGCCTTCCAGCGCTGGCCGCGTTGATCCTGCTTAGGCCTGTTTCGGCCGTGTAATTACGGGAACGTTGTTCGTCATGGGCGTGTTGGAGGCTTTTGCTAAAGTTTCCCCAGGCTGTGTGGAGCAGAAGCTGTCAAGTGCCTGGTGAGGTGGAGGTCGGGGGGAATTATGTCAGTATGGGAGCGCTTCCCCTTTTGCACGGTGCTTCTGTGGGTGGGATTTGGATGCTGAAGTGAAGCCTGTAAGTGAGGAAAGTAGAGCAATGTAAGAAGATGGTCTTCTCTCTGTAGGTGGGTGATGCCAAGCACAGCCATGAAGAAAAAGGTAAGAACTGAAAGGAGAATCCTTCGCGGTTGTGTTTTCCTTCCCTTGCTAATGTCGTTACGTGTTTGCATCTCTATGTCGGTGTGGTTTTTGGCTGTCAGGTACCTCTTAAGACTCTCGGAGTCACCAGATGTGTCCTTTGCTTAAAGTGCTAGAAATTAAAATCAGGTTTGGGTTGATTCGCTGGCAGGAGCGGTAGGGCAACCTCGCTGCAGAGCCATCCTTGATAACTGCTGTGTGAGTGTTTCTGGTACGTGTTGCAAAACCCTCTGCGCGCTGCGTACCTCCCGCAGCGTGAGGGAAGAGGATATGCTCTAACCCGCTCTGTTGGCCCGTGGGGAGACCCTTCTGATGTGTTACAGAAACTTGCGTGGGGAGCCCGTAATTCACTGGGGGCACCTGGGAGGATGAAGCTTAACCCAAGGGGAAGGNGGGTAGGTATATTTCAGCAGTAAGCATATTTAAAGCCGTTAAAGCGGCTGTGTAGAGAATGTACGGCTGTCTTTCCATGGTGTGCTGGGATTGGGATTCCTGCCTGGCCCTACGTGCTGGTGTCTGACCCCTTTGAAAGGCCGCCGTGGTCTAAAACTTGGGAATTGGGTTTGCCTGTAGACTGACTTGGGTTGTGCCTTGGAGCTGTATTGAGTTTCTGCATGTGCTTTTTCTGCAGGTGGTATGAAATAAGAGATGTTGATGTTCTGTCTTTGTGCTCTGTGTGTAGCTCAGGGCAGAAGGCAGAGTAGCTTTCCGGGCGTTTGCTCTGGAAGGGCTGGTAGGTGTGACCTGACCAGCCTGCCTCTCTGAGGAACAGTCCTCGTTACCAAACCATTGAGGCGTGTGGTCAGCTTCTTTTTGGAAAGGGCGCTTGCCAGCCTGTGAAATGTTGCCGTCCCTCTCAGAAGGATAACCTGTGCAAACAGGATAGTGTGATTCTGCCTCTCCTGTTTTGCCCTGAGATTCTGGCAGCTGTTGCCATGCGGTCGCAGGGCGAGGTTGGGAGTCGAGCGAGTGCCTTCCCAGCTAGCGTTTGGCACTGCTGCGGGCTGGGCAGGCCGACTGAGGCCGGTTGCACTCTCGTGAAACCTATCCTTGGTGATAGACTTTCAGAGCTGTTGCCAAAGGCTGAATTTGACTTTGTAACTGGAACTTGTTTAACAGCTGTTTTTGTGAGCAAGTCTGTGTTGGCTGTCGCTGTTAGGGTTTTTTTTAATTTTTATTTTTAGATCACAATGTAAAGCCTTGCCTTGTGTGACTTTCTCCCCTCTTCCCTCCCCCAGTCATCCCCTAGCTTTTGGCTACCAAAGGCGCTACCTCTCCTTTGGCCTGATGATCTGCAAACAGGACGCTGGAGTCAAATGTCTCCCCTACATGATAGCCTGGTGCACTTGAACTGGGCTGCCCTATCTGCTTTTAATTTTTTGCTGGTCTTCTAACACCTAAAACTTGAAAAGTAACTTGTATTTTGATTCTTTCGGGGAAGAGAAAGCAAGTTGCGTGATGAGAAGGAGAAGAGTGTCACTAGGAGAGAAGTAATGGGTGGAGAACACCAGTGCTGAGTGGGCAAGGGATTGCTTCCAGCCTGGTCTTAAAGGCTCAAGATAAAGCTGTTCTTTTGTCTTGACAAAGTCCTTTGCTGTCATCAAAAACATCAAGCCTTCACCTGTGGTGCCAGTGCATTTGGAAAACGGGCAGGCGCAAGGGGCTGGGGAAAGGGGAGGCTGCGGCAGCTTCGGGAGCAGCCCCTGCTCTTCCCCGAGTGCTGGTCATGAGGCCTCTGCCAACGTGTGTTGGGAAATGGGAGTCCAGTGGACAGTGGTTGTGTGCTGGCTGTGCTTCCTTCGGGGTGGTAGGCAGCCGGTTGAAGGAACAGGAGTGTGGTGCCTGGAAGGGCAGAGATTCTTAAGGGGGCGGGGGGGAGTGGCGCATAGTTCAAGAATGCAAACAAGATGGAAAGGTTTTCAGCCTGACCGTGATTCAGTGACCATGGATAGCAAGGAGGTAAGGATGTCTGGCTCTCCCGCTTTCCCAGGCACGGTACTCTTCTTTGCCTCTCTCTTTTCTGATGCATTCACATCTGAAAAATATCGCTCCTGTGTTTTGGTGGCTTCGGCAGTAAGACGTTCATCTCTAGGGAGCCATGAAGGACTTGGTGCTCTGTGGTAGCTAATTCTTTCTTCTGTTTGGTTTTTTTTTTTTTTTCTTCCCAGGTGCTGCTGATGGGTAAAAGTGGGTCTGGGAAGACCAGCATGAGGTCCATTATCTTTGCCAACTACATCGCCAGGGACACACGGCGCCTGGGTGCCACAAGTAAGACTTCTCTTCTTTGAACTGCAAATTCTCAGGGCTTAAACGCCCTTCATTAAAGGGGCGAGGCTGTTCCCTCCAGCAATCCCTGCCTCTCCTCTGCTCTGGAGTAGGTGGGTGTCTGCTGATCCTCCCAGCTGCCACACCTCACAGGGAACTTCACTCCTGAGTTCAGCTGAGGGGAGGGAGGAAGCTAGAGTGAAAAGGAAGGCAGCACTGGGTTCAGTTTTGCTGTTTTATTCTTGAACTTTCATCCTTAACTCTTTTTTTTTTTTTTTTTTAATCCGGAAGCAGCCTTTGCTGCAGCTACACCTATTATTGGAGGAGTGTTTAGAGCCTCCTCGTGGTCCTCCTTGTTGGTGAAGCTTTCTTGTTGTTAGCCAGCTGATAGCTAGCGCAGCTGGAGGCACAGTGATCTAGCTATGCACCTGTGGTTTTGGCAGGATGATGCACTAGGCTTAATTAGTGTCTTCTGCCTTTTTTTTTTTTTTTTTTCTCCTCCAAAGCCACTGATCTGAAAAAGCAATAAATGATTCCTCTGAAACAAGGGTATGAATTGTCAGGATCTAATGTTTCTCACTGGGAAGCACCTGTGAGGACTTAATGTCATGGATTGGTGTATGTTTCCTCTTTGCCGTAAATTTGGCCTGTTCATAAAGTTTACATTCTTTGTGTTACAGTTTTATTTTTTTGAGGCTTGCTTAAGGCCTTGCAGAGTGTGCTGGAACTAATGTCATTCTTGAAATATCGCAAAGATCAGAGAACGTGTTGTTAAAGGGGAGCCACCTCTGCTGTGCTTCTCAGGAGACTAGTGTCCTGGGCAGAGAGTAGGAAGGCTCGAATTACTGTGGGAGCTCTCTTCCCATAGCACCTTCAGCTACAGCTTTACGTACAACAATGTTGTTTAGACGGGATTTTACAAATTGTGAGCTGGGTTGTGAAGAATGGCATTTTTGGCTGCTCGAGGAGGTAGCTCTGCTCCGGGTGTGTGGTACAGTCAGTAAACTCTTGTTGTCTCTTTCCAGTTGATGTGGAGCACTCCCATGTTAGATTTCTAGGAAACCTGGTATTAAACCTCTGGGACTGTGGAGGGTAGGTACTGTTTATTCTTTCGCTTTTGAAACCCTTGAGGGTTAGCCCTGGGGAATAAGGCTGGGGATGTAACAAAACAGAGGTCCTCTTGCCCCAGAGGGATGAGTATGCTGCTTGTGTATGGAGGGAATAGAACAAGCTTCATGCGTGCCACTGTAAGGCTGGTGAGACAGCTCTGGAAAGAATGGATGCCACATCTTAGGCTTGTGCGTGAGGGTGGGTGGAAGAAGCTGGCAAGATTACGCTGTCTCTTGAGTTACCCCTACATAAAAGGCGCAGTGTGCAGGTCTACCCTTCCCTTGCTGCCTGCTTTCTTCTGCTGGCAAAAAGCCTGAGCCCTTCACCTGGACTTTCTCCTGAGGTGTTGGGAGGTGACACTGGTTTCAGAATTGCTCATCGCCAGCTTGATCCAAGTGGGTATGTGCTGAGAAGCGATGCTGAAGGTTGACAGTGATCCTGTGGCTCCTGGAAGCAGCTTTTCGAAGAACGCTCTCCCACTGACAGAGCCTCAGCAGAGCTGTCCAACTTTGCTAAGCTTCATCAGCTCTCATGTCCTCATGCGTTGTCTGAGCCATACTCAACAAAAGTTGAAGGAGATTCAAATCCTGTAATAACAGGCTATACTGATGGTTTTGGTTATATTTTAAAGCCAGTCTGGGTCCAGAAGCAACACAGCTCTGTTTGCACAGGACACTGAGCAAACCAGCTGTGATGTGAGGGAAGGTTCAGCTTCCTGTGAGACTGGTGAGCAGATGCTCTTCAGGAGCATTCAACTTGGCTTGGTTGGACATGCTTAGGGAGCCGTGCATCACGGGGAATATTGCCACCCGTGGAGCTCTTGTCTGGACTCCTGTGACAGGGTCTGTAGCTCAAAATGCAAACCTTGCCTTTCTAGCAAGGAGGTACTTTACACGTAGCACCTCTGCTGACAATGCTAAGCAAGACCTGGTTGCTCTGATGGGAGTCTCCTTGCTTTGTTGCTCTGCTCTTTCTCAGACAGGACACCTTTATGGAGAACTACTTCACCAGTCAGCGGGACAACATCTTCCGCAATGTAGAAGTCCTCATCTATGTCTTTGATGTAGAGAGCCGTGAACTGGAGAAGGACATGCACTACTACCAGTCATGCTTGGAGGCAATTCTTCAGAACTCTCCCGATGCAAAGATCTTCTGTCTAGTGCACAAGATGGACTTGGTGCAGGAGGATCAGCGGGATTTGGTGAGAAGCTGATAGTTGCCATAGAAATGCCTTCAAATAGAGCATCTTTTGACTGTGCTAATGCATTACAATTTCATACTTCAAATACAGCCCCATCAGCACTGTTCCTAGAAGGGTTTCTCAGGTGTTAAGAATTGTCAAAGTCCCCTAAGCTTTTTCTGCCTTTTCTAAATCGTATGTCATGGCTATCTCTTGCATATAACCTAGTGGAGAGCAGAACCAATGATTTTTAGTGACAACTACTCTAAGACTTTTCTTTTATAGCACTGATTCTAGTGCTTTCACCAGACCTTGGCTCCAGAAGGAAGGAAGAACTGAAAGAAATCCAGCGCCCTTAAACTTGCTGCTCACCTTGGGGATGGCTTGGTGGATGGTGGTTGTTACAGTGACAGTTGGTTTCTCTTTAGCTGTTGCTTTCAGTCCAGCATAGGCTCTGTTCTGAAGCATAACCACAAAAAAAAAAACAAACCCTGGGAAAGTTTCAACTCTCTTTTTTTAACTAGAAGGTGGTTTCTATCTGTTGATTCTGTTCTCTGTCAGTTTGGCCTGCCTGCCCATAGGTCACCTCTTAAGCACTCCTCTGTCCCAAGAGGCATCCTGCAAAGGCTGGGGATCAACCTTTCAGAGATGTTTGGTGTTTTCTGTTCTTTTTGGAGCTTTTGAAAGGTTGCAGGGAGATTGGAAGGTGTTGAATTCCTGCCAGCCTTGCTTTTTCAGCTTGGATTGAAATGCAACCAACTGCTGATACCAAAAGAAGAATTAGCTTTGTGGGTTAGACAAGCACGTCCCTGGCTGCTTGGCCACTCCCTGGCTTGCAGCAAGTTTGGAGGCCCCTTTAGGCTGTTGGCTTTTGTCTGAAGTAAGAAGTCTTAGTAAACTCTCTTCTGATTCCTGGTGAGTATGTGCCTGGGCAGTTGGAAAGGAGGCCATGTGAGGTCCTGCGGCTGAATCCACACCCTGACCTCCCTGCGTAGATAGATTTCTTCCACGTAGCAGGTTGGCTTCGGATCACTCATGCTACCTCAGAGTGGTGATCCTCCTCTTCCAGTTTTAGTTCTGCCCTCCAGCTCAGTGCAGAAATAGCTCAAAGAGCTTGTTTGTAGAGTTGATTCAAGGAGCTTTACCTCACTTCCATCTGCCTTCCCTCCAGACTGAAGGATGAGTCTAAGGTCGTCTTGATGCTGTCCTGTCCAGATTTGTTTTGGGACTAGTGGACAAATGCTGGTTTTACGTAGTTGTGCAGACTCTAGTGAGGCCCTGAAGTAGAGGGGTAGACAGAAGAGGGGCCTTATTTCAGACACGCTTTCAATGTGTATCACTGCACACCCATCAAGATCTGTTTTAAGTTATCTGCTACTCAGAAGAACATGCAAATACTTGGCCAAATCACTGTCTCTATAAATCTTACTGAAGCCTTTGGTATCCCAGGACCCAAGTGGTGAGTGTTGGCTTGTGCAGCATTTCATGGGGATCGGTTAATGTTCTGTCATGGTCCTAAAAACAGTAAGCTGAGGTGAAAGTGGTCGTCGTGTTTTCCCCTGCAGAGGCACGTTGTTGGCTGTCCCGCTGCTTCTTTAGCAGTTCTGGAGGAGCCTGGCACAAGGCTGTCCGGTCTTTGCTGTTCCCCCGGCTCCCTGTTTTTTGTAACCATAACTTCTAAGGGCAGAGTGTGGTGTGAGAATAGAAGACTCTTAAGTACATGCCTCAGAGCTGCTCATATTGATGAACCTCGAGTGCTTGCTTCCTATCCCGTTCTCAGTGACGGAGCTTTTTGCCTGTGACCAGGGACTTGTCAAAATGTAGGTCCTTAGAGACACTCATGCGTGTCTGCTTCCATTCCCACTCTGCAACACCCATAGTTATTTCAGCTTTGAGTCCCAGTCGGGTGTATTGCGAGACAGCCATGATCTACTTGTCCCTGCTGCTCCAGTGGAAGGGGTTTCTGCCAGCCTGTCCTGGCCAGCGTGCTCTGCTGTTGTCTTTTCTCCAGTGCTGGGGGTACTTGAGGTTTGTTCGAAACGCGTGCTGTAAATGCAATACAGCAAACACACCAAAGGCAGAAATATTTACACTCCATTGCTAATATTTTTTTTTTATTTCCCAGATTTTTAAAGAGCGTGAGGAAGACTTGAAGCGCCTTTCCCGTCCTTTGGAATGTGTTTGTTTTAGAACTTCCATCTGGGATGAAACACTTTACAAGGTTTGTACAGCTTCCCCTCTGTATCTGGCTTCCCCCTCCTGCTTGAAAACAAGAGCATGAGGAATCTGAGTGCTTAGTTGCTACTGGTTAATTGGTGACTGGCCCTTTTTAGTTCTGCAGCAACTAATTCTGGAAGTTAGCTGTTGTAAATGGCACCTGAGCATCCTGGGTTTAATTAGAGAAAGTAAAACCCCTCCACATGTTGGAGTCATGGTGTCAGTATCTTAATGCTGCTTAAACACTTTGCCTGGCTACTTAGAAAGAGCTTCTGCATCTTTTAGTCATGTTTATCCATGGAATTGTTTCCTGTGTTTCTCTGCAGCACTGTTAAAACACGTGTATTTACCATCCTGGAATTTGCTTTGCTTTCAGGAGGGGAGGTTTGGTTTTTTTTGTGGGTTTTTGTTTGTTTTTTTTTTTTTTTTTTTTTTTTTTTGCTATCAGTCAGTCTTGACTGCAGTGTCAGAGGTCTTCCAGGTGTGGGAGTAGTGAGTGGTACCTGGGCTACACTGAGGGCAAGTGATTGTTATAATTGTCAGCTAATGCTAATAAGCAGTGGTGGTAGTGGAGTGGCTGGGTTGCTTGTCTGAAGGTGAGGACCATTTGGCTCTTTCTCTTGACTTTGGTGGGACTTTGGATGGCAGATTTCACCATCCTGGCAAATCCATCCAAAGCTGTAGCAAATTCCCCTGCCTTCAGTGTATGATGTGTTTGGCTGAGGCTGGTACAGTACCGTATGCCAGACATCACTCTTCACAAAGCATGTACCCAGGTCCCTCTAGAAATCAGCCTTCCCAAGCAGTGGTGTACTTTGTCTTCCTGCAGGCATCCCTGATGTTCATCAGTTATGCTGGTTACTTTATTTGAGCAGCTTATAGAGCGGCAGACCTGTGCTATTCTAAACACAGCCCTGCTGGAGCTCTTCAGAGCTTGTGCCTTTGGCTTGGCCTTTTAACTTTGAGTTTGGCAAGTGGGATGGTAGGAGTGTTTGGTAAATACCAGGTACTTGGTAAGTAGGAGACCCCCTGACTGCTGGGATGAAGCGTGTGGTCAGGCACTGACACGAACCTGGGTCAGTAGGTAGGCAGTGGGGTGAAGCTGCGCATAGAGGGCCTGAGTCTGAATGAGGATAGATGCCTATTATGGCATCCCCAGTCCCTTCTGGGCTTGTTCCTGACTCACTGGGTTAGATTAAAGCTTTCTGTTTGGATCAGTGATGAGCTGCCAAGTATCCATCTGCATGTTGACCTTGCTCAAGATTTAAAAGAAACCAAAACCAAACGTCCGAAAACTTGAGCAGGTTTATCTGGGAGCAGTAGACAGAAGCATTGCCGGCTAAAAAATTAGGATTTAAGCCTGTTTAATAGTATTCTAGTTTCTCTGTGGCTGATGTGGAGAAGAACTTGATGTAGTGATGACTTTACTCAGGTCTGGGGCACCAGTGGTAGTCTCCACTGTAGTGGAGATACCTGGACACGGAGGTGGGAGAAGCTTCTCAGTCTTGCCTAGGCTATCAACACCCGGAACTGCAAATAAATCAGTTTTTGAGCATATTGCTTGACAAGGGGATGAGGCAGAGGAGTGCTAATGCAGCCCTGATTTTGTGTCTTTCTTCATTGACAGGCATGGTCCAGTATAGTCTATCAGCTGATCCCCAATGTCCAGCAGCTGGAAATGAACCTGAGGAACTTTGCTCAGATCATCGAGGCAGATGAAGTGCTTCTGTTTGAGAGAGCCACTTTCCTGGTGAATACAGCAGTTCTGCCCTTCGGGTTCCTCTGCCCAGCCTAGGACGGAGTTCCCCGGATGGAAAGTGCTGTTGTGGCAGTAGCCCAAAGAGAGGTGCCAGTGCCAGATGGCAGAATGCATTAATCCAGGCCTTGTGATATTGAAAGCAGCTGACGTGACTCCATGGCTCATGGGACCTTCCCAAAATTTCCACTTCTAGCAGTTGAGCTGAGGGCTTGATCGGTGCTTCCCTCTTCCAGGCTATGAGGGGGTTTCATATCCCCATTCTGTTGTTGGCTGCGGGATGTTTTTGAGAATTCCTTTTTGCACAGGGCAAGAACCTTCTTTAGCTTGAAATAAGCCTTTTCAGTTCCTCCTGGCCTGGCATTTTAACTGGTCTTGATTTCTGCTTTTATTTTTTTCGTCTGATGCTCTGCAAACCCGGAGTATGGATAGAGGATCACAAGCAATTGGATTGCAATGGCTTTCGAAGTTACCAGCTGCACGGTAACTGTGCTGCCAATCTGTTGTCTCTGCAAGGTAAAACGTGTTGGTTAAAACCACCGTTGCTGCTTGTCCATCCATACTCTTAGTTTCTGGATTGGTCTCTTCAGGCTTTGCACCAAAACCCTTGCTGACCTGAAGGAATGGGTTTGAATGTTTTTTGAGTGCTTTCCCTGATGGCCAAATGGCTGATTTTGAAATGATGGAGGGAATCTGGAAAAGGAACCGTTACTTTTCTCACTTTTTAAGCTATCAGAAGTAAACACCTGCCATTTTTGGCAAGTTCTGCTTTTTGACCTTTTGTAGATAATAAATAGTTCCACCTTGGTGGTATGTAACAGTACTTTTGTTATAAGTACATTTTTTACTGAAAAAGAATAATTTTTGCTACAAAAATTCTATGCTTATTTTCAGTGTAATGGTGACTTTTTTTTTAAAAAAGACTCTTTCTTCTCACTTTTTTCATATCTTTAAACTTTCCCTCAGGACTCTCTTCTCCTGAAGTGAAATCTTACTCTGAAATTGTATTCAAATCACAGTAACAGAAAAACTCTGGAAAGTTAAGGAACGAACTTGCATGCAAGGCTTTTGTATGAATGCAGTCCTTGAATCTGGCTAAACCTGTACTTGTATGAATAATTGGGCAGGTTTAAAAAGCAGGAGGTGGTACATGATTGTTTTANCCCCCCCCCCCAAAACCTTAGTTCTCACAAGCCTGTTAAATGTGACTCCTTAGGTAGAAAAGTAAGAGTTTAACATCCTTGCGCAAGGGCGTCTGACACTTCCAGTAGCAGTTGGTTTCATGATTCTTAAGAGCTTAAAGCACACAGCGTAAGGTTTTTAAAATACTCCTTTTTGGTTTGCTGTGGGAGCAAAGGTGATGCAACTGTTTGATTGTGTGCCATTCCCCTTATGCAGTAAATGCAGTTCTTGGCCCGTTCGCTAATTTGGCTGAGGAGTAAAGGTCTGCAGGCTAACCAGCCTTGTGAAAATGGTCCGGGAGAGATAGCTGGGGATCACTCTGCAAGGATTTCTAAAAACTTTTGATCCTCTGAAGCTTTGCAGCCAGGCCCTGAGGTCTGCATGTTGCTGCTGGATCCCTGTGTGCGAGGAAGAGGAGGGGAACCGATCTGAATGCATGCGGCTCAGCACAGTCTTGGTCTGACTCGGTGAACTGGTGGAGAGAGAACTCCCTAGGAAACCAGCTGCCTTTGTTCCCCTCTTCTTAGGGAGGAATGGCTTGCTTTGGCTTTGAGAGCAGTGCTTGTGCATCCTACCTGTTGCAGAATGGGAAATTTCTCAGGTTCAGTCCTTGACAATCTGCAGCACGGTGGGCTTAGGAGGGAAAAGCTATTCCAGCCTTTGTCAAGTGTCCCTTTCCCCTACCTGAGGTGATGGTATTGCTGCTTTTTTTTTTTCCCTCTCCTTGTACTTTCTTTTTCTTTGAATCAAGGTTTAAATTGCTGCTAAGTTGGAGTATTCACACCTCAAATGGAGGTCTCCTGCATACTTGTATCTGGGCTTGTGAAAGGCTTCCTGGTGATTGTATTACTGAGTCTTGTTTTACCCTGAAAGCACCACAAGTATTGTTGCAAATAGTTGCCAAGATTCAATCGGCAGAAGGCAAAGAAGGGGAATCCCTGTGCTGGTCACCACCCCTTTCCCACGATTGCTGTCGAGTCTGAGAAACCTGGGCTGAAATAAATTGCTAACCCTGCACTCTCTCTCTTTCTGCCTTCCAGGTCATTTCTCACTATCAGTGCAAAGAACAGCGGGATGTCCACAGGTTTGAGAAGATCAGCAACATTATTAAACAATTCAAGCTGAGTTGCAGGTGAGCTGGTTTAATCATTAGGCAGGGAAGATACCTCAGCAGGTGTTTCGGCTTTATCCGGAAGCACGAAGGCTCTCCAAATTAATCCTAGTTCTGTGACTCCTCAGCAAGCTGAGATGCCGTAGTTAAATTGCAGCACGCTTAAACTCGACTGAGTTAATTGTTATCTTTTGTAACTTCCTCCTTTGCTGATGGTTGAAAGAGGTTTTGAAACGGTCATTTTCTTCTAGGCCTCATTCTCCTGGGCAAGGTAGGGAAGTTCCAGGACCGGAGTGATAAATTAGTGTCAGTCCACAGTGCTGCAGAAAGTCAGCTGGAGGGCTTTGCTTCAGACCCTGTACCACAATGCTGGTTTGGGAGGAAGAGGCGTGCAGACCCTATTTATCAATATTTTGAACAGAAAAGCGGAAAGCTTGCTGTGGAGTAGCCTGGCTTCTGAAGAGCCGCCAGGTTCCACAGTCGCTTGGTAGTATCTGCCAGTGTTTGGAGCCCGAACAGGATAGAGAAGTGGCTGCATGGCTTACGGCACCACCTCCAGATATTTCAGTTTTATACTTATTTCTTCTGGTTATCCACAGAGTGTTCAACTGTCCTTCTAAGTGGCTGAGCTGTTACATCCGTGGGGCAAGTGACATTGTCTGCTTGGGTGTAGCAGACAGTCGGTGGGGTTGTATATCTTGAGTTACCTTCACCATTCAATGCACAAATCACTTTAGTTTTAAGCTAAACGAGAACAATATAAAGAGTTTTTTTCTTTTGTAAACCAAAGCAACAAAACCAACCAAACTTGTAGTCGCACCTGGTGTTGCTTGCCAAATGGGGACTCAAACACTTCTTTGTTACCAACAACTGAAATAATGGGATGTTGGCTACGTGGGCGTAAAAGCTGTTTGAGCAATGTTACAGTAAATAGCTTATTTACTTTTTTTTTTCCTTTCTTTCCCTTTTTTTTCCTCCCCTCTTAGTAAGCTGGCAGCTTCTTTCCAGAGCATGGAGGTCAGGAACTCTAACTTTGCTGCTTTCATTGACATCTTTACATCAAATACATATGTGATGGTGGTGATGTCAGATCCCTCAATACGTAAGTTGAAGCAAAGATAAGCCTCTGGCCTCTCTTTTCTGTTGGCGGGGACAAAAAGCCGAATGAATCTAGTTTAAACTGTGTTTCCCTTGGAAAAATGACAAAACACCAGGCAAAGCAGTGAAACTGATTGTAATTAAAAGACAGAGAGGGGATCTGCTGTCCTGCTGGTTTGCCCTGTCTGAGCAGAGGGTGGCGGAAGGTCGTTAAAAAGTGACTTACCTTGCAGAAGGCAAGAGATGTTCGCCTTTGACGGCTGAGCTATTTGCTGCTGTCAAGTGGAGGATCGTAGCAGCGGTGGGGAAGCGCTGTAACGGACGTGACCTGATTTAGTAGGTCATGTCTAATAACCTATTTTGGGCTGTTCTGATCTGGCAGCCCCAGTGATTTTTGGAGAGGAAGCAGAGATGGATCATATTTGAGTTTTTGCTCTTGCTGCCTGCGCTGTCTTCGTGGGCAAGGACTCTAATTATAGTAGCATCTATTTATCTTAAAGAAGAAACTGCAGCCAGCAGCGCCAGCCCTTACAGGCACAGCGTGACTATTTAACTGTTTGCACAACTCCAACTGAAACTGCTCTGTTAGGATTTGAGGCGCGTAAGAGACGCTGTCCGGGACAGCCTTGTGGCTTACAGTGTTGATGCTTCCTGTCCTCCTCTTCTGGAATGGTTTACTGAATTAGGGAAACCCTGTGTAAACCCCGTGACTCAATTACCAGCTGTGATGATGTTGTGATGGAGGAGCGGCAAATGAGCGGCTGTGGTGACTTGTGCAGCTGTCCCTGTGAGCGAACTGCTGGACCGTAGTTGGCTCTGACTCTTCCTCGGTGTTGTACCGAGATCGGCAGACAGCCCAGACCTTCCAGCGTTAAACTTTGCACGGCTAGGGAGCAGTGGGGTTGAAATAAGAGAGCTTGCTGATGGGGACATTGCTTTTAGGCAGTGCTTAACTTCTGAGGACTTGGTTACTCGCATCCCTTTCAACTTCTTTTATCTCCCCTGTCCCTTTTCCGTCCTAGCTTCTGCGGCTACGCTGATCAACATCCGCAATGCCAGAAAACACTTCGAGAAGCTGGAGCGAGTGGATGGACCAAAGCACAGCCTGCTCATGCGCTGAACGCTGGCCAAGGCACACGGTCTTTGGGGGGAGAAAAAATGAATTGGAACGACTTATTTTTAGGAGAATCTAACAATGTTGATGTCTTTGTTGGGCTTTGAAATGAGTGTGCTGCTTTATTTTTTCTCCTTTTAACGTTGGACACTAGTCACTCAGAGGATGTCTGGATACACTGCGGACCTTCAAAAGAGACTTCCCTGGCATATGTGGGGTTGGGAAGAAGTAAGGACAGGTGATGTGCACGTGATCTCATACTCCTGGTTGTCATAGTGGCACGTGGCAGAGCCGTTTTGGATGTTTTGCTCCTGGGTGATCGTATAAGTCACAGGAATGGAGTATTTACTGTTTTATTGGTTGGTTGCTAGAATACGTTTATAAATTTCTCCTTGTCTTCAGTCATGAAAATAAATTTTTGCTACCAGGGATTTCAGATCCTAGAGCTTTGGAAAGTGGGTTTTCTTTCTTCTGAAACCTAGGGCAGCTTTGGCAAGCAGATAGCTGCATTTCTCATTCCACGTTACTGTGGGGGTGTTGACTGAAGGCCATTCCAGAGTTTCATTTAAGATAATTTTTTGAACCCCCCCGACGTGGAGGCAGAATTCACTCAGCGGGTGAAGCGGTCAGGCTGGCATTGGCCTCTTGACACTTGCCAAAGCCATGGAAAGACCACGGTAAATAAAAGGGGCCAAAGACCCCGATTGACCAAGCAGTGAGACAGTCCTGGCACGCCTGGTCTTCGTCCTGGTGACCCAGGAGGGGCTGGCGTGGGCACGGAGGAGCCCTAGAACGTGCGGTGGGTGGTGTGTGCATGAGCTATATTAGCTATGTTTGCGACGAGCCAGTTAGCGTTTGGCACCGATGTTACTTGACCTTACTGTCTATTTTTTAATGAATTTCTTGTGTGCATTGCCATTAAACATAGGAACAACAAAAGCACTGTGAACTAGGGGAGTCTCTGGCTTGCTGGGTGGGAGCTGATGCTTGCCAGCATCTCTCTTGCTGCATCGAATTGCTCTATAAAAAAGGGTGTGGCGACTCTGAGCCTGGCTCTCCGCTTTGTATTCTCAAAATCATGCTTTTCCCCCTGTATCCCTGCCCACACGCGCACCGGGGAGGGTGGGAAAAATCTGACAGGGTGAGTCCGTTACGCGAGAACGGGGAGCTAAAGGGCACGGCTCGGCTGGAGAGCTGAGGATGGGCTCCACGCAGAATCTTCCGTTGATTCCCAGTCTTTACGGTATTAAACACCCGCGTCTTGCACCGCCTGCTCAGCAGATGCGTTGGTGCTCTGTCAGGCTGGGTGTGTTTTCAGTGAGAATCCTCAAGTCAGCATCCCTGTGGGAGAGGAACTCGCCGAGATTCCTATTAACAATTTGGGTGCTGGAGCTTCTGGAGAACTTGGGAATGGGCTGGAGATGCAGCGGAGGTTTTCCATTTGTCTTCGGTGCTTGCAGGTGTGGAATACGGCGCCGGTCCTGGAGCGGGAACAGCAAGTCTCGCCCACGGTCGCTTTTGTCTGACGCGGGGCCGCACCAAGCCGAAAGGCGACTCCAGTTTCCTCTTGCGGGTGCTGCCCCACCGCTTGGACAAGGTCAGTCCCTGCTTTCGCTCCCGTCAGTGGAGAAACTTCACGGCTTTCTGCCCTCGGCGCTGTTGAGCGGAGCAAGAGGATGAGTCGCTGCCGATCCGTATGCTGTCGGAGCCTCGGGAACATCGCCTCCGAGGGATTACCAGGAAGGGCTCTGCTTGCTGGCGACGGGCAGCTGTCCTGGCTTCAGGAGAGCAGAAGATGGTTTATGGCCACAACTCCAGCGCAGATTGAAGCACCTTCTGCCGCGAGTACGTTTTCATAGCAGGCAGCCGTTCCTGTCGGAGACGGAGGAAGGGACAGTGGGAAATGCTGCCTCATTTCCATGGTTACAAGGAGTTGCCGTTGGGTTTCCTCAAGGGATAAACCGCTTGGCATGTGAAAGTGGGATAATGTTAAGAGGGGGGAAATGTGGGGTGGGGAACAAACCACGGTGAAGGAATAGGAGTCTGATAGCTGATGGGGAGCCAAGCCCAGCGTGCAGGTACCCCGGCTGGCTGAAGCCTCTCTGGGGCCGGTGATAGGACGGTGGTAGCTGAAGTTCTGCTCTTCTCTCTTAACCGCAAAACTGTTTTCCGAAAGTACGCGTATTTTGGGGGCTCTTCGGAAATCAACGTTTTCCTTTCGCTCTCTAGCAGAGATGCTGCTGGTGTCACTCCGTGCTCACGCTGTCAAGCGACCGCCCCTGGCATCGCCGGGCAGCAAGGCTTGGTGGATCAGGCTCCAGCACCTTCGCCCTACCTTCTGGAAGAAGACTCTTCCCCCGTACTCTGGCTCTATCCAAAAAAAATCAAAACCAACCAACCAACTTGATGCCAGCTCCAGTTGTTGCTTTTACAAACATACTCGTGTGCAAGTCTGGCCCCAAAGAGCCAAACCGTACGGTCTGGGTGGGATGGCAGAGGTCCACCCTTTTTCTTCAGGACTCGACTTTTGGAACTAGTAGAAACTCCATGCTGCCTCTCGTGAAGATACTGAATAAACGCCCTTGCTTGGCCCTGTTCCTTTCCGCAGGCCACCTTTCCTCTTGGAGCTGCTGTGTGGCCTGGAGGCGAGTCCCATGGGGACGGGGAGGTGGGGTGGTGGCCGTCAGCTCACCTGTCCCTCTTTAAAGCGGTTCGGGCAGGTTCTGCTCGCTGTGTACGTCTTAGTGCCGTGGCTCTCTCCTCGTAGGTTTTCCAACCATCTCTTTCCTGCTACCTGCATCGGACCAAGCGTGGATGACTCAAGTAGGGTCGACTTGAGGGCGAACAAGCGGCTGTTACCCCCGCGATGGGCTGCGTTCAGATCAGCTGAACTTCCGGAGCTCTCCCGGCGTACCGCATTTCGTTTTACCTCCTTAGCGGCACGTAGTAGCGGTAGCGTCAATGTCTCCGGGAGATGAGAAGTGGCTGGGTGGGATGGACGCGGGTCTGCGGTGCCTGTCGGCTGCCGGGTGCTGCTCTCCAGCTGGGAGCGAGCTCCTCAGACGCATCCAGCGGGTGATGTGGATTCTGCAGGGTGAGCTCGAGTTCCCTGACGGTTGCTTTGCTCTGCTTAATTGTGGCCTGTAGGCACCTCGGGGGTAGCATCCGCACCGTCCCGCCGGGCCCGGAGTTCAGAAGATCTTGTGTCCAAATCACGTAGGGCCTCCGTGACCCTCTGGGGAGTAGCTTTTGGCCAGATGAGGGATCTTCTTTGGCTGGTGAAGATCGTACGGCACTGTGTCTCAAACGCTTGCGGCTTGGCGCAGAATTGCGTAGGCGAGGCCCCGTCTCCACGTCCATTGTCCTGCTCCAGGCAGGTCCGGGTGGACAGCTCAGGGACTTCAGCATCTCCAAGGCTAGGGTTTCCTATCCAAGAGCTCCGTCCCATTGTGTGATCACCCTCATGATTTTAAAATTAATAATAAAAATCCATGTTGCAGCTTGAGCCCTTGCCTCTTCTCCTGTCCCCACCCATCTCCACGAAGAGCCTGGCTCTTTCCCGTACCCTCCAGGTACGTCCTTGCCGGCAGCGGCGAGAGCCCCTGAGCTGACCCAGCGCCCTCGGCCTCTCCTTGTACCTCCTGGACGTGCTCCAGTATCTCCGTGCCCTCTCTTCTCGCACTTGGGGAGCCCCAAACCGCACATGGGGTCCAGCTGGGGTCTCAAAAACGCTGAAGAGCGAGGAACAGTCACCTCCTCCGTAACCGCGGGGACTTCCCGACGCTCGCTACGACCCTTTGAATCCGCCGGTTCCTTCAATTTTCCACCTCATCGCCCATTTTTCCATACGTCTCTCAAGGAGGACCGTGGCGATGTTTGGGGTTGCTCGGGTTGCGCTTAGTCGGGCTGGAGGGGTGTCCTCCAGAGCCAAAGCGGTTTGCGTGAACACCTCGGTACAGCCGGACCTCAAGATGCCAACGGTGGTGGACCCGGCTCACTGGGGAGGAGAGGGGCGGCGCCGAGATCCTGTGGGTTTTATTCCGTGGAATCGATGGTCCCATCGTCTGTGGTTAACGGTGGAGCTACTGCCCTCGGTTTAATGACGGAACGGAGGAGGGATCCGCTCTTCGTCGCCCCACGGCTCCTCGCCTCGGGGTGGGTGAACAGCAAAACGTGCCCATTTTTGGGGCGTTTTTGCTTTTTCCCATCTGCTCCCGGGCTG
>VYZV01014626.1:11105-22006 GCA_013401275.1 Pandion haliaetus | reverse complement strand
CCCCCCCCCAGTGTATTCTTCCTTGTGTTCTGGTAGATCAGAGTTTCATAGTGTGTTTGTGCTAAATATTAATTAGGAGATGTGCAGCATAGCTTCATCTGGGAAAGCTTCCCTGTAAAGCCATTTTGCATCTTATCAAGTAGTAGGAAAGAATTTACTAATCTACTGAAGTAGAAAGCATGTTCATTCCTGAGTACTATAGTTTGTACGTATATATGCACGATTATGGTGCATGTCTACATACTTTTGAAAAAATCTTAAAGGCAGAGTAGTTTTTGTGAAGAGTTATATTGCCAATTATGAATTCACTAAAGTACTACTATGATGTCAGTGTGTTCAGTTGTGTTTGTGACTTCGGAAACAGTTGTGTGAATGCATAAAATACAGTTGACTGTGTAGGTCTTCACAACTATATGGACTGGTTCTGCAGGGAGAATAGGAAATAGTAAAAGTTGCTGAAAATGCGCGTGGGACAAGAAGTTGCACAAGTTGCTACAGTTCTTGTGTAGCTGACTATCAGAGCATAGAGCAGCTGTTAAATACCTCTGTGTACTTGACTGATAGTGTTCTGCCTCGAGCAATGCAGGCGAAAGTCTCTCTAATAGATGTTAAATTAATGTTTTAGACATTTCATGATTTTGCTGAAGTGTAACTGAAGTTCCTAAGATACAAAAAGTAAGTGAAGACTATGATGGATTTGGACCATCTGGTTTAGTTTGTTTAAATTCAAGCTCAGTGTTTTGGTATTTTTTAAGCTGTTGTCAGTTTCAAAAAATAGCTTTAAAGCTAATAATTTTGCCATCATTCTGACTTTTAGGTTTCATTTTAAGCTATTGTTTTCGAGCAATGGTTGCTCGTAGATTCTCATGAGCATTTATGAGAATCTTGACCTTTTAAATTCTGAAAAACCTGATTGAATTGAAAAAACTGGTAGTGCACTTTTGTATTTCCTGGTCAGATGGCTAAATTTACTGGCAGTTAGGGCTGATACTTCTGAAAATTAAAAGGCTCGGCTGAGATAGTATAATGTATGGTGGATGTGCAATAAAACTTCTGTTAAACTTTGTGACTTACTGAAATGAAAGCATACCTTTTAGACATTTGATCATGATCTGAAAGTTAGTTTTTTCCAGTGGTTAGTAATACGTCCTGTTATAAATACGCACTGTATTTCAGTTTGCATTTACTTTCAACTTCTAGCCTTTCTTGGGCCTGAAGCTTTTGTACTACTAAATACTTACTTCTTTTTATAGTAGTTGCTTGTTGACTGTGTCATTTTTAGTCTGACTTGGTGGTTTTTTAGTCATGTTTCTACCTCAGCTATTTCTTAAGTTTTCAACACTTCTGACTGAGAAATTAATATTTAAACGTGTGCATTGAGATAACAGTAGTCTTAAATCAATTTGCTCTTACTGCATGTATAATATTGCATACTTGCACATCTAAAGGTCACAATAGCTCTTGAATTGCTTTGCCTGTACTCTTTGAAGAAGAAGAAAAACCAAACCCATGAATGTGTTAATCAGTCATGCTGAAACTCGTCGCTAAGCCTACTTGCCTACGAAAGTGAATTCTTAATTTTGAGAGCCTTAACCAGACAGTAATGTGTCTTGATAATTTGATATACTTCTGGCTGGGTCTGAGGCTCCCTTTGAGAGCATCACGCAAGCTGGGGTGGGCTGTCTGTGCCCCTTACTGTGACCCTGCGTGAGCTCAGTGGTGCTCCCAGCTCTGGATTTGTTTTGTATTATCTGGGCACAGAACTACTTCAGTTGGAAACTGAAGAAATGGCAACCAATGTAACTGAGGTGCTTTGTGATTTGGAACAAATAGTTGTGAAGCTGTCAAATTGTTCAAAAGAATGCGTGTTGTGTAAGAGATAAGTTAGTTTTAAGGCTTTGAATCTCTTGCTTCTTCCTTTTTAGACTAGCAAGCTTGCAAGATTGCCCTGGTATTGATGCTGATTTTTAAATAACTTTCTTTCAGAAAGAAGTGTGGAGAGTTTTTTTTGTCGTCTTGGTGCATATCTGTCCTTGAAAATGCAGCTTGTAGGTGAATGAAAAAAACCCCTCTTGTACCGCGTTACAGTACTTGGTAGCTGAACAGGATGATCAGCCATTAAAACCGTAGGTGCTTCTTCCTTAGTACTTTTTTCACCACTGGTAGGAACCTTCAGAGGGAAAAGCTATTATTGAAAAGAACTTGCAGTCAGATTACTCTAGCAGCTGTTTAGACTGAAAAGGATACCAAATGAGCCAATTTGCCTACATGCGGCAATTAGCTGAAGTCCCGGTGGGAGCTAGTTGCTGCTGAATTTTCAGCTGGAAAAGTAAGTTGTATTTAGTTTTTCCAAAATACTTGTTTATAAGCAACTCTCTTTAAAAATAAGAGTTAAAAATAAATCTTCAAAATACTTTTCAATTTACTGTAGCCTGAGTAGTAAATTTGGACTCAAACTGCCGCAGTTTAAATATAGCAGCTGAGTTTCTAAAATTTAAAATGTTTATCCGCTATCAGTGGTTATAATCTGTCCAAAAACAGGTAACACAAGAACAGAACTATCTTTGCTTGTATGTTTGTTAGAATAGACCTATATAATGCTATCTTAAATTGTGAGCAATGCCCTTATGTTTCCCAGGACTTTGGTGCTGAGGCTGGGTTGATCCTTACCCTGCTTCCTTTAAGAACTCAGGGTTTCACACTTTCTATCTTTCACTTTCTTGTGTGGGAATGTAAGATGATACTAAAATTAGCTGCTGGGTTATTTTTGCTTTTGAAATGAACAAAACCTCATGGTGATTAGTCAGTTGTCAGAGTAAGTTGTAAACAGGCGTATTATGTACACCTTGGTATGCTGAGCTGATTTCCAGTGCGTTTCAGCATACCTGTAAGCTGCCAAAGAGCTGGTAATGTGTGCTCTGTCACTCACTGTTCCACTGCGTAACTAAAATAATTGAGCTGTGCTGAATTGATTTCTTGTGCATTCACAGTCAATGGTGTTGCCACCTATTTTGAAGAATATGGTATTTCTAAGATGTGTAAATTTGCAGTGTTTTATTAGTATATTTCTAAAGGAAGAGCAATAGAAAATAATTTGTCGTAGAATTAGATTGAAATAAAGTTCTAAACTTTGTTCTAATTGACAAAACTGCCGCAGTTTAGTTAAAATAATTGGTAAGTCTTCTGGAATTTCATTTTGCCAGATTTACTAAAACATCTCTGAGTTTTGAGAGCTTGTATAAATAATGGTTGGGGGTTTTTTTTTTGGTTTTTTTTTTTTTTTTTTTTAGGAATACTTGACTTAATACTGGTTTTATATACCTTTGTTTTGTATGTCTTCATATAGCTAAGGTGAGGAGTGGTGTCAGGAGAGTCAGTGGTGTGCTTTAAGAATTAAAGATATGGAAATTTTTAGTCAAAAATAGTAAACCTCAATAATAGGCATTTTATCTGAAACTGATATATTCTAATTATGTTCTGCCCCTGTAGGTGCAATGTTGATACTCATTTCATGTTTCTAAATTGCATGGAGCTGTGGACCTAAGACCTAAGTGCAGCTAAGTGAACTCAGCTCTGTTCACTTGTCTTTAAATAATTCAGTGGTGAATTGTGTACTCTGTGACTTGATTTCATAAATTCTTTCTAGAGAGGATAATTTTTATAGCTGTATTGATGAGTTGATGAACTCAAGATTACTGTTTTCACATCTAGCTAGGGAAGAAGCAATTTCAAGGGAAAGCTTTCCCTTATTACTTAAACAGGTGTGAAGTATTCTGCAACAGTGCACTGCTAGTGTTTCCACAGTTATCCTGTAGATGATACATGTGGAAATGTGAGTTACTTTGTCTTTGGGGTCGGAGATTCTCAAATCAGTTGTTACTTTGGTTACAAATGAGTGCTGTTCTTGTTCTGGTAAAAAGAGATTCTTGCTTTTGTAAATATCCTGCTATATGAGTTGATTCTTTACTTAGTATGTTGGTGATCATCCATTGTACAGGTAAAATGCTTGTGGAATTATAAAAGATAGCCTGAGGATGAAGCTGTTTCTCCCTCAGACGGTTTTCCTGAGAAAGATTATACTTGAGGTACACAAAATGTTTAAGATAATGAAGCTATCTGGATAATAAAGATTGTCAGAAACTAAATTTTTAATACTTACATTACAAACTGGACCAGAATATTGACCTAAAGAGCATTGCTTATGACATTCTAAATGTAAAATCTTATTTTTATCAATTTATTTTTACAGTCATTTATTAGGAATAGATTTAAAGTATTTTTATGTTCAGTATCATGAGAACAATATCCTTTTCCTCTAGTTAGAAACCCTGCTTTCAGTAATATTTCAGTGCAACATAATTAGCTTCCAGCTGATGTTTTGCAGTTGTGGTGAGCTATTAGTTGGCAGAATAACACACCATAACTGTTCTTCAGAATTAAATAAGGCTAAACATTCTTAGGAAATTATTTTAATTAAAATTGAGTATATTTTGAGAGTCCTTAAATTCTTTTGAGTAATTAACTAGCTTAGCTTTCATGGGAGAGATTGATCTTCACTGTTCAATTTTTTTTTTGTCTGTAGTAATGGTATGCTATTTTAAAAGAAAATTTCAGGATTTTCACTAAGGTTTGAGAAAATATTGCCCAAATAACTTTTTAATTTTTCCGTTGGCATATAGCAAATTGATCATTGTAAATGTGGTGTTGTGAATTCAAAGTCACCCCTCACCAAATATATTTCAAATTAAGGGTTATTTCTGTTCTAAGCACACATTTGGTAGATGATCCTTTATATTAAATGGGTTCTAAACAAAAAATGGATTTAAAAGGTCTTTTTCTTAAAACCAATTAGCTCTCCATATTTTAGCGTAACTTGTAAGCATTCATGAGACAGTTTGTCTTTACAAGCAGAACGAGGCTGTGGGTCTCTGTGTATTTTTCTTTATTGTTTTCTGAAGAAGAAAACTGAGGCCTTAAGCTTGGCAGGAGGAGGAGAGTAGGACCCACTAAACAAAAGCTTGTGGTGGCTTCATCCCTAGCTGGCGTGGAATGTGCTGCCTGGGCTTGGAGTTGACATGTGCATGGATTACTTTGGCATCCTCTTTTTCAGGAGGGACAGAAGGCTCCTGGCATACTGGCCGTAGGAAAAGGAAGCGCTAATAGCAAACCAGTCGTTACAGCTAGACTAGTTGAATGTCTTGGTGGGATCACAGAATGTCTTGCCTTGTATATGTTTCTGTCTTAAATGATTCATAAAGTTTATCTATTTTTCAAGTATTTGTTTCTGAAGTAAGTCTTGTGTGCATGGTTGAACCACTTTGGTCAAAATGTAACTGGTACTGTTCATGTCAGAGTTTTCCTTAATACACAGAGTATTAGTTCTGAACCCATGATCACAAGGTACTAGGCAAATGCTTTAGTTGGTCACGCAGTAATTAAATCATGCATAAAATGAACCCTGGAATAGGGGGAATTGGAAGTATCTCTGGTTTGAAGAGACAGTTGCTCCTTTAAACAGCTGGTTGTTTGTCAGAATACTGCAGTGCACATTGTTCTTGAAGTCCTATGTTAACCATTTTTGCCGTGTTTTTGTATGCATTTATTGAATACAGTTATATTAAGTGTCTAGCTTTGCATGGCCTAACTGCAAAAAGACTCAGAAACCCACAGCACTTTACTATATAGTACATGAGAATAAATACCTCAGGCCTCATTTTGTCTGTGGGTATCAATGGCCGTTTAGTGACTGAACAGAAGCTTATGAATTTGTTACCCCCCCCCTTAGGGACGAAACCCCTTTTTTCTGGAGCCAGCAATAATTATAACAGTTACTGATGGAAGTAAATTAACTACTACCAGCGGGATACAGGAAGAGGTAAGGTCTGACCTCTGTTTACAATGATGTTTACTAAATGTTGTGTTAGAATACTGTTTACACTTATGTAGGAGCATAAATGACTTCTCAAAAGTATGCTCATTAATAGCTTAAACCTGCATTTTCTCCCTTTTAGTTTGAGGTAATTTTATGCAATAGTACTACAAAAATCTGGATAGCTCTTTTTCCTTATCACATGTGACAGAAGCATGTAGTACAACTGTTCGTCTGTTCCGTAGAATCAGTTCGCTATTTCTTTCCAGGGAGTTCATGGATTTTCAAATATGTTAGCAGAAGAAAATGATTTCTGTAAAGCTTGTATGTCTTTAACTGGTCTAGAAAGAAGTTCTTTATGTATAGGCCCAAATTAACGTAGTGATTTCCTAAAGGATGTGGCCACTAGGGAGTATGTGAAATATGTACTTCTTTCATACAATATGTACTTCTTTCATACCGGGCTCTTAGAGTGATTGTAATCAAATCAGTAGTATCCTTATAATCCAAGATAAGAGCTGAAGAAATGTATTTCAAATTAAATCTGTAGAGCAGTTTAAAACACCAGATCTTAATGTCTGAGCAGGTACTTCAGTATATCTGGCAAACTCAGAGCTACAGCAAATGCTGAGGCACTGAATTATTTTAATTTACTGGTGGTTTTGAATTCTTTCCTTAAAAAGGTGGAAGGGGTCCCTAGGGATAGGGTTGGTCTGACCAGCTCAGTGCCCATTCCATGCAGTAGTAAAAAAAACCCAACCCAACAACAACAAAAAAATCCCTAAGGTCATTCCCTTTTCAGGGAAAAGGTTAATATCCAAAGGTCTGTCCGAAAGCTTAAGAGGAGAATTCAGACTTTTCCATGTGGTACACCACATTTGACTATACAGATTAACTTGTCATACATCACTGTTCATTAGTTACTTGGATTTCTTCTAATACTCTATTATTGTATCACATTCTTACAGCACTTACAGAAGTTGTATGGAAAGTGGTATTTGAGCATTTTTATAATGTATCTGACTCAGAGGAAGAAAGTTGAATGACCTCATAATTTTATGTGGACTACTAACAAATAGCCATAGCCAGTAACTAAAAGGGCATGCCTGGATCCATGGTACCGAGTAGGTTGTCTGTATAAAACCTTGCTTTCATCATATTTTTTTACTCAATAAATCATTTTCAGCTTAATCCAGTGATTGATTGGGTGTGGTCCAAAATACTGAGTAAAACTGCAGCCTCATATTTACAGTGGTTGTCAGTGAGCAAGTGTTAATTAAACACAGGGTAGTGTGACACCTTTAGAGCCTTCTACAACATTTAGTGCTGTTAGAATACTGCTTTGTTTTTTTAAGAGCTAATTGGGTAATCGCTTAGCTGTGTAAGTCTTTTCTTGAGGAGAAGCAACTTCTCTGCTGTTAGCTGACTAACTTGTAAAATCTGACATTGACATCCTGGAGTGAGGGACATCAGGATGCTCAGGGGGTGAAGCAAATGGCATCTGGGTAGAGGCTGAGAACTGGGTTTGTTCAGCCTTTAGAAGAGAAGTCTGTGGGACTGGGGGTGTCTTACCACCATCTGCAACAGCTTAATGGGGGAGGGAGCCTGGCTTTTCCTGGAGGTGCACAGGGCTGAGGTGAGAGGCAACAGCTGCAAATTGTACCTGGGGAAATTCTGACTGGATATCAAGAAAAACTTTAACTGTGTGGGTGATGGAACGCTGGCATAGGTTGTCCAGTGGTTGTGAGATCTCCATTATTGGAGATGCTCAAAACTGAGCTGGACAAGGGCCTGAGCAATCAGAAGGCTCTGGACTCTATAACCTTCATGTGTCCCTTCTACCATACGCAGTTCTGTGATTCTACATTACATTTCCTTTCATCTTGTTAATTTATTCAAGATGATTTAGGTAAGAAAGCTCTACTGGCTGTCATGAGCTCTTTTTCTTACAGCAAGGGTATTTTTTTATAACCAACAAGTTTTTTGTGTTCCTTTTCCTTTAAATGTTGGTACAACTTTTTCACCTTGGTCTTCACAGGATGACATTTTCTTATGGTCAGGCAACCATTTAGTCACATATTCACATCTTTAAATTGTTGTAACTTATGTTGAGAAAATGGGTTTCCTGGTGGCTGCTTTAATCTACCAAATTTAGACTTGACTCATGAGTGGTGCTCGCTGATAAGTGTGCGCTATACCCAGAGTTTTAGTGTCGTGGTTGTGACATTGGGCCAAATTTGACACTTGGGTGATATGAGATGCAGAATCTGCTCTACTAATCATAGTGAACTAATAATTTCCTGGTAAACGAGCAAATTTAAAGGTATTGCCTTCTGGAGGAACTGCGAGTGACCAGTGCTTTTACTTCCTGCAAGACAAAATGCAAGTTTCTTTGAGTGCTCTTCCCTATGTATTTACAGGGTATATATTTCATACCCAGCAATGGATGTGATTTTTTTTTTTTTTTTTTTCCCTCTTTTGCTATAGCTGTACTGGTAGGAACATCCTTAACACTATCAAAGAGCAGGGGAACAAAGCATCCAAAGGTGCTTCTATCTTTCAGGGATGATCTTTTGCTTTTGTCAACGTATGTCCTATTGATCAGAATTTTTCTTGGTGTAGCTTGAGCATCCTGTACAGTTACCTCTCAAGTTGGACATGCAGAAATGAAGCAGAATTAATACAGTAACACCACCCTGGAGATACAGAAGTCTGTTGTCGCTCTTCTGTTCAATAACAAAGCATTTCGGTCACTTTCAAACATCTCTTTTGTTCTTTGGGTCTGACTTTGGAGAAGCTTTTCAGAGTTGGTGTTGGAAGTGATTATATCCCACTGGCTATGACAACAGTGTTTCTACTTCCTGTATAAAGTTCTTATCATGGACTAAGGCACTATATTTTTAGTTCTTTTAAAACTTACATACCAGGGAACCGACAGAACGTTGTTTTTGGAAAGCCTGTGAAGCCAGCGTGGAACCTGGAGGCAAGTTTTCTCAAAGCTTTGTCATTTGGATGAACATTTGCATTCTTACCAACTAAATCAGCTTTATCACTGTAGGAACACTTGTCATTTGCCCTAGTGTGAAGCAGTCAAGCTTAAACCCTGTTTCAGAGCTCTTGCTGAATTCTTCAGATGTCTTGTTCCTTTGTGGAATTTATTATGGGTTTTGCAGATAAAGCGCCTTACTCATTCAGGACTACTTCGTCTCTCATGAATGTGGTTCCTCAGACTGAAGACAGAAATGATGCAGCCTGTGCAATTATCATCTTCACCAGCACAAGTTAGCAGGATTTTCAGTCCTGTCCCTTCTGGCACTGACTTCTAATGCACCAGTGCTGATGTACTGGAGCGCCAGCATTAGTTCCATGTTCAGCATGGCATGTTGACCAGATTGTTTCCTGGATTCACTTGTCCCAGTCATAACTTGAGGAAGGGATGGGCTCATACTGTTGGAATACCATAATTAATTATTGGTCTCATGCTATGGATTCCCCTTGGAGTGGCTTTCACTTCTGGCCTGATCCTGCAAATTTGGTCTTAGTCCTTTCCTGATCTTGTCTTTAACAAGTGTTTAATTGCTTGAGGGGATTTCTCTTATTCCCCTGTATGTTATGAAATAAAATGTCATACTTCTCCAGTTTTGCAGCTGCTAAGCTATGTTCCCTTGTCTTCCTTCTACATACCCTCTGTTTTAAGAGGAAGCATTAAGCTCCTTTTTGCAAGACAGAAACTGGGCTATTGATCTATTGATACATTATGCAAACAAAAAGCATGAGCAGTTCTGCTTGGCTTCTGTATGTTGCTGTTCTGATCTTCCAATTGTTATAGGAGACTCTTACAGGAGGAATTAGTGATTTTCTTGACTCCTCATCCCAGGACTGTTTGGCATTGTCACATTGATCCTTCCCAGGGCTGATCATCTTGCATCCTGGCTGTAATAACTGTGACAAGTGGCAAGGTCCTGCTTACTTTCAGGAGTAATCAGGAACCATAAATGCTCCATAATATTTTTAATCATAGTTCCTCTAGCTAAAAATCCTGATTTCTAAACAAATTCTGCAAGAAATATTTGGCAGATCTCATTAGATGTATGTTCCCATCCTTCCTCATCCATGTTATTCCTGTTGGCAGCAGTTGCCAGGATTATAGCATGTGGCACCGAGCCCCAGAGCTCTTGACGTATGAATGCTGTGGAACTATCAGCTCAGTGTGCACTTGCTCATGGTTAATGCTAGCATCAGAATGGCCAAGTATATCATGTTGTTGACATGGTGTGTCTGTTGACCTGGTGTGTCTCTGTGATCTTAAGTTATTCCCTATGGAGGAACAATTTGTGGCTTTCTATCTCAGTGTTATAACTGCATATGATTGGATGGAAAAAGATAGGAAAACATAGTGCTGTTGTTAACTCTGCTTAGAGTTTCTCAGTCTATCAAGAGCTTGTTTTCTCAGCTGGGCTTGAATCGCATTGCCCATCCTTAGTCCTTCAGTCCTCTAAGGGAGAAATGCTGCATTTGCTTGGAATGTTAGGTGTGTCTTGTCTTTTTATGGGTACCAGAAGAGCCTGCAAGGAAGGTTACTTGCAGATAGACTTTTTTTTTAAGATTTTTTTTTTAGATACAAAAAGACAGAGAAGTTGACTGTCTCTGTATGGATATTTTTGAGTACCTAATCGTGTGTCAAGCTTTTATGAGATTCCCAAGATGGAGCTGCCTGTAATTACCTGGATACTAAAGCTTAAGCAGTGCTAGTGCTGCCTATTGTAATGCATGAGCCTGTATGTGCAATCATTGCCAGAAGAGCATTGTTCTCTCTCACCAACTACCGTGCCACTGCAGAGTTTTCTAATGCTTATCTAGCTTTTATTCAACCTACAGTCTCTAGGATCCTCTGATGTTTTTTGAGGATTTCATACTGTGCTGCTTCTTACGATTGCATAAATGTATGTAGAAACAAGGACTCAGAATAAACAAAAGACCTGCTCGCCAATAAAGGGGTTCTTTAAGATCTCTTTAGTAAAAGGTTGTCCTC
>VYZV01014615.1:231967-272298 GCA_013401275.1 Pandion haliaetus | reverse complement strand
AACCGCGCCACACAAACCCATAACAGTGACTTACCGAGTGAGTCAAGTGCAGAGCTGAGAGTAGAATGTAAAAGTTTTTGTTATCAGCTCTCTCTTCCAACCATGCGATACTGACTCAAACTTTTCTCTTGCTATAACACTCTCCACTTCCAGAAGAAATTTAATTGAAGACTCTTTAGTTGAAGAGCCAAGCTGATGCGGTATCCCAACATAAAGCAATTTCTTACCCTGAAATCTATGGCAAAGGGAACTGAGCCTCAGTTGTGTTGTTTCATTGATGAGTGCTGTAGAGAAGTGGGGAATGACAGCCAGCTGTTTGGCTTCCCAGCCCTTGTGACTTAGGTGGTCTGAGATACTGAGAAAAAAGCCCTTTTTTTGGCTTGAGCATGCAAAGCTAGCTTCCTGTGCATTGGGGAGGGCTGTGGGGAAGGGTTCAAGCAGCTGCAGGAAGAGTGGGACAAACCAGGTTGCTGCTCTGGGGGCTTTGGTGCATCCTGCTCCCCCCTGCCTGCTGCTGCAGAGCTGCAAGTAGCACTTAAGCTGATTTCCAAATTTCTTATTTCAGTTCCTTGTACTTTGTCTTGATTAGCTCCTGGGAGGCCTGCAGTACAAAACACTCCCACCATCATAGTAATCTGCCAGTCACAGGATACAAGTGCAATATTTTTTGGTATGTGCATTGGGTTTGTGTTGCAAGGTTTTGGTAGTGGGGGGGAGCGGTTTACAGGGCTGGCTTCTGTGAGAAGCTGCTAGAAGCTTCCCCTGTGTCTGACAGAGCCAATACCAGCTGGCTCTAAGATGGATGCCCTGCTGGCCAAGGCTGAGCCAATCAGTGATAGTGGTAGCACCTCTGGGACAACATATTTAAGAAGGGAAAAAAAAGTTGTGGCAGGCATGGAAATGGCAGCCAGAGAGAGGAGTGAGAACATGTGAGAGAAACAACCCTGCAGACACCCAGGTCAGTGAAGAAGGAGCGGGAGGACGTGCTCCAGGTGCCGGAGCAGAGATTCACCTGCAGCCCGTGGGGAAGACCATGGTGAGGCAGGCTGTCCCCCTGCAGCCCATGGAGGTCCACGGTGGAGCAGATATCCACCTGCAGCCCATGGAGGACCCCACGCCAGAGCAGGTGGGTGCCCAAAGGAGGCTGTGAGCCCATGGGAAGCCCGTGCTGGAGCAGGCTCCTGGCAGGACCTGTGAATCTGTGGAGAGATGAGCCCATGGAGCAGGTCTTCTGGCAGGACTGGGGACCCACGCTGGAGCAGTTTGCTCCTGAAGGACTGCACGCCATGGAAGGGACCCACGCTGGAGCAGTTTGTGAAGAACTGCAGCCTGTGGGAAGGACCCACGCTGGAGAAGCTTGTGGAGGACTGTCTCCCGTGGGAGGGCCCCCACGTTGGAGCAGGGGAAGAGTGTGAGGAGTCCTGCCCCTGTGAAGGATGAAGGGACAGAGACAACATGTGATGAACTGATGATAACCCCCATTCCCTGTCCCCCTGCACCGCTGGGGTGGGGGGGTAGGTAGAGAATCCAGGAGTGAAGCTGTGCTTGGGAAGAAGGGAGGGGTGGAGGGAGGGTGTTTTGAGATTTGGTTTTATTTGCCATTACCCTACTCTGGTTGATTGGCAATAAATTAACTTAATTTTCCCCAAGTTGGGTCTGTTTTGCCTGTGACGGTAATTGGTTGAGTGATCTCTCCCTGTCCTGATGTCGACCTACAAGCCCTTTGTTATATTTTCTCTCCCCTGTCCAGCTGAGGGGGGGAGTGATAGAATGGCTTTGGTGGGCACCTGGTCCCCAGCCAGGGTCAACCCACCACAGTATGTTATATGGGGCATTATAAATTTTGCGTATATCCAGTCCTGTTGTTACCTCATATATAACAGCTAATTTAAAACGTGTGGTCCCAGGCTCAGGTATTGTAGTCTCCCATAGGCTCTGCCAGGGTCACATCCTGTGTTTGGCTTGAAAGGCTTTTAGAATGTCTGGGGAAAAACTTTAAAAATTAAAGTTCAATGACAAACTCCATAAAAATATTCAAAATTGCTGCTGCTTGATAACCAAAAGGCAAAAACAAATGCAGAGTTTCTAGATGGCAAGAGAGAAGGAATGAATGTGGACTTATAAACAAGGGTAAGGTACTTGAGTGGCATAATTTCTATAACTGTCTGTGCTCTCTGATAACTCTATGCTTCAGGCTAAAATTGACTACATGGCCATTGAGAGATTCCTGCAGGTCTTTGCTCTCACCCCTTCCCATAGATGAACAGAAAGCCAACAGAAACTACAGAAAACTTTTGAGCAATTTCATTCTTTTTTTATAACTATTGTTCTTCTGGTTTTTTTAGCAGCATAAAGTAGACAAAATATGGTACTGTGAACAAATAGTTTGTGGGGAAAATTAAAAAATAAATCACAATGTAGAGGCAGGGTGACTGTGCATTAAAAACATGGATATCCTCCAGGTATAATCATGCATTGGCACAATGATAATCAGACTTTCAGTATAAGACGGTCTTCTGGAAAAGGCAAGTTATGTGATATTTCTGCTTGCTGAAGACTAACTTACATCTCCTAATTTTATATTGGTTTGAAGTTATCTAACCCACATCAGAAAATACACATAGTAAAACAGATATTTTAAAAGTTTCTAACACATTTTAAAATAAAATCTAAGGCACAACCTTATGATCGAAAGATTAAATCCTGCCCTAGCTAGTAAAAATAGATTAAAAAAATGTGAAACTATTTTAAGCACAGTGTTGGCTGTACTAGACAATTTTAGTTAGGTCTGTGTCTCAGTCTTGTCAGAGATTAGCATAGTCCAGAAGGTTGCAGTCAGTATGCCAAAAAATCATAACAGCAGGGATGATAAAAAAAAAAAAAAAGTATTAAAAAAATTAATAGAAAGCCAATGCCTATAAATAAAATGAAACAGTAAACCTGTACCTGGAATCTAGAAGTAAGATAAAGATAAACCTTGGAAACTTGTCATTGATGAAAAATAGAAGAAACTCTCAAGGACAGCATCCAGTCCTGTTGAATGCAGTGGGAATTTTGCCACTTTCATCTTTTTGGCCAGGTTTTTTTTCACACAGAATAGGTCCCCAGCTGGCACACTTTGTTGCAGTTTGATGGCTTTCCATGGAAGCATGACATGTTTTTAACAATGTAGAATGGACTCGGTTTGAGGCTTTGCACCTTCTGCAGTCCTTCATATCAATGTAAGGAAGTTGTATCATTGAAAATTTTACAGGAGAAAGAAAAAGTGAGATCCCCTTGTTGCTGTAATAGCTTTCACTGGCAACAGAAAAAAATACTAGGCTAAGCTTTGAATGTTTGTTACTCTTATTTTTCCTCTCTTAATTATCTATTTGCTTCCTTTTATGTATGGTATTTAAAGAAACGATTTGTGAAGTATTTGCTGGTGATCTCTGATGTTTTGTTAACTATTAATGGTATCTAAACTGAAAATACCACCACACAGGAACATCCATGTTGCTGTAATAGCCTCATCTGTGATTAGACCCTCACAATGTACACACTTAGGAAAAAATTGTGGTCTCAGTCCCAAAGACTTTACAGTCACAGTCCAAGAGAAGGGACAGGGAAGTGTCCAAAGAGTTTGCAAGGACAGAAAAACTCGGTATCTATGAGCTTAGATTGACTGTGGTCTCTGCTGAGTGAGAAGTAACTGATTTTTTTTTTTTTTTTTTTTACATAATGGCTGTTGAGAATATACAGCAGCCTGAAAAAAGAAGTTTTTCAATCAGACTTGTGAAATCCTGAAGAGCTATTATGTCCCATTTCTGGTGTTACACCACTCTTCTGGGGACTGATATAACCATTTCATGTTGAGCATCATTTGTGGAGGGCATGTTGCTATACCACAAACTGCCAGGGCAATTCTTGGTGAATGTTTCTCTTTGTAATAGTATATCTTGGCTTACATGTTAGGCTTTTTGTCTGTGAAGTTATGTATATTTTCAGTTTTTCCAGGAGAGGTAAAGAGGTAGTGCTTCTGCTGCTCTTGATTTGTCTCATATGCAAAACGTTTCTATGTGTCTTCTCTCTTTCTGACTTAGAAGTACCTCAGAGCTACTGCCATACATTTGAATTTTGGCTTGATTTGGTTATTCTGTTCATTTATACACAGTATACTGTAATTATTCTTTGCCCCAGGGATTTGTTTGTACTGAGTCACTGAAGCTGAATAGCCCTTCTTTATGCATATTTTCTTTGCAGATATAATTTGCTCACTTGATTTATTAGTGTGTTTATGCTACTTATGTTTTATCTTGATTATAAAAAAATGCTCATTGTTGCCCTGAGTTGTAGATAGCACCTGGCATCCATTAACCAGCTTAATTTAAAGTGTAATTTTAGACTGATCTAGTAAATAGGTAGAAGAGGTAGTGTATGCTGAAGTGCTACAAGTCAACACCTTTTGCTTGGGATTTAGCATGCTAAAGAATGTGCACAAGACCAGTACTCTTGTGCCATTTGGTTAGCTATTGCAAACTTGGTTGCTGTTGGCTGTGTGTCCATGTTTGGACCATAAAAGCACTTGGGAAGGAATGAAGGGGACAGAAGGTCTGAAGGAAACTATACTTTAATCAATACACTGGGTGGACCTACAGGGCTTTGCACTTGTTTAAACTGTTTTGCAAAAATTGGTCTGAGGCTGTGGTTTCATGTGTGGCAGCTTTGCTTGAATCTGCTGGAGGGAGGCCTCGGAGCTCGTAGCTGCTCCTCTGTCTTTTCCCCGCAGCCGCTCCCAGTGTGCACGTGGTCCTGCTCTCTCCTCCTGCTGTGTCTGGGCCTCATGAGAGCTTGCTACGCTGCAAAAAGCATTTTCTTTTTTCTTTTGGCTGAGTTAGTTTTCCGTCAGTTTAATGACATACATAGGCTCCTGGAAGGGGTCTGAGGACCTACAAAAGTAATGGGAGATGGGCAACATCACCTGGGAGTGGGGAAGAAAGGCCAGTAATGCTTTTGGGTGGGAGCTCAACCTCCCACTTTGGCATCAGTGAGCTGCTAGATCAGCTCAATGCGTTACCACCGTAACTTCATCCCAAGTTAGTGCGGGGCCAGGTCAGCAGGTGCTCAGCATGTGGTCGAGGCTGGTAGTACTTCACTGCTTCAAATTCTGGCACTGTGAATAGAACCTCAGGGAAAGGAGGATCAGGCTCAGACTGCTGGAGTCCAGCACGAGGAGTTAAATTCACCTCTGAGAGAACCCCGCTGAGTTTCGGAAACAAACTTGACCCAGTAAACCTGTCTCTTGCATGCAGTAATACTGCCTCACGCAGCTGTGGCCTCTTACAGGACTGGAGCAGCAGGAAACAAAAGGAGCAAAAACGAGGACGGGGCTCAGCTTGTATGGATTTGTGTATCTTTGTACACATCTGGTATAACTAAATCTTTGTGCGGAAGGCACATACGATTTTGAAGTGTCAATTTGACTTCAGGTAACATTCAATAATCTCTTTTTATTCCCATTTAAAATCCAGCTTAATTAAAATGTACAGAGTGTTCCCACAATGAGTATTGTTTCTAAGCTGTGTGTCTCTTTCAAATTCCCAGTATAAACAATCCTGTAAATAGGTAATTAAAGCCATCTGCTTCTTGGTAGCCCAGTTACCTTTGCAGCATCATTTACATTTTTTCCCCCTTTAACTCAGGGAATTAAACTGCCATCAATTCTTTCTTTAGTGGATGAGCCATTACAAAAAAAATGCTTGTGGCACATATTCTCTCAAGAAGAAAAGACATTTTCTATTAAATTTCTCTTCCAAATAAACTATTCTTCATGGCCACAGAAAATTGTGCCTTCAGATGGTGGACATACGCATAAACTTTAATCCAGCACAAGACACTTAAAATAATGAAGTTACTGTCTGATTTTATATTCCTTGTTTTCTATGAAAACACTGGTTTTTATCTTGTCATCAAGGGTAAGTACTGATGTCTATGGAGCTATTCTGAGCTAAGATTCTGGCCCATTTTTTTAGACCCATTTCATAGAGGAGTAAACTGAAACACAATTTTAAAAATCATTCTTGGAAGTAGATAAAAACAGGTTCTGCCTCTTGGTTACCTCTTTTTAAGCAAGAGAAAATGAACCTATTTTTCAGCAATCTCACTGATAATGACTACAGGGAGAAGATTTAAATGCATAGATGTAGCTGCAGAAGTCTAGACTGTACTGCCCAGAGGTACTTGCTGACGCCCTGAAAGAAATGTGTGCTCATTAGCGTGGATCTGTGGACCTGGAAGTACACCATGCTGATGCGAGCGCACTGATCTCGATGGTGAGTTAGTTGTTGGGGTTTAACGCTGGTATCTCTGCAAAGCATTTAGCTGTGTTTCTACCAAAATATTAGACCACGTATGACTTGGGTTACATGGGAGGGGTTGGCCAATGAGACAAACCCCATATCCTTATTGGATGAATTTGTGGTGGGCAGGTTAAAGTAATTGGAGATAGAAACAGGGTATGGCATTTTGTTCTTTCCAAAGGCCTTGCTGCTCAGGCTGCCCTAGTTCCCATTGTCTCATGGCTTATGGAGAGAGAAAGGGAGAAGATCTCTGGTCTCCTGCCCCCTTGGGAAGTGGGAAATGAGGTCAAGGAGGAGAGAAACAGGGACTTCCCCATGCTCTAGCTAGAAACACTAGCAGGAGGGACCTGCACCCTCTGAGAGGGTGCTGTGAGTTACTTTCTCTCAATAGCAGAGGGGGAAAAAATGTTCTTTCTGAGTCTTCTCCGTTTTATGTTAACTTCTGCACATTATTTCTGTGAGAGGAGAAACATGGTACTTTTATTTCCCCTCCCTCCTCGCCTTCAAAATAAAGTTCACTGCTAATTCTGGATTGACATTGTAAATACTGGGGCATTGCCATTTTTCCATCTGACCGGTATGTTTAAGAAGCAGGGTCTGCTTAAAAGGGAGCGGAGGCCACTTGTCATCACAACCCGTGCAGAAACCTGGTAATTAACCGCCATTGTCTCCATGGCACTTCTTGAAACCAGCCTTCACAACTGAGCCCAAAGCACTTTCAACGACAAAGGAAATCTATTTGAGCTCTTTAGTCATTTTACATTCTTTTAGAGAACAAAGCAAGCAACATTGTTGCAACGTTTGCTATTAAGAGGGTTTATTCTGAAATCGGGGAAAAAAAAAACCCCAACAAACACCACAAGACAGCAACAAGTTTCTGTTGACCTCTGGTTTTCTTTAAAACTCAAGGTGAAGCTTGTTGTTGAAGGGAGCTGATTGTGTGTAGGTATAACACATAACTTATCGCCACTTTGGGGAGGCAACAGTGGGAAAACAATATCAAATGTCTGTGGGATTTAGGAATACCATAAATCACGGAATGTTTGAGGTTGGAAGGGACCTCAAAGATTTTTCTAGTCCAGCCTCCATGCTCAAAGCAGAGCTAAAAGATGTTGCTCGGGACTGTGTCCAGTCAGATTTTGAGTATCTCCAAGGATGGAGACTCCACAGCCCCTCTGGAAAACTCTTCCAGAGTTTGACCATTGTCATGTTAGAAAAACAGCAACCACAAAAGTACTGCTTATGTTTAAATGGAATTTCTTGTATTTGTCCATGCCCATTGCTTTTTGCCTTTTCACTGGCTACTATTGAGAAGAGTCTGGCTCTGTTTTCTTTACTCACCTCGTCAGGTATTTACACAGACTGATCAGATCTACCCTCATTCTCTTAAGCTGCCTGTTCTCCAGGAGGAACAGTCCCAGCTCTCCCTTAATCCTAGCCCTTTGCTGGACTTGCTCCTGTAAATCTGTTTCTCTCTTGTACTGGGGAGCCCAGAACTGGACCCAGCACTCTAGACGTGGCCTCACTGCTGCTGAGCTGAGGGGAAAGCTCACCTCCCTCAACTTGCTGGCAACACTCTGCTTAATGCGGCCCAGAATGCTGTTGGTCTTTTTGCAAAAGTGCATTGCTGGCTCCTGGTATACTTGTCCACCAGGACTGCAAGCCTTTTTCTGCAGGTCTACTTTCCAGCTGGTTGGTCCTTACTCTGTACTGGTGCATGGGGTTATTTCTCCTCAGGTGCTGGAGGACTTTGCATTTCCCTTTGAACTTCACGGGGTTCCTCTCTGCCCGTTTCTCTTGCCTCTCGAGGTCCCTCTGAATGGCAGCACAGCCATCTGGTCTATCAACCACTCCTACCAGTTCTGTGTTAACTGCAAGTTTGCTGAGGACAGTGTACCCTATCATCCAGGTCATTAAGGAAGAAGTTAAACAGTATTGGCTCCAGTACTGACCGCCCTGGGGCACAGCACTAGTGACTGGTCTCCATCTGGACTTTGAGTTGATGGCTATGACCCCTTGAGCCCACCAATTTGACCAGTTTTCAGTCCATCTCACTGTCTATGTAGACTGTACTTCATCAATTTGTCCAAAGATTTTATGGGAGACATAAGACACCAATGGCTTTGCTAATTATATAAACCCAGCCCAAAGTCTTTGACTTTCTCCATGCCTAGGGACAGGTAAGGTTCCTCTGCGGTTTCTATCACTCTTTGGTCTTTGGCCCAAATGTGGTCTAAAAAGCATGAAGTTAATAGCACTTACACAACAAATTTCATCTACTGCTTTCTTTTCCAGTTCATACCAGGTTAGTCTAGTCAGTTAGAGCTGAGTTGATGCAGTGAAGGTCTCATTTGTTTGGGTGGCACTTTTGGGTACACAGTACTCTGTAACAGTCTGTAAGCTAGAACGTGTTGCTGCTGTGCCTGTAGCATCTATAGCTACAGAGTGATAAAGTCTGAAATGTTGTTTTCCAGAATCGGGTCCTTACTACAAGATTTATGTGGCTGAGATGGTAAAGTAGAAAATCTGCCATACATGGGTTCAATGATACTACCATGCATGCACCTGAAATATTCCAGTGTTGTTGCAATCCTCTCTCTAAGAATAAGGACTGGAGTCTTCCTATTTTTTCTCTTGCCTGTTCGTTTTCAAGCCATGATTTTGCTACCAACGTGCTGAGTCACCTTTGCCCATGCCCTCTTCGCATTGCCTCTGTTTCTCTGTCTGTAAGTTGGATATAATGACGATTCCTGCTGTTATAAAGTCCTTTGAGATCTGTGTGTTAAGAAGTGCTATTTAAACACTAGGTATTATTAATAATATTTTTAGTGTTTTAGAGACCAAAGCATGACACACTCTGGTTTTAATTATTTCATGCTGTAGTTTGTTACTGGTACAGTTCAGATGAGTTTTTGGTTTTATTCCGTAACTACTTAAGACACCTAAAATGTGATAGTGGTTCAACACCTCTAGGAAAAGAACTTAGTACTGCTAATCATGGTTATTGTCTTAGGATGGTGACATGACCAGGCAGGCTGAATATTTATAGTCTTAATCTTGAGTTAATAAAATGTTCTTTTAAATGAACAAAAATTGGAAAAGTCAATTATTTTTATTAAATAAGGAATCCCATAACAACCTTCTTATGGGTTTATACAATTGCATCATTGGGAGTTTTTTAGGACACATGTAGGATATTACTGTATGACTGAGCCATTAATCCAGCATTGTACAATAATATCCTACATTTGTATTTCTTGGTTATGACAAGTTGAAGTTGGAATTATACTTTGTTTGCCATGCAGGTAATACAAAAGTAGCTTTTGGATTTGCATTTTAAAAGCTTGTTCGTAAATCTTTACTCTGGTGGTCTTTCTATTCCACATACTATTTTCTGTAAGAATACAGTGTCTTGCAGGTACCTAGCACTTTGTTTAAGGAAACCTCATCTTCCTCAATTCCAGTGGTGATGGTTTAGCTTAGAAATAGATGGAGAAGAAAAAGAGCACCCAGCTAAAAAAAGGAAAATGTTTTTGACATTTAACCAGAACAGGGACAGTGACTTGTAGAGGGTGGAGTTTTGCCCAGGAGAACAGGTGCATCATTGGCCTTTGCTGCGTGTGCAAGGATCACTTGCAGGGTGGGAGAGAGAGGAAAGCAGAGGCAGAGCTGAGCTGTCTCTAATAGTCTGAGGAGGAGCCTCCTCTGAGAAGAAATACTGCCACAGACTATTAGCAGTCCTTGAAAGGCAGGCAGGGGAAAGTAATTCCCCCCTCCCCCCTTCCAATTTTAGATCCATGTCCTAGAAGCACAACCTGCTTTAAGAGATAAGAGCTTTTCTTACTGGCAGTACAGATAAAGTATTTGTAATGAGGGAGTGAAGGGTGCTCTCCCAATGAACGTCACCTCTTGCTGGAGAAGATGGGACCCTAGGAAAGAGCAGGTAGTTTGAGTGGAGGCTAGGTGCTGGAGGTGTGATTTTTAAAAGCCAGGAAATGCTGTTCTTGATTAATAGGGAGGAATTAATGTGCATATACACATGTGAACACATTTTTAATTTTGTCAGGCCTGGTAGCATCTTCCTTTTATATTTGATGCTGAGATACCATTGGAAATGTAACCAGGGATTTGGTTACCATAGGGGTATTGGGAGAAGTAATTAGTTCATAAAACACTGAAGATGAAAGTTCCTTTGCAAATGCTACCTCCTTTGTTATCCTCACCAAGAACACTGCTGAGATTGCTATTCAGTTTGAGATCCAGATGTTCAGCTGCTATAAATTGGCAGAGCTACATGATTTCCAGTGAAGCTACTTCTGATTTGCATCTGCAGAAGATCTGGCTTCCTTGATTCAATGATGCGATGAACTTCCTTTGCATGATTCCCATTTAAAGACTTGTTCTTTTATTTATAGCCAAAGAATTTGTTTTCTTAATGATATACACAAAAATATATGGGCCAAATTCTGCCTTAACGTTACCTCACTGTGAATCACAGTCATTGTATTGCTGTCAGTCAATTTTATCTGCTATCTAGCTGGGTAGCTGAAAAGAGAGCTTGATCCTGTTTGTCTGTACAATTTCTAGTGTGGGCTTCTGCAAATATTTTTGCTTTGTAACCAGTGGGCATTTGCAGATTGGTTTAGTAACCCTGACTACAGTGGAGCTATGTCTGTTGACACTTATTTGCACCAAATTTGTGTAAAGTTTCTTGATATTATTTTATAAATGTAAATGATTAGGGTTTATGACTAGAAATGGGATCTTGTAAGTGGGAGGTCTGGCTTCTTTGATGAGGGAATTGCATGATTAAACTCACTGGTATAAATTGTATTGTCTTCTGTATGTAAGAGAAAGAGACACTTTTTCCGACTGTTCATATTCAACATAATTTTCCACTAAGGAGACTGCAGCAGCTTGCCAGAGTTGTCACACGCCTTGATGTCTTTGAACTTCTTCCTTGGAAGCTGCTGAAATCCTTCATGCAACTGCTCCACTTGGGCATAATCCAGGAAGAGCTTTCTCCAGCTGCTTTGGTTTATTATGTATCGACTCCCAGAATTTGAGATCACAAGTCAAGCAAAGAGGCTAAATGTAGATGCATACAGAACAGCCGGCGCTCTCTGAGTCTGTGCTCCAGGAAGCCCCCCTGACCTGTTCTCAATGCTAACGTTCCTCAAGTTGCTTTCAAGACCCCTGGGATTTTGGCTGTTGATGATAACAGGCCAACAAATGTCATGCTGCATTTATAGGACAAAGGAAAAGCAAGCAGTAAAACCCCTCCTTTTCCTCTATATTCACTGTATGGGGAGAGGAGCCCGTTCCACATATCCTCCCTTGCAAGCTAGAAATGAAGTGCTAAAGGTAAAATCTTGGGACTTAGGAAAACAGGAAAGAGGAAGGCTGAGGTCCAACACAGTGAGATACACATCTTTGATGCTATAAGACTATCCCTGCTATTGCTTTTGGTCATGCATATCCATTTGTATGCTTTGGATAGTTTTCTGTTCTGCAAATTCAGGGCATTCAAGCTTATCAACACTTCCTTATGTGAGAGAACCTCCTCCTTTCAGTTTGATAAGAAAAGCAGTAACTTATTCCAATAGCAGAACTGAACTGTCAGGTAAAGAAATACAACTGAGGTAAATAAGGTTTATCCAGGTTAGAGTGGGCTCCCTGTAGATGTGGTATGGTGGCTATATGTCTCCAGTCCCCTACTGGCAATGCAGCAGGTATTTTCTGCCAGGCTACAGCATCTTCCACCCATCAGCCTCCAGATATTGGCACTCAGATCTGCCTCAGCTTTGCCATCTGAGATAGAGGTTAGTTAGTCTGGATTTTCTTTCTCTTCCTCTGTCCCTGCCTCCTCCTCTTCACCCTCCCCCTGCTTTGCAGTGGTGTGTTGTGGGATCAGCCAGGTGAAAAATAAATAGTTTTATTCTTCATTGCATCAGAAATCCAAATCTGAGGTAGTACAGGGAAACGTAAAGGAAAGGCTAAGGTTGGGATGGCAATGTCTGAGTGTGGGAGCCCCTGAGGGGAAACACAGCAGGGAAAGGCTCTACAAGCACATGTTGGTGGCTTGAAGGCCAGCATCCCACTGAGTTTCACAGGACACCCAGCTGTGTAGGCAAAGAACTGTGAACAAATCCCAATAACAGGGACAGGGTGGGGCCACTGATCACTGTCAGCTCCAGAAGGGTACAAACAGGCACAAACCCTGTACGCACTTAGTTGCCCACCAAAGAAGAAACCTGGAGGCATAAGGAGGGCTTAGTGTCCCTTCTCTTGCATCACAGTGGGTCTTGAACCTAATAGCTGGATACAAACATTGCTGTGCCCAACAGCTGGATGGACTTCTTGGCACTGCCCTCACTCTGGTGTTTGAGTGTGAGAGAGTGAAAACTGTTTCATTTCAGTTTCTACAATAATAAAAAAATAATCTTCCCTTCCTATGTTGCTGATACAGTGTAGCAGCAGTGTTTCCTACAAGATGAAGACCATCAGGAACAGATGATGTCAGGATTACAGAGCTCCAGGACTCCAACCTAGTCCAGCTAAGTGTTTAGGCAGATGCGTCCTTTTGCAAAAGTGAATAATCCCAATTAATTAAGAAGATTCTTAAGTGCTTTCCTGAAATGCATCCTGCAGGATCAAATACAGTTTATTCCTGGAGCTCTGATTTTTTTTTTTTTTTCCATTTTATTCTATCTTTTATGATTTAAGAACAAGGTTTGAAAAACAGCTGCTGTGAAGACTTAAAGATCCTCTGTAATTTACATGTTCTAAACTCAGCAGTCTTATGATACTTATGTTCTTTTACAAAGCAGGAGGAAGAAAGGACATGCTAAAATCTTTAAGATCTTACTTAAAAAAGGACTTCAGAGGAAGAGGCAAAGTTTTATCATTTCATAGCTCAGGAAAAATATGCTGGATTTATGCAGATAATCAGACATCTCCACTTTTTTTTTTTAAGAGATCATTGCCTCTTTCAGTAACATCTAAACACTTCATAACTTGAAAGGCTATTGTCATGTTTTTATATGTAACATGGGGAAGCTCAGGAGGGTTAGCCTTAAATAGTGTACATACATTTTATGTGAGATGTTGTACTGTATAGTTATAATAAAGTCAGTGGTTCTTGCTTGTGCTCTTCAGTGAATAGTATTTTAGGTGTAACTGACAGCAGGGAGGAGTCACACATGATCCTTGCAAAAGACAAAAGATCCCATCTTTTTATTGAGTGGAATTGGAGAGCTTAAGTAGTGTGGTTTGTTGGGGGTTTTTTTGTTTGGTTTTTTTTTTTTTAAAAACTTTTCATATAGTAAGTGAAGCAGGTCTGTCTTTGAGCAATTACCCCCTTTTGGAATGGTCGTATTTTATGACTATACACAGGAGTTTTATATGGGACATCTCTCGATCCTAGTCTGACCTGCTAACTATTGCAGTTCTGCTGCATGGAGGAGCCCATGTATAAATTGCACGCCTACCACGTGTCCTAGTTTCCTGTATGTCAGCTGCAGCAGCTCTGGAAGGACTGGGCAGTACTGGCTCAGAAGAAGGGAGGTGAACAGGGCGTGATCAGAGGTGGATTGAGAGGGTGGGTGACTGTGGGTGGTATAAGCCCTGTCTTCGTGGGCATGCATCAACTGATACATGGAAGGTGGTCAGCAAAACCACCACTATGGACTTCTGGAGGGCAGACTTTGGCCTTTTCAGGACACTGGTTGAGAGAGTCCCTTGGGAGACAGTCCTGAAGCGCAAAGGGGTCCACGAAGGCTGGACATTCTTCAAAAAGGAAATCTTAAAGGCTCAGGACCAGGCTATTCTGATGCACTGCAAGATGAACCACTGGGGAAGACGACCGGCCTGGCTGAACAGGAAGCTTTTGCTAGGACTCAGAGAAAAAAGGAGAGTTTTCTGTCTTTGGAAGAAAGGACAGGCAACTCAGGAGTACAGGGATCTTGTTAGGTCATACAGAGAGGAAATTAGAAAGGCAAAAGCTCAGCTAGAATTCAATCTGGCCACGGTCGTAAGGGACAACAAAAAATGTTTTTACAAATATGTTAACAATAAAAAGAGAGTCAAGGAGGATATCCATCCTTTATTGGATACAGAGGGGCACATTGCCACCAGAGATGAGGAAAAGGCTGAGATGCTTAATGCCTTCTTTGCCTTAGTCTTTAATAGCAAGACCTGCTATCCTCAGGGTACTCTGCCCCTGATCTGGAAGGCCGGCAGGGGAGGATTAGATTGGATATTAGGAAAAATTTCTCTACTGAAAGGGTTGTTAGGCATTGGAACAGGCTGCCCAGGGAAGTGGTTGAGTCATCAACCCTGGAGGTATTAAAAAAGCATGTAGACAAGGCACTTCATCACATGGTTTAGTGGGCATGGTTGATGGTTGGACTTGATGATCTTAAAGGTCTTTTCCAACCTAAATGATTCTGTGATTCTGTGGCCTTCAATGTCCAGGGAAGACATCTGCACTAACATTGGCAATGAAATATAGGCAGAAAAGCCTAGAGAACAGTAAGATTGAAGAAGTCCTTTTTTATCTTCCTGAAACAGACACTTGCAAAACATATTATAGTGCTAATCTTGACTCTGGTGAAGTCAATGGGAGTTTTGCTATTGGGTTAGAACCAGTTTTTGGTCCTTTCTGTGTACTTGTCTGACAATATTTTCTGAGACATATATCTCCACAGTTACAAGTCTGTATAGGTAGCTCATATATTGCTAAACACTTAAAATTTTCTCACTCACTTTGTAGTCATTAAAGTACTGCCTAGAATTTGGAAATTTGAACTTCTCTGCTGAAGATACTCTTTCTCATTTATTGCTCCTTGGATACTTTGCATTTGTATCTACTTGACAATTTTGATCAAGAGCAGTAGTGGGCATTTGAATGTAGCAGGTCAAAACAACCCAAACCCATTTATCATCTAAGCCATCTCCTAGTTGTCCAGTGTACTTGTCCCAGTGAGAATGCAACACAGATCTGGCATCTAGGGACAATGAAGACAGACATTTTTCTATATCTGAAGCTGTTCCATCACTTCTGATTTTGTTATTTGCATCCTGGATCTGATGGAAAGAGTTTTGCCCTTGGGTAAGTAATAACTTGCTGCTAACTTATGATTCTCATTCTCAGCGTCAACACTGCTTTTTTTTGTTTCTGATTGCAGTTGTTCAGCTCCTTTTGTTACAATTATTTTTCTCTGTTTATGGGGTTGAATTCTCATCTTGTGACTAATATCCCTCAAGCCCATATGGTAATGTAGGTGTGCTAGCTATTGCTTACTTTTTCCTCCCTATTTTACTTTACAAGATAAAGCCATCCCCCTCATCTCTTTGCAAACTATACTGAAAGCATGTTCTGTGCTCAAGTGTGATTATTTTTTAAAATGTTTTACACTTATGAGAAACAACACAATGTAGAGGACAAGCACAGGTTCTGAACATGTGAATATCTACATTTTTCCCAGTTTTGCTGCTGATGGAATATTGCTTCTTAGACAGTTTTAGTGCCTCTATCATGATTTCACATTTTGTAGAAAAGGCTTCAGACTTACGAGCCACCCAGGCTTCTATAAACACTGATTTATATACATATTTATACAAACATTTCAATAGGTAGAGACTGTGCACTATTCATGGAGTTTTATCTTCTGATGTACTTTCCTTAAATTTAAAACCATTGTATATTGTTACTGAACTTCATTGTCAGAGGATTGAAACATTTTTCTTATGCTCTTTTAAATAACTTTAAGCATAAATTATTCGGAGACCTGTTCTTTATTTATTCAACACTTATTTACATAATCAGAACTCAAACCTTTTCCTTTGCACTTAAACCCAACCCATGGGGTTGTTAATACGTGTTTCAGCTGTTAGCTTTGTTTTCTGAATCATTTTTCGGTTTTGCATGTTGCTGCACCTTCAGACTTCAGCTGAAGGGTTCCAATACAAAAACAAAAGCTGCTTTTAAGGTTGGTTTGCTAATAGTTCTCTGCACAGAGGCTCCTGGGAGCAGGCATTTTGGACCCGTTTTTCTATATTTTCAAATAACTCAGGATGCATCTCAGAACGTTTTTGTGCCAGTTCTGCAACGAGGGCTCTAGATCAGGATAAAAAGCTAACCGCAGACATCTCATTTACTATTCCCTGCTTTATTTGCTAAAGATGGATCATTTTTGCCTTCAACTTGAACACTGCTTTTACTTGTGCTTACGCAACCAAGCCTTTTCTTCCATGTGGTTGGCAGAATAACTAAAAGGTATAATGCTGCTGTGAATGAAGACAGTTGTTTCCAAGGAGGTATTTGTAGTATTCCCTTGTTGTTGTCCTTGCTGATGAGACAGTCTTTGGGGCTGGAAGTTCTCCCTGTCCTTAGCGTGACTAGCTGCAAGGGAACAAGCATTATATGCTCTACTCAGTTTAACAAAGTTCTTGGTGTGTTATCTATGTTGTTATTCTTTCTGTAACATATTTGTAATGTAAAATTGTATTTGGAAATCAGAAAGACTGAAGAGTCCATAAAGAGGCAGAGTTGCTGCCTGGAAGCAATGAGCAAAGCCCTGTTGGTGAGGCTTTGCGAGCCCTGGCTCTGTGCCCTTTCAGCTTTCTTTGGGTGACAATAGAGAATGAAGCTCATGCTTTCTGACTGCTTGGGGACCCAGGAAAAAATCCATTATCAAGGGATAGGACTAGAGTAGACTAAAAAAATTATTTTGGCTGAAACTAGTTGTAGTCAGTACTTTAGCTTTTCTTTCTTGGCCTGAGCCTAAAGGTATGGTCCTGTACATAAAAATTGCTTGTCTCACAGGTAAAAAAAATTTGTTTCATGGCTGTCTTAATAGTGGATAATGTTCAGCTCCCTGGCTTGCAAAAATGTTATGCAAAACATTTCCTGTTTTCTGCCTAGCTTTAGTTGTGAGCTTGGAGAAATCTTTTGGCACTTCTCATCTGAGGAATTCAAACAGCTTCCCAGCATGCTTTTATGACCTGCTTAATACACAGGGACTTGGAAGCAAAAGTGGATGTAAACCAGGTTTTAGGGAACATGGCTTTACGTATTTTTTTTCTGTTTAGTTTGCCTGAATTTCAACAATTGATATGCTTTCCAGAGTTTGTCACTGCTTACATCTTGTATTGACTACCGTTGGTGGTAGCACACTCTCCCTTTCAAACAGCTGTTCTCAGGTATCTCTAGTCCAGCTCTCTCTCTCTCAAAAAAAAGGGACATCCCCGCTCCAAGTAATTTTGAAAATAAGACACCTAACCCTGAATGAGTTGGGGCTATGGTATATATATATATATATGTCCACCCTTAAAGAATTCATTAGCTTGTCCTCTATCACTATAAAGCTATTTTTTGTGATACAATAATTCTAGCCCTACTAGAATCAGAATTACAGAAAATCTCAGTCTCATAAGAAATGAACGTTTGCAGTATTTCTGGGTTGGTTTCTAGAGGAGAGCAGATGTTGGGAATATGCTCTGTTAAGCTTTTACATGCATATTTAGGAAAGTAGGAACCTTCATGCTTGGTTCCGACCAGCAGTCCACTCATTACAGGGTGGTGCCATGGCAGTGCAAGAACCAGGTCTTTTGGTGGCAATTCCAGAAACTCCCAAAGAGGCAATTGTTGCATAGTCCTGCCCATAACAGACTACATCTCTTCCTTGCTTGTGAGTGGTGGATGGCATAAACCACAAGACTTTACTTATACTGGTTTTAACATCTGTGCCTCAGTAACACTCGTGGCAGTGCACTCTGCAGAATAATGAAGTATTTTCTTTTGCTTGCTTTACTGTCTGGGTGCTTTGCCACACCATACCAAACATGCGGTTCAGCTCGATGCAAGACTTGCAGGTGTGACTCACTGGGATGCCTTTAGCTGTGGTGAACCAGAGGTGAGTTGTGAGGCTACCCACATTGTTCAGAAGGCCAGAGAAAATAAGCTATTAAAAGCTTTCTAGGATAAGTATGAATCCCAGGCTGAAATTAAGATTTGGAAACAATGCAGATCATTTAAGTTGAAAATGAAGGTGGCAAAGGCAGCACAAGCCACGGTGTGGGATGTAGTACGGAGTTCTGCAGCTGTGCTTTAGCTGATTGCAGGTTATTCCCGTTGTGTAATTTTTAACTTTATTACACAGCTGACATATGAAGCCTGAGTGACCAATCAGAGTTGATGCAAGGATTCTGAAAATGTTTTTTTAAAGAAAAAAAAAAAAAAAAAGGCCTACACAGTTGTTTTATTGTAGTGGGCCAGAAGAGATGAGTGTGTGTGGGTGCACAGGGGAAAACTGACACTAAAGGTGTAGGTTGCTGTTGCAGTGTAGCCTTTCTTCCAGCTCCCTCCTGTGTGAATTCTGCCACTGCAGAGATCCTGGTGTTAATTTGCATATCAGTCAGAGGGTATAAATACTTCAAAAGAGGTTTGGCATATTCCACTTTACCCATCATTCGTGAATTTGGCCCCTTGAATCCTTCTGAAGAGCTTTGATTTGTAAGGATGACTGCTCCAAAGAGGCCATCTCTCCTGCTGCAGAAACTGTCCCCTGCATGGCATGCCACGTGACAGAGCTCTGTGCCTTGCGGTGGTTAAAACGGGGACGAGTGGGGAATGTCTTTCACCAAATCTGCTAAATCTCTTGCTAAAACATGCCGTGACAGTCCTTCTCAGACATATGTGCACACTGAAGACACAGGCTAATCCTGTGAGTTGCTTTGCTCTTTATGGCAGGTTATCACCATTCTGTCCCATTTTAATGTGTATTAGTATTTCTGTTTATGATTTTAATTGTATATTACTAGGGCTAAGACTCTTGTAAAACTGCAAGCGCCCACATGGGCCTGCGCTTTCACTCAGAAAGGGTGGTGTAGGCAGAGAACTCTGTCACAAGCTGCTTGAACACACCAATGGCCCCCATCAGCCCTGCCAGGCTAGTGGTAGGAGTCTTCAGGAAGGCCCAGGGGATGTCCTGATGACTTGGGCTAAATACAGTTTTTCGAAATTAGTGCTTAAGTGACAGACATGAATTATGAAGAATCAATGAAGTGAGCAGAGAGAGAAAAAGTTCTTAGGGCAGGTATGGACTAAAGCCTGGGGATAACTGCAAAAATCATTCATGAAAATATTGTGAAGGAGGTGGCCTGATCTTCTTGGGGATAATTTTCAGCAGCGTGTGAGTAGCTGTAAACAAATCTTGAAGGTTAGAGCAGATAGACTCCGTTTAAGAGTAATATAACCATGAGTGATACATTACAAATGATAATCCATGTCAGAAATTATAATCCATGCCTCTGCCCAGTAATTTCCAAATGTTGCATGAGAAAAATCATAAATCAGCTGTGTTGGTATAAGACTGTTACAAATTATGAGATTCCTTCAAATAATGAGTGTGGAGTTTTCCTTATTTGCCCTTTGAACCTGAAATATTGCCATTCATAGTAGATTTAGCATCTTCCTATTGTAACTTTCTGATAGTGGAGTGGGAGGGGGGAGTGTTTTGGGTTTGTTTTTGTTTTTGTTTTTGTTTTTGTTTTTCCAGTAGTCCTCCTTATTCCCTCCCAAAAATCTTGCGGTGTTGCATGCTAAAAGAGCTGGGGCTTTAGGATGAACAGCCCCGTGTAAGATTTGTTATAAAACTGCAGACACAGGAAATATTTCAAAGTCCTTTGAGATAAAAACTTTAAAAGCTCTTATTTTTGTATAGATTCCTCCTCAGAGGCTTCTCTACTGGGATATTTATTATGCTTTAGTTTTTGACAGTGTATTTTTGGTAGTTAAAATGCTGGTATTTTCCTAAGGTCATTGTAGTCTGCTGTAGAAATGCTAGGTTAGAGTTTAAATAAAAACTTGGGAGCTGGCAGTGAAGTGACTGTCAGGCAGCTGCCTGAATTTTGGCCACTTGGAAACCCCACTCTTTCTGTCTTTATTCTTTATGTAACTCCCTGTCTATGGGTGGGATTTACTTGACTTAATTTCAGCTTTCTAGCATCCAGTCTAAGCTAGTTATCTGGACTCCCTCTGTAGTTGATGGAAAGAGATAAGCACCTCCAGACAGTGTTTTATCTCAGAAAGGTGAGATATATCAGCTTTTGGAGATGCATATGCCTTCCCATTGACAACAGAGGAATCCTAGAGAGGTAGTTCAGACTAGATGCCTATCTTTAGATGGCTGAAGTTAGGCAGGATGTTCACTACTTATCCTAGGTGTTTTTGAATCGGACTTTCTAGCTATGGACTGATAGCAAGGGAAGCAGTTCCACAAACCCAGTAAGGTGGCATGCCATTGACCCTGAGTGAAGCTTCAGGTATTTCTGCAAAGGCTGGCCAGGCTGTGAAGTGGGCTGGAAGGAAAGGGAAGATGTTCCCGTGCACTGGTTTAGGGCAATGTGTATTCAGCTCCACCATGCAATTCCAGACTGACTTGGGGCTCATATTCCTGACCCCCACGTCATTGCCCAGGTGGACAATAATATTTTCCCTCTCTGGAAGGAGTGTTAGAGGAGTTAAGACTCTGAGGTGCTAAACGCCCACAAAACTGGGAACAGCATAAGTAACTGGAGAGGCAGAAGTAGGAGTACTGTGAGTGGGCAGGAGCTGTGTGTCACTAGCCCAGACTTTCAGATGCTTTTTAATAGCCGGGATCACATCCTTATAGAAATGAGAACCTCCCCAACCCATTTATAGCACACCCCTATGACAGCTAGAGATTGCTTACAGAAAAATTAAAAGATGACTTTGAAGATGCCTGTGATGGGAGACAGCCACTGTTGACAGCAGGTTGCATGTGGCACTTGGCATCAGATTTCCACAGGCACCTGGGCACATATCCCCTTGGCTATCACCCCTCAATGCCTCTGCTGATCCAGTGCCCAGTTATCACTGTGTGCCATGGATGAGCATGTTGGCCTGAGAATTGCTGCACAAGTGATTAGTTTTTTCAGTGGAGAAATAAACAGACTTTCCTTCTTAAGAACGTAGTAAAACTAGAATACATAGAAAAATAAGTGTGTGAGTATGTAAAGATTACTACTGTATATGCATCTGCTACCATTCACTCTTATGGCTGGAAGATTATCAGCTCTATATCCCATGACATTATACAGTAGAAAGAAAATTTTCACACATTATCTTTTCATGTATTCTTTTTATCATCAGGACCTCTGTAAGCCAACAAAGCAGCTGGAAACAGATACAGTTTCTTTACAACTTCTATGCATTATTCTGTAGTCACAGGAAATAGAGGGAAAAAACCTGAAAACCAGGAATGTATTAAAGACCACTCCTTCATTTTTATGAACATTAAAGCAAGGGTAACTGCTCTGCAGAATACGAAAAAACCAGAAAACCACCATCCTGCAGTATCCAATAATGCCTTTTACTTCTCTGTACATAATTTAAGTGGATCCTGAAAGGAGTGGTTTGGGGGGAGGGGGGGCACTTGCAAATAGTTAAAGAATACATAAAAATGAGAGTCTAAAAAGGGTGGCTCTCAGACCGTTTAAAGGTGAATTTCCAAAACCAATATATGTGAGAGAAATGCCCATCTTCACACTAAATAATTGTGGATTATAAAGAAATGCCTATCTTCACACTAAATAATTGTGGATTATAAAGATACCAAAAGTGTCCGTTAGGAAATTAGTAAATTCACTATTAAATGTAATGTAAGAGCAATAAATATCTAACACGCCTGGCAAGAGGACTATATAAAAATGCTCTCTTATAGTCCAAATTTCTAGGTTACATTAGTAGTAGCACACTAGCCAAGACCACAACTCTTTCTTTGTAATTAAAGTACCTAAGCGATGTTGATATCTGCACGGTGTCATACATTTTTTCCTTTGCACATTTTCTGTACTGCCGGGAGATAATACAGCAGTGAGCATTGATGGGAAAGGACAGCAAACCAGTAGCAATGGGTATAAATACCCACTAGATGTCACTACTAACCTGGCAAAACAGCTGTTGCTGCCAAGTTTCTAGACAACATGCTATTAATTTATAATAAAAGGTATCTGACAGCTTTATTCTGATGAATTATGGGAATCCAAAGCATAATTCCAAGTCTTTGGTTTATAAATTGTCATTGATTTTAATGTTCTTTGTAAAGTTGTGGCACGCAACAAATTTTCCTGCCAAAAGCTGTTAAATAAATAGTCATCCTTTGCTCCGAAGAGTACATTGAACTTGTTAGAGTGATGAGCAGAACGAATTGATGGTTATCCATAAACCATTTATGACAGAATGCACAGCAGCAATTCAAACAATTATTGAATGCATTTATTATAGTTTTTTTTTTAAATGCTCAACCGAACCGAGAGGAACAGGCACAGGTAATAGGTAGTAGCAATTCCACGCTGTTCTTTGCCTGACACTTTGTCTTGAGTGACACATGGCTGGGGCTGCTGCAGAATGTCTGAGTGGCACATCTGCCTCCTCCCTGGAATTGTCTTATTTCCCGGTGTCGGAGATCTGGCACTATAAAAGTATATTTCCTATCCTCCGGAGACAGACAGTTATTGTAAAGACAAGCTTATTTTCCTTTCTAAACATTAACTAAAAACTCTTGTGTTTTCTTGAAAAGCTTACAAAATTGATATAATATTTGCAATTAATTTTAAACTCAAATTTGTATGTTTTGGATAGCATTATCTGTAGAGCCAAAGCTGTGGAAAATGTACTTTTTCTTTTATAACGTCCATCATTAAACCCAACAACCACACAGAATTACATTTGGGGAAAAAACCCCAACAAATCATCAAGAAACACATTTCCAAATCTTTGCCCTTTATCTAGATCTGAAGTGAGACCAAATTCCTTTTAGTGATTTAAACAGCTAGCAAAATGTGCAAGGATTTTGGACATGGAAGGACCGAAAGACTGTTTTAAAAACAAAAATCAGGTTGCTTATATGATACTGCTAACCGAAAATAGAAAGTGGAGGTGCTAGAAATCTTGCAAATAAGCCTGGTAAAGTTTGCAGCACCATTTTGCAGAGACAGGGACAGATCCCCAGATTATATAAATTGATATAGCTCAGACTTTGGGGGGAAAAAAAGGTTTACAGCAGCTGAACACAGGGAGCTAAGTGTGTTTTATTAGTTCACTGAAGCTGCATGTACACATATTGCTATGCTTGATTAAAGGGATTATAACCTTAAATTTTGAGGTTTGCATGTCCCTGTTTTCTAAAATCATGGCAAGATTTCAGTTCATATGTGGAAAACCAGATGAAGCAAAGTTCTTGCCTGATATTTTTGCTTTTTGTAAAAGCATAACTGAACAAGGAATTTTCTGGGTTCTACTTACTCATGGAACTGCTGTTTACAGATACACAATGTGAGCCTTAAATTTGAATGTGTTTTGTCCAAGAGGCTGCCACGGTGTGAGTAATATGTACCTTTTTTTTTTAAAGACATTATAACGAAAAGGTGGGAACAGAAATAAAGAAACAATTACAAAGTTTTTGTAAAGCTGACTCCTACCGATAGCTTCTCTGGAAGCATTGTGGTCTGACATACAAATGCTGCATTTACCAACATTTCGAAATGCAGCCTATAATCCGTGTACACTTGTTATTTTAATAATGCTTTTTATTGCAAGCTACAGACAAACAGACAAATGTTTGAATACAGGCTACACAATGTGGCTCGTAGGTATGGACAGATGTCGACACACTTCAAAAGCTTTTTAGTTGTATAGATTGAAAATAAATTTGGATTTCAGTTCTGCCACACTATAGCAGTGACAGAGAAAGATTTGTCGGTATACATTTATGCAATTTTTTAGTGTATGGGAGGTTTTGGTAAGTATGTATTAAAACTGAAGTTTTTTGAATGCACTGTTACCAAATGCTGCTTGCCTTTTGCTGGTGTGCATCCTAGTTCTAGCCCACGGCAGGTACATCTGGGCACTGGAAGGTGCTGCAATGCTGGGGAAAGGGAGATGCTTCATTGTTTTGGGGAGAGGGGGGAAGTTTGCACTAACACCAAATGCTTTGTCAGTAATTCCTCTGCACTCGGGATTGCAACAGAGGGTAGGTTTGTGCAAACCCTTTCTAAAATCCCTGCAAGAAAATACCGCTGATTCTCCCAATTTAACATCTGAAAACTAACCCTTCAAATCCTTAGACATCTAACCAACGTTAGCAAAATAAACAAAACCCACAAAGCAGACAGGTTGAGTGAGACATGATTTCTAGAATCTGAGTCTCTGAGGAGTACTTGGAAGTATTAGATCTCACTTTACTGTGCAGCTTTTAAAGGAAACGGCTAGGGCAAGATCGGCTGGTGGTGTAAATCATCCTTGTTTCTTACAAACTAGTGGAGCTAGGATGATTTACTCCAGCTGAAGCTCTGGTTCCCCTGAATATAGTCAGATTTGTCTGTAAGTCTTTCAAGTTCAGGAAAAAAAAAAGGAGATTAAAATCTTTCTATACATGTTTTTCCACTGCATGTGGAAAAAAGGAAGGAAAAAAAAAAAAAGGAAGGACCCTCTAACCCCCCCCAAAACCTGAAAAAATGTTTCACGCAATTTTTATGGGACCTCTGAGGACCTTGAATTTTTAAGTAATCTTTTTTGATGATTTTAGACAGACCATTAAGCTGAGGATAAAAGTCCCTCTGTTCAATATCTGGATACATTAAGCATTAGGCTTAGAATTTACAGCTTTCATTTTGACAAGGAAAATGGCACGTTTGGTCTCAAGTGCTACCTTGAACTGTTTTTCAACATTAAGACAGGTTGTCAGTCCAAGGGGAGGAGGTCTGTGCACCAGTGGCAGCTGCTGCTGCTCTTGCTGTGTGTACATGCAGAGATAGAAAGATGCGGCATTGCTGCCCGTCACGAGCTGCAACTCGAGAATGCTTTGGTTTTTTTAAAGGAAAAAAAATTATGCTGATCCAGGGGAAGGCAGAAAGCAAACAGAGTGTCATTTCTGACTCCAAAATGAGTGCTTCATCCAAATATTTGAAAGAATCAAAGACGGAGGAAGAAGGAAAACAAAGAATCATATTTTTGAGAAAACTTTGGGGATTAGAGTAATGAGGAGTTTGACTTTCAGCTTCCCTGGTGCTGTTATTCCAAAACTACTTTCTCTTCCCAACATCTGTGAGGATATGTTACCAAGCAGAAATGGCTTTCAATTTTGTCCTGTCTGAAAAAGAGAGAAAAGCAGACACATTTATTGGAGGCATCTTCAGCTTGCTAGTCAGGAAGATTCAGCAAGATCTGGTTAGGAATCTGAGAGAGGTACTTCCACTACGTTAACTCAAGGCACAACTATGTACAGCTGGTTTTAATAGTATTTTGTATGGGGAGAAAAGCAGCACAGGCCATTCAGTAGTGGAGGATCACATTTGCTGTCTGTAGGCATTTCTTCATTCGAGGTTTAGCAAGGCTAAAAGTTACTTTTGGTTTGGAGGATTACTACGACCTTGAATGCCTCACTAATTTCACTGAAGGGACAAGAGGGTAGTGACCATTTCACACGATGGTAACCCTGTGCAGTATCATGTACTTGTCTTTGGAAAGGTGCAGGACTGTCTCAGTTGAGATTAGCCTTCTGTTGCTTGGCTGAAGTCAGTGGGTTTAAGGGAACAGAAGTTAATCCATTGATTGACCTTCATCTAAATGAAAGTAGAACTGGAAAGTAAAATAATTGTAGAAAAATGCCCCTGGGGTTTTCCCATGTGAGCAGAGCTAGCAACAACTGCCAGCATATATATCCTGGTAGTGGTCACAAATCTTAGGGCAAAAAAGCTTTGATAACCACAGTCAGAGTATCTCAGAAAGATCTGAAGTACCTACATAACTGCATCCTATCTAGCTGCAGGAGACAACACATGATCGGGCTGTGTAAAAGCAAGAAGCATATGACTGGTTTGCTGGCATTAGTCTGGTTTTATTGTCCTTGTTTTTATTAACTTCAACTGTCTTGTGATACGTCTGTTACTTGAAAAGAAGGACAGCAAACAAAAGGAGTTGTTGTTTGTTTATTTGTTTTTTTTTTTCTCTTGGAGGCAGTGAAATATTAACTCAGTGCAAGTACACTAGGCTGTTGTCTGTGACTCTTCACACAGTCGAGAGAGAGCTGACCTACCACCACAAATACCACTCACATGTTTTCCAGAGATATTAAATAGGAAAATATCATCTCTGAAGTCACAAGAGAGCTGAGAAAGCGAGCCATAACAGGGTCAATTAAACAGGCTTAATTACAATGGAACTTGTAAGCAGTTGTCACCCTTTGGGTTCAGGCTTGCAGGCTGATTCAGGATCACAAATTGGGTCAGACTTATAAATACTTCCATGCAAAAACTGCAATTTGATGATCGATAATTCACAGTAAAGAACACTCTTGCTGTGTTTATTTCTGAAACATGACAGAAAATACCTAAATGTTTTAAAGTCAGCTGGGCTTGATGAACTTCTTCCTGGGATGGATGAAGTAGTCTCAGAGCTGTCACTGGCTTGTCTCCGAGAACTGGATGAGACACCGAAGTCCTGGGAAAGGCATGTGTTCTGTCAGCATTTGCATGGGAGGAGAAAAGGAGCTAGGGCATTTTGGTCCTGTTGTTTTTCCTTTAACTCCCAGAAAAGTTCTGGAACAAGTAATCAATGAAATGCTGTGTAAGCACAGAGAAGTTAACAAGACGAATAGCAACCAAATGGATTTGTCAAGAACAAATCATGTCAAACCAATCTAATTTCCTTTTGTGAGAGGGTATCAGATCCTGTGGATAAAGGAAAAGTAGCAGATGTCATATTTTCACTTTCGTTAGGCTTTTGACACTGTCTCTTGTGACATTTTGATAAGTAAGCTAGGGAAACTGAATATTGGTGAAATTACTGTAGATTGGGCACAAAATCAATTAGAAAACCCAATGCAAAGGATTATCAGGGGTTTGCTGTCAAAATAAAAGGGTGGATTGAAGGTGTTCTGCAGGAGTCTGTACTGGGTTCAGGACTATTCAATATTTCAATTGTAATTTGGGTAACAAAACAGAGAGCATGCTTATTAAATTCCCAGATGACATGGTGCTAGGAGAGACTGAGAGTACATGCGAGAACTGGATTAGAATAAAAAATAAACCTCATCAAAATGGATTCATAGTTTGAAAGAAATTAAATGCAATTTGACAGGAAGAGCTACAAGTGTCATACTCAGGCTCATATGAGTGGCTGCAGAAGTACAGGATGGGGGGAAAAAAGCCTTTGCTAGAAGTTCTGTAGAACAGGATCTGAGTTATATGGTAGAGCATGAACCAAACATAAATCAACACTGTCATGCTGTTGTGAAAAAGACAAATGTCATACTGGGATGTATAAACAGGAGTACAGCCTAAATGACCCATGAAATTTTCCTGCTTTATTTAGCATCAGTAAGACCTCAGCTTTAAGGCTGTATCTGCTTTTGGGTAGTGCACTTCAAGAAAGATGTGGTCTGACTGGAGAAAATCCAGAGGAGAACAGTGACAGAGATTGGAGGTCCAGGAAATGTGACCTATGAAGGAAGAGTAAATGAAATTCTTCTAAGATAAAACAGCAAGGACTGGGGGCTACATGACAACTGTATGCAACTACATAAAAGCAGAGGGAGGGTGCGGGAGAGGTTGTGGGAACTCCATCATTTGGTCTCTTACAGAAAAGTTAGACAAACATCAGGAATGGTACAGGAACAGATCCTGCCTTGGGACAGGAAAAGGAGCAAGGTGATCCTGCAAGGTCCCTTCCAGCTCTGTTCATCCATGATTCTTTGAAAGTGAGCATGGTATATTCAGGAAATTCAGAATCAGGGTTAAATAAAAAAGGAATCAAAGATATGGAGAAAGAAGTATATGCGCTGGACAAAATCGTGATGACTGAAGATGCTAGGAGAATGGCAGGGAAGGAAAGGGCAGTTTAATGGGTGCCGTCGTGGCTCTAACTTAGTTGGAATTTTCCAAGGTCAGCCAAGATTTTGCCCTGTGTCAATGATTTCTGTAACTCAGGAGACAAAGTGATTTTACAACTTTTTTTTTAAAGAATTAGACAGGTGTCATGTCATGCTACCACTGCTGAATTCCTTTTCTGTTAATGCTATTTGAAATGTAAGTAACCTTTTGTCTCCTGGGTGCATCCATTCTTCAGATAGATACAGGTTCATACTCCTCTTTTTGCTACGTAGAAGATACTTGTCTGACTTCAAAACATCAGTGTTTTGTGAAGGGTGAAGCATCACTTATTTTGCTTTTTCTTAGTGTTCTCCCACAAATAATTTTTAATATTTTTTTTTTAATGTTTCAGCTATATCTAAAAGCTGTGATGTACCAGTCTTTCATTTGTGTTTTTTTTTTTTTTTTTTTTATTTTTTTTTTTTTTTTTTTTTTTAATTAGTCTGTATATCTTCATAGATCACACAGGAGCTAGCTTCTAATGACTGTCTCACCCCAAACAGCAGATGAGTGTGGAACACCTGACATAGCCAACAGGAAAAGATATGGGAATGGGGCAAGCCTACACCTTTTCCCTCAGAATTACTTTGGTATTTAGCTTCAGATGAGAATGAAGTGTTTTTCCCTATCTAGGGCTCTTTCTCAGGAACCCTGTCCTGCTGCTTGCTGGAACTGTGCCAGCCTTTTGTTTTAGCAGATTCAAAAAGGGGTTAAGCAAATGTGCGGGCACCAGGTCTGTAAACATATGCAGAAGGAAATGGTCTGGGAAGTCCCTTCTAGCATTGTTAATATAGCAGTTAGCTGTGCTAGGGGAGTGCAAGGAGCATGGGTGGCAGGAGTGGCCCGGCTGGCATGCTCTTCCTAAACAACATCTACTCTTGCTGCTGTCACAGATTGAATCCTGGGCTGTGTGGATCACAAGGGCTCCCAGCAAGGCATTTCTTAGGCTCTCATGTCTCACCATCCTTGAAGACTCAAGGGAGACCCTCATTACTCTCCCGCATTTCCCCAGCACACAAGCTGCAGAACAGATAGGGCAGTCACTGAGTGTGGCTGAGATGATCTGAATCTCAGCATCTATATTAACTGCAAATAGTGAAGACATGAAGGTGGGTTTCCTATAGCCCAGCAGCAGAGCTGTGTGGCTATTAAATAACTCCATACATAAAAATTCAATAGCCGTGGGACTATTAAATATAAATATGTATGTACATGTGCAAGCACTCAACTTTACTAGGTCCTAAAAACCCCTGAATCTCTTTATCCCAATTGTCCTAGGTGGCTTGACTTGGTGATTACGTTCTGAGGACAGCTACAAGCACGGGACCTGCCACGTTCCTGGCAAAGGCTGGAGACTACAGCATTAGGTGGAAGCTTCACAGAGATAGGATTTCAGTCATACCTAATTGTTGGGCATTTTAGTTTTTAGAAAACCTTTGGGTTGATTCATTTGAGGATGACCCAGCTGGACCTCCTAGTTCACACAGGTAAAGCAATAGGTGTCATTATGTAGTGCTGATAAATCAGGGCAGCAGTTACATGTAAGATACAGATATACAGATATAATAATAATATTTTATTTCTAGAAAAAAACCCTCTGTGCCTGACAGGTCTGTAGCTAAAAGCACAGTTTGGAAGTTTTAATTTTGCACATTTAAATGTTGAGCAGTGTTGGATCCCTAATCCAAAGAGGATAATATTTTAAAAAACCTCCTAAATTCTGTTTTCAAAAGTGATTCAGGCATTTAGGAACCTACACTCCATTGAATTTCAACCCACGTTTGAAAGCAGGATGGAGATGGATTATCATCTTTGAATATACTGCAAACAATGGGAATAAGCTCCTGTAGTCCCTTTAAAGGCAAGTGTTTAGTTGTCTGGAATTTTTTATTTGCAATCCAATTCTAGACTGACACTCACAGGAGAATAAAATCAGAGAGAGTGTTAGACAGCAGATGAGCCTCACTGAGGACTCTAAATCACAAAAATCAGTGATGTAAAACAAAAAGTATGAGTAGTCATTACTGTCCATCTACCTGTGCTTTACTGTTTGACAGTTTTGTTCCAGCCATTGTAAGACAAGTGGTCCTCACAGGCAAAGGCAGTGGGAGAGGCTGGAAGAGATTTCTAGATCCCCAAGGGTATTTCACAGGGAAAGGTGAGCCAGGAAAGAAAGCTAAGCAAAAACTAGCAGGAGTAGTAAACTAAACAGAGTGTGAGGTAGGCAGGATATGAAAATGGTGAGAGCTGAAGGATCAGGATGTTTTTAACTGTGGGTTTCCATCACAATATCTTTTCCACACTGTAAAGGGCAGGAAAATAGGAGAAGGGGAAATGGCTGTAAGTGAGAATGGACATAGAGGCAGTAATAGAAAGGCAGAGCCAGAGCCAGATTTTTCCAGGGATGAGAACAAGAAGAAAGTGGGGAGATGAGATTTCACCTAGAGCTGATGGTATTGAGTTGGAAGAAGAATTCCAGAATATTATAAAGGAGGAGGAGAGAACTTGGAAATTTCCAAGAAGGGTTGTTTATGGGAAAGTCAAGAGGAGAGGAACTCAGGGCTGAAATATTAGTATTGGAAACATGTAAATTAAAATGATTGACATATAACTCAGTGAAACAGTCAATCCTTGTCTATCTCCGCTGGGATTTAAATATGTTGTTACATGTGTTTGGAAGTGCCATTCCTGTATTCTAGCACTGTTGTCTCTTCATTTGATGAACTGAACTGCCATGAGTTTTCCAAAATTTGACCAACACCAGATTACTGAAACCAGAAAATAAATATCTGTCTCACTTAAAAACACGCCAGCTTGTTAGACTATTACAGCAAGCAGCATGAAACTCTGCTGCTTTTTAGGAGATGTGTTTGCAGTACAGATCTGCAGCAACTCTGGACATGACAGCAGAAGCAAGAGCACATACCCCTGTACCTTGTGTTTGGGGGAAGCTACCAGCCTGAGCATAGCATTTGCATGCTTTTCTCTGTGGCTTTACTTTTTCTCTGATTTCATTGAGTACAATGTATTTGTGCTTTGGTCAAAAAGCTGGGGTCAGCTGGAGAAGTTTTAGTGGCCTGACCATCAGTGCTAAATAGCAAATTAAAAATTACTTCAAAGCAAAATGCATTTCAGTAAAAAAATGAAGAGGAAGAACATGAAGAGTTTACTAAGGTCATGGAATATGAGAGGGAGAGAAAAGTAGCTAGAGTAAACAATCCTTTGTTTCTAGTGTTTTTCGGTAGGTAAATCCAAAGTGTGGGAAACTGAAGTTTTTAGAAGCTGTGTTCTTAATTAGTGGGAAATCATTATTGCACAGGCTGAGCAGTTTAGAACAGTATTAAATGATGCAGGTCTCCATCTGAGTGATTGGCTTAAGTCCAGGTGATTATGTGAGAAACGCACAACCTTACATATTGTAACTAAATAAGCTTTACAATATAATTCTGAGGGAATAGAAAAAATGTTATTTATTTTATGTGTGTATGAACTGAGGAAACAAGGTTATATTGCTATGGTTGCACAGTGATTCAGGCAAGAGTCCTGAATGGAAATGAATGACGGTGACTGCTCTATGGTCCTCTTCCAGTCACTAGACAGCTCTGCCTCTCATGAGTTCTGTGTAGTATCTTCAAACAACTCCCAGTCTTGAATATTATAATGGGACTTTCAAATAAATTTGCAGGAGTTAAGCATTCATAACCCAAAGAAATTAAAAGGCTTGGCAGCTTTGAAATTCCAGCTCTCACTCCTAAAGATAGCAGTTGTGTCACTCTTTCAAAATGCTAAAGGAGAGTTTGTGAAACTGGGTATTACACCAGGTTATTAGAATATTAAAGCCACTTGTTTGTCTTCATTTCTGCCCACTAAAGGAGCATCAGGGCTATTAGATATCTTTTGAGGAGACCTTTCATTAGCCCAGTACTTTTTATATTGCATTAGTACTTTCACTGGTGCTTTGCTTTGTTTTTTTCCTGATATTGGATCTTTAATATTACTCATCTCATTGCTTGAGTGACATGGGAAATATCTCTTCTGATGCAAATGTTAACAGGAAAGATAATAGCTTGTACTGCAAGGGACATATTTAATGATTCAGAGTCTCTCCCAGATCACGTTAGTGCCTTATTGGTGGGTGCAATGCAGACTAGCATATCTGAATTAATACTATTTACAATGGGTCATGTTGATGTATTCAGAAGCTGGAGATGCCACCTTTTCCGTAGATGAAAGGTGGGTCTGTATATGTATATATATGTATGTATGTTTCTATTTGATTCAGTAAGAATATCAGTATGCTGCTTTTTGCTCTGGGTTTTGGACAGAAGTAATAGAGAAACCTTAAATAAAAGAGAGCTTTTGCTTGCTGGGGTAGCAACGTCACTCCTGGAAGCATGATTTGGCTGAAGAAGGGCAGAGAAGGAAAGAAGTAGCTCCTGCAGGAGCAATAAAAGAGAGATGAGTGAAGAGATGAGTCTCCTGCAATCCAGAAAAGGCTCCTAGGTAGCATTCTTTTTAAGGAACTAATCATTGGCAAGCTGGTACACATGCTGTGTGAGGTAAAAGAGTTGGTGAGAGAACCTGCTGTCATAAATGGGTTNACAATAACTATGGATGCTCTGAAGGAGCACACAAAGGCTGCGCTGTGGTAAGGAGCAGCAAGCCTACCCACACAAGTTCACATTTGTGTGCTTCTCATTTTCTGTGCATGAAGCTGTCTTTTATGACACATTTATGACTCGCTCTTCTTGGGCACTGGCATCTACACTGATTGCTCCAAAATCTTGTTTATGAGAGGTAGTTTTCCAGGCTCTGTGTTCTAACTTTACACCCCTACCTGCAGTAAATGTTGCTAAATCGGGCCTCCTGCTAAGGAGCAGAAACTACAGACAGGTAACTAACAAGTTTTGCAGGTGGGTTACAGGTCAGCCTTAGTATCATATTGCCCATGTTTCATCTCACCATTCGGCATATCTTTCTCTTCAATTTTTCCCTTGCATGTAAAATATTTAAGGGACTTTTTCTTTTCAAGCAGGTTGAACACTGTAATATCATTTGTGTTCATGGACCAGTGAGCACTCCAGCTTGTCAGTATTCAAATTACTATCAAATTGTTTAGTACCTGTCTAATTAAAACAGAACTCACTTGCTGATCTCTTCATGCTAAAGCAAATTAAATCCTAATAGGAAAAGTGATATATCACTTGGATCAAAAGAAAATGAATAACTATAACATAACCACCTCTTTTCTACCTTTTTTTTCCTTTTTCTAGAAACAGGGGAGGGGAATGGCAGGCAATACCTGTTTTCAGATAAAAACATATGTACCATTGCAATCTTCTTATGATTCCCTGTACGAGCAAAATCCCTGCATTGGACTGTAGAGAGATGGAAATTTCTGTAGCTGAAGGGAAGCCTAGTTCCAGGGATGGAGCATAAGAAGGGGAAAAGGAGGTGGCAAATAGAGGAAGAGAGTGTACTGGGGAAAGGGAACATACCCCTAGAATGTTTTGAGCCATATGGGGAGATTTTGCAATTGCTTTGTTGACTAAAGGAGGACCGATGCTCTGTGGAAGTCCCAGATCCTTTTGTTTGGTTCCATTAAATTGTTCAAGTATCCTAGGGGAAGGGGCTGTCCTAGTGTGTCTGATACTCTTGGGTTATTGATAAAAATAGAATAGAGAATATCTCCTTGTTTTCAGTCTATTTGCATAGTTCTTCCCAGAGCAGAATGGTCTGTTCTTCCGACAACAAAGGGACTACTTGTCTTGGGGTATTGACTTGTTCTATGAGGCCTTCAATTCTTTTCCCTTCTTTTTTCCTTTTTTTTTTTTCCCTTTCCCTGACCCTTCCTCTCACTGAGTTGTAGCACACTTGCCTCTGGCTAGGAATATTAATGAGCATTTCTTTTCAAGAGCTTATGCAGATTCCACTCTGTGAATCAGCTGGCAAGAGGTGCTGTCCAAGTAACTTACCCAGAGTACTGCCCAGGGGCAGAGCGTATGAGTGCATGGCATGCCTCATTCCCCAGCTTGAGAATAAAAGGTCAAGGAGTCGACTTTCAATGTGGGGTGCCTTGTATGGCATGGATGGATCAGACAGAGCCCTTCATACAACAAAGGTTATTTAAATAACTATAAATTAGGAATGGCTCCTAAAAATGTAAATTTTCATCAAGACAGGGAACTGAGTGGCTCAGGTGGTTCATTATTAACTGCATGAGCCTTTTTCTTTTGCTAGTTCAGATCTGTTCTAAGTCAGAAAAGACATAGAACATTAAAACTGTCTGAGTAGGGTTCACTAGCAGGCATGAAATTAATTTAGTTACCTAAATGGGAGCATATTTTCCGGTAGAATACTCTTGACCACATTGCGCGCTTCCATTGTAGACAGACAAACTCAGTCAATGAAAATTAAAAAATCCTGAGGACATTAAAACACAGAAATAGAGCACTCCAGTATCCTGGAGAAGATGGGCCATTTGAGATGAGGGGTGTCAGGGTGGCAGTATAGAGAAATGCACACCACTTCATATTTGAATACAGATTGCTCTCTGTTCTCTAATGACATAAAGCTATGCTTATTGTCCTCCTCTAGGTCCTCCTGTAATCTTGGCCTTGGTGGTGGTGGTTCAGAGCATTGGTCTTTATGTTAGAGACCTTTTCTCAGGTGGTGGGTTCTGCCCACCTCTCTCAGCTCTGGCATTGGGTTAGCATTGTTCAGCTCCTGGTTGACATAAGTCTGAAAGAACAGGTACACAATAATCTGGAAGATCTTTTTTAAAATTGGGCCAAATCAGATTCTAAGTTACGGGGCAGTTTGTCTCTAGTAATCCTTCTCACTGGGGCTCTTATCATTGGGAAGAGAGGTTAGCATAACTTGACTGCAAAAAATGGGTAATATTTTGCCTGTAGGAGTCAAAACCAACCATGTGTTAAGTTGAACCATCATGATTTACTTTACCTAAAAAATAGAGACAAGATCATTGTTAAAATCAGCATTCTTGAAGGATTTACATGGTTCCATCTTGTGTCCTGGACAGGATTATGACAAAAAGCGTCACTCTCTTTGCAACAGTTTGGTATTTTTAACTGTTGGTCCCACTGAAAATGGAAAAATAGAGAGAGAGATATTTATATACTGATAAGACTGCAGAAAAAAAATTAAAACCAAACTGTAACTACTGGTGTTTGTTTTTTTCATTTACATCCTTCCATCTGCCAGTATGGGTGGATTCCTATACAAACTCTTTATTCTGTTCCTGGCCTGAGATGTAAGGCTTATCCAAATTCTGCAAGGTTTTCAGAAAGCTGATGGACACATTCCTCCTTTGCCTCCTTTGCACTGTTTGAAGGAGAGAAATGATGATCCAAGCACTGGAGTACTTGGCAGGCTGTGGAAAACTAAGTTTTAGTTCCCTGTTCTGCCACAGATTTCTGCACAACTTTGGGCAAGTTGCTTAATCTCTTTATGATGATACATCTCCTGCAAAATTGAGGTAATGGCATAAACAGGCATGTTCTGAGAGTACCTATAAACCTTCCACCAGGAACTGATTGACATTAGAAAGACTCAGGCTTAAATTTCAGGAGATTTCTACTAATAAGTTACCTCAAGCCCTACACCGAAACCAGCAAAAATCAAACTTCTGGTGCTCAATGAGTTAATTTTCCCAACTCACAAACATGAGTCATGGCTTTAAAAAATGGTATTATTTGGAAGGGAGAAAAGAGAACTCCAGAAAACCTTTGTAGACCAAAGCTGGAAGCTATTGCTGTCCATTCAAGTGACCACTCCCTAGGCACATTCACACAAAATTACTTGACCTAAAGCTCATCGTGCTTTTACAGTTAGCAGATTTTCACTTCACTTTTCATGGCATAAGTCCCCTTTTAACAGAAATGCTTCTGTGGTCCTTTCCACTATTTCTCCATCACTCTACAAGCTGGCAGCATAGGGCTCCTCTGATTTTGGGAACCTTTGCTCCGGAGTGCCTTCCTGGGCTTTGTGGTCGCACTGGGGCTTGGCTGTCTCCCCTGTCTACTCACAGTAAAGGCTTTGCAGTTGGATGCTAGGGACATATGGACATCCAGCTTTGCTAGGATGAGTATCTGAATGCATGACTTTTTTTTTTTCTTTCCCTTGTAGCGTGATCTTTGGCAAGTTAGATTTTCTTCTGTTTCTGCCTTTCTAAAATGGGGGAAAAGTTTCCTCTTCACAGTGCATCACAGTGCTTTGCTAGGATTTTCAAAATGTTCTGCCATCCCCATATTTAGAAATTAAAACTATTATTACCCTCAATATTTTAATAAAATATACCAACTAGCCTGGATAGACCCTGCTTTTAAAATATTAAATATTTCAAAATATTCAGTAACAATCTCATGTGTGGAGGATAAGTTTTTTAAAAGTCTTTAGTGTTGGTTTAATGTTTTATTCTTCTGACTTTTGCAGGAGGAAGAGCTAAGCTAACAAACAGAACTGATTATGCTAAGGAAAAAGAGTTCTTGGATTATAGCTATAGTAGAAGGTACAGCAAAAAATGTAAGCAAAGTGACTAAAAAACATGATAGGAGTTCAGTGCAGCATGTAAACTTTAGATGTCTACTGAAGAGGTGGATATTAAACATACTAGTAGTTAGAGTACGGGAGAAATATCCTTGATGCAAATAGCCCTTTCCAGAGCTGATTTTGTTCTTGTTGTATTTGAAAACCTTAACCTTCCTTCTCCATCTTCAGGACATAGTTGTCTAAGGAAAATGGTTTCTTTACTCCTACCCCAGATCCTTCAGTCTATGATTGAGTTACTTTTTGTGGAGCACCAGGAGCATCTCAGCTGAAAGGCACTTTTGTAGGTGTTACGGATTTTAGCTGTCAGCGTAGCATACCAGCATGGAATTACTCTAAAAATATTTCTTAGCATGACGTAAATTTGCTGTAACTGATCATGACACTCAGGTCTCTGAAGTTACTGTTGCTTTCTTCCATTTTGCTGAAAAGCAGTAACGGGAAAATTGATGACTGTGGTGTCTGGTAATATTTAGGGGTTGTATTTTATTTTGATTCACACCCTAATGCCAATTAATGTCAGCTGAATCATACAAGTTACAGATGGAAAACACCTATTAGATAATGGCAGGGCATAACTGTTCCCCCAATGAATTCTCAAGTGCTTTGTCTCATCTAATTTTAAATTACTCAAGCAATTGAGGTGTCTCTGGGGAGGCTATTCCACAGCCTAATGTATCTTGCCATTAAGAAATATTTCCTCCTATTCAGACTAAACTTTTCCTTTGCTTATTTTTATCATATTGCTGCTAGTTCACCCCTTGCTGTTGCTAAACTATTCCCATTCCTCTCGTGTTTACTCTTTTCAGGCTCCAGCCCATAAATAAACATTCCCATCCTTGTTTATTATATGCCCATATTCCCACCTACATTTTTTTCCTTTCATGTTGTCTCATAATAAAGACTCTCCTCTTCTGGGACCTCTTTCTGATGTCAAGCACCCCAAACTCAAATGGTTATTGTAGGAGCAGTCTCATCAGTGCGCTGCATAGACAAACTATCAGGATTTGTAGTGAAATGCCATTTTGAAATGACGCTGGCGTTTCTTGCTCTCTCATCACTGCTGAATGTAGGCTGTTCCACTCACCATTGGCCATGTGCTTAAGGACCCTGATGCATTGTCATTAGAAATATGTGAGGAAGAATAGGTGTTTTAGGGTTTTATGGAGGAGGAATGGCTGGTGACTCAAACTGTGCAGCTGAGGTGAGGAACGTGATAGACATCTCTACAGCTGCTTCCACTGAAAAAAATCAAGCCATTTAAAACATAATTCAATTGTGGAAGATTTCAAATGTTCTTATGAAAACATTAAGTATTTGATACTCATTTATAGTTGAAAAAATAATTGTGATGAGATCTCTGCCAGTGTTTGCAAAGACACTGCAAATATTAGGTGGCTGATTGTTTGCACGCTGAACTTGAATCAGTTGTCTCAGTCTGGACATCTAGAAGTATTTTGAAGCTCATTTGCCTGACACCATCTAAGATGAGGAGCAGGATTCAGTGCCAGATTAACCCTAAACTGCCTACGTTGTGCAACAGACAGAGCTAATAAGCCTGCTTCCATGAGTAAAAGGCAGCCTTTCTTTGCAACCCAGTGTGGCTACGCTAGCATGGCAGAGAAGCTGCACCATGGACAGACCTCCATGCTGGCCATCTCTTTCTTCAGAGCACTGTGTTACGCCGGAACCGGCCCTTTCGCTCCTGAAGGCTTTACTGAGCTTTCCTGTTCCACCTCGTCCCCAGCTGGTAACACACACCTTTAATTCTTTACTATTAATTGTTTAAAATGCAACCAACCTCCAGAATCAGGGCTGGAATCCTGAACCAGTCATCTCTGTGATTGAAAGAAACTGTGGTCAGCCCCTGAGGTGACAGTTAAAGCTGAACAGCAGGTTAGGGCTAATTTTTATTAATCTTGTCTTTTATGTTTTTGTTAATGAAGGATAAGTGTTTGTGAGTCATATTTCTTCGTTCCTCAGATCCCAGAGAAGATTAGTACTTAGCTGACGCTTTTAAAAAATCCAGGATAAAGAAGGAGTAATAGAAATTTTTTTTCCAGCTTTTCTCATGGTTAGAAGGAGTGTTGTTCTGTCCTATGTTCTTTGCCTGTCTGCCTTTGTCCATCCTTCTGTCTTTCTGAGTGAGCAAGATTCTTCTGGTGCTGTGTAACAGATTTTATGTTCCTTAAAATATTAAGACTGGGTAAATGCCTATATGTATTGTGTGCTAGTCTTTCTGCCTTTTAAGTATGAAAAACTTAAATGACTATATGTGTTAAGAAAAATGGATCTCTAACATTTTTTCTTTTCCCCTAACTTTTACTTCTAATAATGGTGGGCAGTTAGAACATATCTGAGGAAGGTCCCAAGTGCCCTTGTGGGCCATAAGGCCGGAGAGGTGGTGTAAAGCCCGACACCTGCATTGGCAGTGGTGCTGCATTCCTGTCACAGGGGCTTCAAAGTCCCCCTGCAAACCCTCACCCCAGGGTGAGAGTGCAGCAGGGGGCTGTGGGGAGCTGCTGCTCAACCCCTCAGTGGGAGATAGCTCCACAGGAGGGACCTGGGGGAGCTGGGCTGGAGGAACTTGTGCCTTTTCTGACCAGCTGGACAAGGAAATTGTGCTTTGAGACTGGGGACAGGGAAGAGTGGGAAAGGCTATGAAATTGTGCGTTTTACTTGTGCATGGAATGAAGGGGATTTTTGCTTTTTGTCCTCTAACTCGACCTTGAAAATGGTCTGGAAAAGTGTGCATTTATAGCAAGAAGTGACTACTAGGGTTAATGCCTATACATTACTTGGTGAAAGGAGAGCAAATGATTCCTCATTAATTTAAATCTCTATCTGAATGCAGGTACCTTCTGGCAGATCTTGAGAAACTTATGACAAATACAATGCTTTGCTCATTGCTGTGGTTAATTTAGGAAGAGTGTTTCATGACTTTCAACAATAGTAGCTTCACCTAAATGCAAAATTATCAAGAACTGGAGGAGGCCCAAATAAAGTGAATGAGCTCTGGATAAATAACTCCACTTCTAGTTTATGTCCCAAGCCTAAAGCTATCTGTTGTCCCTGTTGTCCTGGTTTCAGCTGGGATAGAGTTAATTGTCTTCCTAGTAGCTGGTACAGTGCTATGTTTTTGAGCTAGGTATGAGAAGAATGTTGATAACACACTGATGTTTTCAGTTGTTGCTAAGTAATGTTCAGTCTAAAGTCAAGGATTTTTCAGCTTCTGATGGCCAGCCAGCAAGAAAGCTGGAGGGGCACAAGAAGCTGGGAGGGAACACAGCCAGGGCAGCTGACCCAAAGTGGCCAACGGAGTATTCCATACCATATGACGTTTTAGGAACTGGGGGGGGGGGCATCGCCACTCAGGGACTAACGGGTGCGTCAATCGGCGGGTGGTGAGCAATTGCATTGTGCATCACTTGTATATTCCAATCCTTTTATTATTACTGTTGTCATTTC